>BLSH010103599.1:162746-173919 GCA_018402905.1 Glandirana rugosa
CTGTGGTTGACCCCGAGATGTGGATCCTGTTCTACGTAGACCCGCAGAGGGTTTGACTTTATCGGAAAAACCACATATCATACGAGACATATATTTGTTTCAACCCACAAAAAAACGCGACGACATTCCCTATTGTCTAGGTGACTTCAGTTATATAAATGGGTAACCAGTAGACACTCGAGAGGGTGCAGAAGAAGGGTAAAAAGGGACGACCTCTCAACCTTCAGGAAAAGATTGCAAAAATACACACATGAGAATATATCAAACCTTTAATTAGGGAAATTGGTGAAGTCGGGGCCTTCCTAAAGGTCGAAATCCTGGCCTCGTGAAAAACGCTAAGCCGAACGTCGCACGACCGCGCAATTGTCAGTTAAAGCGACGCAGCGCCGAATCGCAAAAAGTGCTCCGGTCCTAAAGCTGGAAATCCTTCCGGGGCTGAAGTGGTTAAAGGGATTAATTTCCAAACTATATAAGAGTACACACATAAAAACGTTAGAAAAGGACTTCCAACTCTCCAGCAGGGAAAAATGGGAAGAAGACGTGGGAGAGCTCACAGATGACCAATGGGTAAATATATTGACTTCAGTGGATCTGTTATCCCTTACAGCAGCGCAAAAAAACACCCAACTTTGTTTATATACAGAGCATACTATACACCAAAAAGGCTATTTCAGTTTGGGAGACGCCCAGATGCATCTTGTCCTAGGTGTAGAGCCCCAGTTGGTGTCAGCAACTGGTGTGACCAGAAATTGGTGAGCTACACAGAGAATACCAGACACAAGTGTAAGTGAATAAGGCGATTTATTAAAAAGATAAGTGAATGGTGATCTAAACGCACATCTAATATAACAAACAGTGTAACAAACCAAATAACAGAAATAGTAAAAACTGCCTAAATAGGTAAAGGGAAATGTCCAAACCGTAAACGAAGCCAGACCAGGGTCATGCACGGGAGATCAATCAGAGGGAGCAGGGAGCACGACAAGACAGGAACAGGGAGCAGATGCTGGGGTATGCTGGGGGGAAGATCAGACTGCAGACAGGGGTCCAGGAGCAGGTTCAGGGCTTCAGGTACAGGATTCAGGATACCGGATACAGAGGCACATGGAGACGACCGCCAAGGCACTAGGCACATGGTAGACAAGGTTTATATATCCCTCCTGTAACGAGCATCAGGTGGTGACTCATGAGCCTCTGATCACTGGGAGACACCCGCTGGTGGACACTAGAACTGCAGCCCATGGATCCAGAAGCCACAGTGCCATCAACAGGTGAGCCCCCTACTGACACCCGCTGGTGGACACCGGAACTGCAGCCCATGGATCCCTGAGCCACAGCATCACCAGCTGTAGGGTCTATTCCTGACAGTACCCCCCTCTAAGAAGCGGCCTCAGGACACTCCAAACAGTCGTAGGGGACCTAGTACATAAGAAAAAGTCCTTTGCCACATGAGTCCACCGAAGGAGTTCCTTGAGAACTGAAAAAGCCCTGGGTTTCCAGCAAGATGCCCCACTGCCAAGATCCATCGGAAGGTAACGTGTCCCCCCACCTGGATCATGCAACTGGCTGAATGTCCCAACACAGTAGATACCCCAACGCTGGGGTCACACGGGTTATCTTCAAATTTAGCCCTGGGGTCATGTGACACTACTGGAATACAGACATCGCTGTGTCCTGTCATGACTGAATAGCTTGCCTGGTCTCCAGGACTTGCAGTGTGCATCAAAAACCCATTAGGCCTCTCTGAGGCACCGGTTACCTGACCTGGGTCCTCTAGTACACCTGGAGCTGTGGCAGTCGCTCCCAGATCATGGCAAGGCACAGATCATATTCCGCCATTCCATAGGAGCTTACCAGGGCCATGAAGGCAAATGCAGCTATCAGTCATCAATGTTATGTCTAGACCACCAGGCTCGGGCGCCATAGGAACAACACACTGCCAGAGGGACTCTACCGAGGCAACCGTCAAACGAATCTTAGGCCAAGCAGACGACCCATATAAGGCACATGAGGGTTCAGAGCTCTCTGAGCCATTAACAGGTGGACACTCAGACTTTACACAACCATTCAATTGATCAGACAGAGCAGCAGGCAGAGGCACATCAGACTGGACAGCGGGCTCCAGATCATCAGACTGGACAGTGGGCACTGGATCATCAGACTGGACAGCGGGCACTGGATCATCAGACTGAACAGCGGGCACTGGATCGTCAGACTGGACAGCGGGCACTGGATCATCAGACTGGACAGCGGGCACTGGATCGTCAGACTGGACAGCGGGCACTGGATCGTCAGACTGGACAGCGGGCACTGGATTGTCAGACTAAACAGCGGGCACTGGATCGTCAGACTAGACAGCGGGCACTGGATCGTCAGACTGGACAGTGGGTACTGGATCGCCAGACTGGACAGCAGGCACTGGAACATCAGACTGGACAGCAGGCACTGGATCCTCAGACTGGAGAGCAGGCACTGGATCCTCAGACTGGACAGCGGGCACTGGATCCTCAGACTGGACAGCAGGCACTGGATCCTCAGACTGGACAGCAGGCACTGGCTCCTCAGACTGGACAGCGGGCACTGGATTGCCAGACTGGAAAGCGGGCACTGGATCGTCAGACTGGACAGCGGGCACTGGATCACCAGACTGGACAGCGGGTACTGGATCGTCAGACTGGACAGCGGGCACTGGATCTTCAGGCACAGGATTAGCGGGCACCAGGTCATCAGGCAATGGATTGGCATGCTGGGACAGTGAATTCAACCTGTCCAACAACCGCCTCATTTGTGACTGTCCCACTAATATTCCTTCTGGAGCACACGCTTTGTGGAATCATGGACAGGGCACCTGAGGCAGAACAGAGGGAGGAAGAGGAGGACTTCCTTTCATCTCAAGGCCCCCTTTATGCAGTGAGCATTCCTGCAGAGCCGCCAAACAGGAGGAGGAGGATTGTGTCAACATGGATGTGGAGTATAATACGCAGCAGTCTTCAAGGGATCATGGTTTTCAGGCCCCAGAAACCCAAGGAGTTGTACGTGGCTGGGAGGTGGTAGTTCCTGATTATGTCATCCTCAGTGACCCAGAGGATACTCATGGCTCCTCAAACTTACGCTGCATGGGCTCTCTGATTCTGAAAAGCCTGCGAAAGGACCCTAGGATTCGTGGTATCAAGGAGAGGGATCATTACTGGCTGGCAACCCTTCTTGATTCACGTTACAAGGGTAAAGTTGCGAGGATGAGGATGAAACATCTTCAGGATATCTTGAAGAAAAGTTTGTGCAATGCCTTTCCAGACCCTGGGAGGTTACCATGTCCTGGTACTGGTCCTGGACAACGTGTTTCTGAAGCTTCGGTCGTTCAGAGGCAGAGTGGTGTAGAAGGTGGCCGGCTGAGCGATGCCTTTAAAAAATGTTTCAGTCCTCAGCACCCAGGCCTGATAGGTTCAAGCAACCATCGTCAGCATCTGCATTATATGGTGCAGGAATATATAGGGGCAAGAGCAGACTTGGAAACCTTTCCAACTGAGCATCCAATTAATTACTGAGTCTTGAGGATGGAACACTGGCCGGAACTTGCTCAATATGCAATTGAGCTACTGGCCTGTCCTGCATTGAGCATGCTTTCTAAACGGACATTCAGTGCTGCTGGAGGGTTCGTAACCAATCAAAGAGTGCGCCTGTCCACAGACTCAGTTGATAGGCTGAATCAGTCCTGGATCAGCAGCTATCAAGCCCCTGATGCTGATGCAACTGAGTACATTTGCTATGGATCTGGGATCCTTTGAAGACTGCCACTGCTCCTATTCCTCCTGTCCATAATCTAGAATAATATTTTGTATTTAGGGCACCACCAACACCCAAGGCCCAATTTTTCTGCACCTGGTTTACAGGTGCATGCCATAACAATTTTTTAACTAATTTAAAACAACAGGGCCCTGTTCCTCCATCCAACAAAAGTAAATGCAAGGGGTTACAGTGTTCTGGCACCGCCAGCACCCAAGGCCCAATTTTTCACCACCTGTTTGACTGGGGGCTTTAGTCACAATTTTTAAACTAATTTACAACATCAGGCCCCGTTCCTCCATCCAACAAGAGTAACTGCAAGGGGTTACAGTGTTCTGGCACTGCCAACACCCAAGGCCCAATTTTTTGCCACCTGTTTGACTGGGGGATTTTGTCACAATTTTTAAACTAATTTACATCAGGCCCTGTTCCTTCGTCTAACAAGAGTAACCTGCAAGGGGTTACAGTGTTCTGACACCGCCAACACCCAAGGCCCAATTTTTCACCACCTGTTTGACTGGGGGCTTTAGTCACAATTTTTAAACTAATTTACAACACCAGGCCCTGTTCCTCCATCCAACAAGAGTAACCTGCAAGGGGTTACAGTGTTCTGACACCGCCAACACCCAAGGCCCAATTTTTCGCCACCTGTTTGACTGGGGGATTTTGTCACAATTTTTAAACTAATTTACATCAGGCCCTGTTCCTTCGTCTAACAAGAGTAACCTGCAAGGGGTTACAGTGCTCTGACACCGCCAACACCCAAGGCCCAATTTTTCACCACCTGTTTGACTGGGGGCTTTAGTCACAATTTTTAAACTAATTTACAACACCAGGCCCTGTTCCTCCATCCAACAAGAGTAACTGCAAGGGGTTACAGTGTTCTGGCACTGCCAGCACCCAAGGCCCAATTTTTCGCCACCTGTTTGACTGGGGGATTTTGTCACAATTTTTAAACTAATTTACATCAGGCCCTGTTCCTTCGTCTAACAAGAGTAACCTGCAAGGGGTTACAGTGCTCTGACACCGCCAACACCCAAGGCCCAATTTTTCACCACCTGTTTGACTGGGGGCTTTAGTCACAATTTTTAAACTAATTTACAACACCAGGCCCTGTTCCTCCATCCAACAAGAGTAACCTGCAAGGGGTTACAGTGTTCTGACACCGCCAACACTCAAGGCCCAGTTTTTCACCACCTGTTTGGCTGGGGGCTTTGGTCACAATTTGTTGTCAAAAACTGCCTCTTGTTTTTTGTACCACTACACTCCTTTTTTGGTGAATGGGTAGGGGTACAATGTACCCCATACCTATTCACATGGGGTGCGAGATCTGGGGGCCCCCTTATTAAAGGGGGCTTCCAGATTCTGATAAGCCCCCCCACCCGCAGACCGCACCGGCCAGGCTTGTGGGGAAGAGGCTCTTGTCCCCATCAACAAGGTGCTTTGTGTCATTTTGCTCTGGTTATGTTCTACACCTCACAGAGATGCACCCTTTTACAGACAGACTAAGGACACCCCCAGGCACAATATTTATAGGAATTTTTCATTTATTTTTATTTTTTCACTTTAAGCATTATTAAAATCACTGCTCCTGAAAAAACAATTGATTTAAAAAAATGTTGTTTCATTGATACATGTCCCCTAGGGCAGGACCTGGGTCCCCACACACTTTTTAGGGCAATAACATTGCATATAAGCCTTTAAAATGAGCACTTTTCATTTTTCATGTTCGGGTCCCATAGACTTTAACGGTGTTCGAATGTTTGCGCAAACTTTTTGCCTGTTCGCATGTTCTGGTATGAATCAAATCGGGGGGTGTTTGGCTCATCCCTAGTTACAAGCAATATGACCCAGCACATGGCAGCAATAACATTTTAAGTGTTCTGTACCCAGTCCTCTAAACGGCTTCAAAGACCTTCCTGACCTATTTGGCCAGTCTCCAGGTCCTGAGCCCATAGTCTCATTGTCTGTAGCAACAGTCTTGTAAATTTTCCAAATTGTAAATTTGTAAATTTTGTAAACAAACTACATAATATCTATTGTTAAAGCTCTGATATGACCATACTATGTCAATACAATAATATACGTTGTCCTCTAGCACAGTTCGTTGTATGCATAAGAGGTGTTCAATGTTTTATATTTTCTCATTACTCTGTACCTCTCTTTGAAAAAAATCAATAAAAATCTATTGAAACTAAAAAAATAAGGATATTTAGTTCATATAAATTGCAATTAATGTTTAAGCTGGGCAACTGCGTCAAAGTAATGCCTCATTAGCCAGTCCTACTCTCCTTTGCACGGCACATGCTCCTGTGGACAAAATGCCAACCTGGTCTTTTTTCAACCAGACTACATAAAAATAGTAAGACTAGCCATCTCATAACATGTAAAGTCACTAGGAAGATTTGCATTGTCTGATACTGTATTCATAGCTATAAGATATACATTAATTAAAATAGCACCATAAAATCAAAAGAGTCAAAACACCCCAGACTGAATGGTCCCAGCAGCGCTTAAATATGACATATGAATAAACACAGTCTTTCTATTTGCTATATGTAGTGCTCCAAATGAAGTCAACAATAGTCCATTTGAATATTTCTGTACTGGGGAACTGGATCACGTCACAGCCTTTATCCTTCACCACACCACGTGAATAAACCGGGAGGTAAAAGCCCCCCAATGTGGAAAGACTCACCGGAGGTAAGTAATGTCAACGCCTTATGTGAATACCCTGCAATCAGATCCAATTCGATTTCGGATGATCTTTAAGTGTATGGGAACCAACCGATGATTGCCATGCGGGATTACCAAGTAGTATTAGGTAAGGTGTGCAGCCAGTGCTGCAAAGGAGTGAGACATTTGGAGCACTACATATAGCAAATAGAAAGACTGTGTTTATTCATATGTCATATTTAAGCGCTGCTGGGACCATTCAGTCTGGGGTGTTTTGACTCTTTTGATTTTATGGTGCTATTTTAATTATTGTGTTTACATTAGGCAGCCGCTATTTTTAATAGTTTAAAATTATTATTATTATTTTTGTTGATGAAGGCATACTAAGCGCAGATTTGAGCATATAGACTTTTTTGGCATCGGGGTTTGAGTGAGTTTATAGCTCTGTTCGACGTTTTATAAGATATACATTGTGTACAGGAACAAGAATGAAATAGATAATGGTCTCATCACATTACAAACCTTAAGTGCATTCCATGCTTGGTTGTTTTGATGGATCAATTAACAACACATAGATGCTAAAATACAGAGTCCACTCCAAGGCTGGGATCCAGTATTCCATATAATATGCTATGTACTGTATTTATATTAATTTATCTACTAGCCAACTCATACATCCTAAGAAGGACAAGGGTTTATCTACCATGATTCTGGTAAGTATGAGCATTAACTAATAGGTCTATAAGGATTAGTTGTGTGGGCAATAATCCAGTGGTCTGTAACCAACTGTTCTATATTTTATAAAATGTATCAGGATAGCCCCTATGTTGATACAATCATGTATATTGCTAGCTATAGAACCTGCAGGTTGTCAAAGGATACTTGTAAGCAGGAGTTAGAACCCCTTTTAGTACTTAAAATCTAGAATCCAGAATGGCCTGTGGCAGAGGAGGATAGGCAAAGGCCCCTAGTATACTGTTATGTAAGCTTGTAGCCTTGGGAAGTAAACCCTTAGGAGAAGGCCTGGCTCCATTGGACAACCTACTTATGGGGACCTACAGTGAGGGCAATGTTGGATTTTCACTGTGCACTTTTCATCTTGTGACTAAAGAGGCGGAGGTAAAGTGTGTATTAGCCAAGAATAGTACATTATGTTTCTGCTACAGTAAAAACATTAAAAGGCTGATGTATGTGGAATTCCTGATTTCTGGAGGTGGGCCATAGGCCAAGAGAATGAGAGTGATCAAAGATGGTGGAGTTTCTCCACATTACAGGTATTTACGTCTGTCTCATTTCACCTCATCTCATGTTATCATTCATTGTTCATCTCATCTCTGCAGGAGGACAATGGGAGGTGCCCATGGCCAGCATGGTCATTGCTGGAGTTCAACCAGGGCCCCACTAACATGTTGTTATTATGTGTATGAACTGTGCCTTCTCCAGCATTGATTCAACCAATTTTACCCCCAAACACCACACATACAGTATGCCCGACTGTGCATTGAATGCTTGTTTATGGCTCCCAAGTGTATAACTTCACATTTATTCACACTGAAACATATTTGCCAAATAGCTGTGCTATCAGCCAGTGTGTTTATGTCATCTTGTAAGTTGGAGACATCTTGCAACGGCTATATTTCATTACATGAGTTTATGTTACCTGCAAACATAGCAAGCAGTATTTTAAATCCTACTTTCTACATCATTGAAAAACATTTATGTTCCAAAAACTGAATCTTGACATAAATTACTTAAAACCTTAGAACTTTTAGTGTATGTATCATTGAACTTTCTGGATGTGAACTATAAGCCAATTTGCTATTCATTTGCAAAACTAATCAGTTTTTAAACTTACAGTTCTTAAATTACACTTTAGTAATCTGTGATGAACCATGTCGAATAGTTAGCAAATTCCAACTACAGTGTATATTACATCAAGAGTCTCTGTTGTCCAAGTTTATGCTCTTAATACAAAAGTGGATTTGTTAGACAACATCTGTCTGCTATATAATCATACTGTCGGCTATTATTTATGATAATATTTTTATCACTTGATCTTGTATATGTACCATTATGAACCCTTCCATTCAATATCTTTCCTACTATAGAGGCTATATAGATATGTATAGTTATGAAACTACTGGGGGAAGACCTTTATACTCTTTTAAATATAGGTATTATACTTCTTGTGCCAATAATTACCAAGCCAATCAGGGGTGTAATTAGAATCATGGAACCCCATAGCAAAATGTTAACATTGATGATCAGTGGACAGCCTCACTCAATAAAAGGCCCTTTACACTGGTAGCCAGTATAAGTGCCTCCATTGCATTGGTGTTCAGTGTAAATACCCTCTTTATTTTGGTGCCTGTTTTCATTAGTGCTCAATGCAGTGCCTCCCAGCATTTTAGTTCAGTGTAGCCCCTTAATATCGGTGGTCAGTGGGAGAAAAATGTTTTCTTACATTGGTGTTCAATATTTTGAAAAAATGTCCTTTCACATTGGGGAGTCAGTGTAAGGAGAAATGCATCCTTATAGCAGTAGTCAGTGAGAGGAAAATACCTCCCTCTATTGGTGATCAGTTGGAAGAAAAATTCCCCCTTACAATGATAGTCAGTGTTTAAAATATATGCCCCCTTACAATAGTGGTTAGTGTTTAGGAAAAATGGCCCTTTGCATTGGTGGACAGTGGGGGGGAAATGCCCCATTATACTGGCGGTCAGAGCAAGGAAAATGCACCCTAATATTGGTGAGCATGAGAACAAAAATACCCCCTTATATTGATGGTCAGTAGGATGAAAATACCCTTTTAGTTTTAAATTGGTAGTGAAAATGCACTCTAAATTTGGGGGCCAGTGGGAGGAAAAAATCCCCCTTACATTGCTGGTCAGTAGGAGGAAAATGCCACTTTACATTGACATTGGTGGACAGTGGGAGGAAAATTCCCCCTTACTTTGGGGGAAAATGTCCTATTGTACTGGTGGTCATTGCAATGAAAAACGCACCCAAGCATTGGTAGTCAGTAGGAGGAAAATACCACTTTACTTTGGTAATAGGTAGAAGCAAAATGTCTCTTCCATTGGTGGTCAGTGGAAGGAAAATGCCCTATTACACTGGTGGTCCACAGGGATAGACAAATGACTAAGGAGAGCCGTTTCATCTGAGGCCATGTTGTTGGATTATAACAAATGGGTGAATACAAGTTAAAAAATAAATAAAACAGATCAATCGTAAATAGATGCAGCACCTAGAGAAAATGTTTATAGTCTACACTGCTACCATTGAAATTCACATTCTGTCAACTACAATCTGAACACTATCCATAAACACACTTTCTTACTTTGACTTAAATCGGAGTTCCACCCACATTTGGAACTTCCTCTCATCGGCTCTGGTGCCACATTTGGCACCTTTCAGGGGGAGGGGGGAGAGGATACCTGTCTTTGACAGTTATCCTGTCCCCACTTCCGGGAGCCTGGGCCGCGGCGAATTACGTAAGCAGCCCAGCTCCCTCTTCCTCCCTCCTCCACCGCCGAGCCACTGACAGAGCACAGCGTGCATGTGCAGTAGGGGCCTGGCCATGAAGCCGAAAAGCTCCACTGCTGGGTTCCTTTAACCGCAATGGCTGCAGCTGCACCTGACCAGCCTGATCTGAAGATTGGCGGTGGTGCTGACATCGCTGGTCTCCAGGACAGAGAAGTGTCCTAAAGTTAAAAGTCGGCAGCTACTGTATGTGTAGCTACTGACTTTTAATTATCAAAGGGGCGGCAGACCTCCTCTTTAAGCTGGGTGCACAGGTACAGAAATTCAACCAGTTCAGCCAATCTGTGTGGTTCAGAGGATCTGTGTGTAGCCCTCTATGTTCAACAGAAGCTGATTGTTAGACTGGCTCCTTGGTAACAACACAATTTAGTGTACAAGTTCGGTATAGTGGTGTACCAAGTGCTGGAACTATATGACCAGAGCACATTTATGGTGGCGATCCTAGACCGTCTCGGAATGCGCTGTCCAAAAGAAAATGATGATGGTAGCAGAGGGGGCAGGGGAACAAAGGGGCTTGCAGAATAATTATTACGGGAAGGTAAGTCCTTTGAAATGCTCTTCTGCCGGCCATCATTGGGGCCTTTTAAGAGTGTTGGTGCACTTAACCACTTCCCGCCGGGTGGACGTCCATGGACGTCCTAGACTTTGAGTGGTAATATCTGAATGGTGCCAGCAGCTAGAGGCACCATTCAGATATCATTTTTTACAGCTGGCGATTTTGTACACCCCAAGAACGATCATAGCGGCAGTTCAGCCGCTTGATCGTTCTTGTAGGCAGCGGGAGGGGACGTCCCCCCCCTCCCGCCGCCATTCGGTGCTTCTCCCGTGCCGCCCGTACGATCGGCGGCAGGGAGAAGAGATCCGTCGCCGCTGGAGTGTCGTCAGGGAGATGACTGATGACCATCTGGTCACCAGTCATCTCTATGACCCTCGGAGGACCGGGCGCGATGTTATGACGTCACGCCCGGCCCGGCTTTTGTAAACAAAGCCGTGATCACGGCTGGAAAGGCTGGGATCGGAATTTTTTTTCCTGATCTCAGTCTTTCCAGCCTGCAGGACAGATGTGAGGTCATATTGACCCCACATCTGTCCATAAAGAGTACCTGTCACGCACCATTCCTATTACAAGGGATGTTTGTTTTCGGCCCGGCCCGCACTGCAGTATTGTAGC
>BLSH010103599.1:180214-195566 GCA_018402905.1 Glandirana rugosa
TGTAAAATTGGTGAACGGCTGGCACATAGCATCTATGTGCAGCCGTTCACCGTGAGTAACAACACCCTCCTGCAATATATTGCAGGAGGGTGTTAGCGCGAGGGCGCGCGGGGGACCCCGCGCGTGGACCCTCGTAGGCACTGGCGGCCCAGACACTCTGGGCCGCGTAGTGCCTAGTGCCATTTACCGGCGAACCTCGCCGGCAAATGGTACACTAGCGAGGCAGTTTACTGGGCGCGCGGGAGCGCGATTGTGGGAGGACGTTATATAACGTCCTCCCACAACAATGAGTGCCACTTGCCGACGTGTATCTACGATACACGGTCGGCAAGTGGTTAAAATGTATTTTATGTTGAAGATCTGAAACTGGAACTTACACTTTGGTAAAAGCTAAATCTGATGTCTTCCTTCTTAAAGTTTTTATTAGCACCAAAAAGAAAAAAACATGATGGAGGTAAAATAATATTTGAGCAAAGTCAGGGTAATGAAAAACTACTACAGTCAGGTCCATAAATATTGGGACATCGACACAATTCTAATCTTTTTGTTTCTATACACCACCACAATGGATTTGAAATTAAACGAACAAGATGTGCTTTAACTGCAGACTTTCAGCTTTAATGTGAGGGTATTTACATCCAAATCAGGTGAACGGTGTAGGAATTACAACAGTTTGTATATGTGCCTCCCACTTTTTAAGGGACCAAAAGTAATGGGACAATTGGCTGCTCAGCTGTTCCATGGCCAGGTGTGTGTTATTCCCTCATTATCCCATTTACCAGGAGCAGATAAAAGGTCCAGAGTTAATTTCAAGTGTGCTAGTTGCATTTGGAATCTGTTGCTGTCAACTCTCAATATAAGATCCAATGAGCTGTCACTATCAGTGAAGCAAGCCATCATTAGGCTGAAAAAACAAAACAAACTCATCAGCGAGATAGCAAAAACATTAGGTGTGGCCAAATCAACTGTTTGGAACATCCTTAAAAAGAAAGAACGCACCTGTGAGCTCAGCAACACCAAAAGACCCGGAAGACCACGGAAAACAACTGTGGTGGATGACAGAAGAATTCTTTCCCTGGTGAAGAAAACACCCTTCACAACAGTTGGCCGGATCAAGAACACTCTCCAGGAGGTAGATGTATGTGTGTCAAAGTCAACAATCAAGAGAAGACTTCACCAGAGTGAATACAGAGGGTTCAACACAAGATGTAAACCATTGGTGAGCCTCAAAAACAGGAAGGCCAGATTAGAGTTTGCCAAGCAACCTATAAAAAAGCCTTCACAGTTCTGGAACAACATCCTATGGACAGATGAGACCAAGATCAACTTGTACCAGAGTGATGGGAAGATAAGAGTATGGAGAAGGAAAGGAACTGCTCATGAGCCAAAGCATATCACCTCGTCAGTGAAGCATGGTGGTGGTAGTGTCATGGCGTGGGCATGTATGGCTGCCAATGGAACTGGTTCTCTTGTATTTATTGATGATGTGACTGCTGACAAAAGCAGCAGGATGAATTCTGAAGTGTTTCGGGCAATTATCTGCTCATATTCAGCCAAATGCTTCAGAACTCATTGGACGGTGCTTCACAGTGGAGATGGACAATGACCTGAATCATACTGTGAAAGCAACCAAAAAGTTTTTTAAGGGAAAGAAGTGGAATGTTATGCAATGGCCATATCAATCACCTGACCTGAATCCGATTGAGCATGCATTTCACTTGCTGAAGACAAAACTGAAGGGAAAATACCCCAAGAACAAGCAGGAACTGAAGACAGTTGCAGTAGAGGCCTGGCAGAGCATCACCAGGGATGAAACCCAGCGTCTGGTGATGTCTATGCGTTCCAGACTTCAGGCTGTAATTAACTGCAAAGGATTTGCAACCAAGTATTAAAAAGTGAAAGTTTGATTTATGATTGTTAATCTGTCCCATTACTTTTGGTCCCTTAAAAAGTGGGAGGCACATATAAAAACGTTTGTAATTCCTACACCGTTCACCTGATTTTGATGTAAATACCCTCAAATTAAAGCTGAAAGTCTGCAGTTAAAGCACATCTTGTTTGTTTCATTTCAAATCCATTGTGGTGGTGTATAGAGCCAAGAAGATTAGAATTGTGTTGATGTCCCAATATTTATGGACCTGACTGTAGATGTTCAAAGAGGGGTCCAAGGTGAACTCAAAGCCAGAGATCAAGTGACAGCTGGATTTGAATCACTTATCTCCATGATAACTGTTAATTAGAATGTAGAATGGATAAATTATAATCAACAATGTTTTGGTAACTAACTCAGGTATAGACAACCCATGGGATCAGTATTTTGGGCGGCTCCCCGGGTGGAAACAAGCCCTAGTTCAATCTTTTGCAATCATTGCTGCTATATTAGCGTAATAGGTATGATAGTGTACTGTATTATTTTATGTTTCAGGAAAATGTGCAAGGGAGTAGATAATCCCTCTATGTTCGGGTATATAGAGTCAGAACAGACAGAGCGCTTCTATCCCAGCCCTTACTTTTAGTACCTAGGAAGACACCGTAGCCATGAGCAGAATAGTATTGCCTAAAACACCTTTAGACAGGTGGACATAGTGTTTTCTACGAAGGACCTGAGAGTCCTATGTCCACTAACTTTCCCAGGGAACTATATGTCCTTGATGACGTCTAGTATGGTCCTGGAAGTATGGAGAAAACCATGAGTATTGGTTTTAAGAGGGGATTGTAAGGGGAAGGAAACTTATTACCCTTAGTCTCTCCATATTGTTTGGCATTGTGTGGTAGTTTATGCTGGCAAGGCTCTTGCTTCTGCACACGGCACATTCTACATTTAGTATTGTCTGTAACCTTGCAGAATGTGCCATCTGTGTGATTACATTCTAACCGTTATCCTTTTTGTTGTGTGAAAGAACAAAATGTGCAGCCTTGAAGGAAGGAGGTAATGTACAGGTAATAACTGCTAACAAGGCAATTCTTCTCTTTTTTAATAGTTGTGTATTGTACGCCCCCCTTTGTATGAAATGTATAAAACCGCCCATTTTTATACCAGTAAACCAGAGATTGATTTCACCATCTGTGTGCACGTGTCTAATACTTTTGGGGGGGGAATTCTCATTCTCTCTCGGACGTCTGAACTTAAGACAGACTGACGGAGAGATGATAGCCGGGGGTTATCATAGCAGTTCCTAACATCATTCATTTCAGTTAACTTTTTTATTTTACATATAATTGAATATCTATTTTGAGGGGACCCCGAACTTGAAGTGCCCTGGGCTCCTCTTATTCTGAATCTGGCACTTGAGGGGCTGTCTGAGTAATTATAATCACCTGGTGCACTCTCAGTGTTCAGATGAGAAAAGTTTCAGTGTCAGCATCCCTTCAGTATTTAACTTTTAGGGAGTATAATTTGACTTGTATGTTAGTGCAGGCTTCTTGGAAAAATCAGTGAACCAAACACTCAAGCAGGAAATTGCATTTTTTGTGGCATTCTGTACACCAGTGGTGTACAGAATGCCACCACGTTGCCATATTGCATTGCATTTAGTGAAAATCCCAGCAGTTGCAGATTGAAAAGGAAAAGTATATTTTAATAAGTACAATATGGTTTGTGTACTGATTGTATATGCTGTGTGTTCTATACAAAAATTGATCTATTCTTTGAGGTAGGATTCTGATACAACATGTTCAAATGCATACTTTATTTAAATTTTATGAAGTAATTTCATTGTCTCCTGTACAATGTATAATCTAAATTCTGGGCTATAATACTATTTTCTGGATATGAATAACTGGATGTTCTACAGTACTTAATTATATAGTAGGTGACCAAAAACATTATTTGTTCTCTGTGCTTCCTGTTATTAAACTCAATATTTATACAGGGCAAACAATTCAATAAAAGGTCATAACGTATTTATTTAGAACTGTGAGATTATCTGCTAAATCATTAGAAACAGGGCAACAATCCAGAAGGGCTAATTGCTGGCAGCAAAGAGAAACTAACTGTATAAAAAGTTAAAGATCTTGGCAAATTGCAGTCAAGGGATTGGAGGAGAAAGCCTAATGGCATCAATTTCCCAAGATGCAAATAAATCCTTGGCAACATGTAACCAAAAATGAAAGCCTAATTTTTGTCCACTTATTTTTACAATGTAAGGTTTCATTTTTTGTATGATTGCATTTTAGCTATGTTGTAGGCAGGGCTGTAACTTCAGATCTGGGGCCTATGTACAACATAGTGCTCTGTGCTAAGTATGTGGGTAGGTGAAGTGTGATGCGACAGGCAGAAAACACATGGAGTCCACGTAATGGGGATATATTGTAACAGAAGTCCCGCAAAACACAGCAGACCCAGGCGGAAGGCTACCCTTACTACTACCCTTAATACTCTGCCGGGAACACTGAGTTGTACAGCGATGGAACAGTAGATTGAAAATTCAGAGGTGCCAACAGTGTCTGTCTCAATTGGAATGTGGCCTGGTCAGTCTGTTACCAAACGGTGAGGCTTCCAGGAAGGATGGCGTGTCCCTGCACTTTCCCTACTCCTCTGGAACATTTTCCTGATGCTAAGCACTGTCCCTGATAGACGGGTATCTTTTCCCTACACTGCCACTCGCAAAAATGCGTGCCAAACCCAGGCCCAGGGTCTTAAAGCGGTTGTATGCTGTCAAAAAAAACCTGCATGGCAAAGGCATAATGAGCTAGTATGCACCGCAAACTAGCTCATTATGAAATACTTACCTCAGAACGCAGATCGGACAGAACTACTTGGTTCCCGCAGTGGAAGCGGACATCTTCCCTCGGGGGTTCCTTCCGGGTTCGCGGCTCCAGCACTGTGAGTGGCAGGAGCCACGAAACGTCACTCCTGCGCATGCGCGTGGGAGCTCTTTTTTCCTGCAGACTTTCCAGCAAGGTCTGGCGCTATAAGCCGAGCCTTCGCCGGTACATCACTGCGCATGCACCACTGATGTCAGCGGCTGCATGCAAGTGGAATATCTCCTAAACCGTACAGGTTTAGGAGATATTTATTTTACCTACAGGTAAGCCTTATTATAGGCTTACCTGTAGGTAAAAATTAGTTTTGGGGGTATACAACTACTTTAAATAGACTCTCCCTTACCCAAGATGGCCACCAAAGTCATATGAGGCACCAGCATCCAATCGGATAGCTATTTCCCTGTGACCAAGTAAACCATAAAGGAACTATGTTCCTCTTGACGTCCTTCCCCATCTTTATTGCCACTGTGGACAACGCCACCTGCAGTGGAGAACAGGGATGAGGGATCAAAGCAATCTATCCCAAAAGGCTGCAAGGTCATAATTCCTGAATATTGCTAAGTGTGTAGTCAACATATTGTTAAAAACCTCTGAGATATCTGCAGACACCATTGCCAAAGACTTCATGGATAAATAGCAACTAGGTTTAGTTAAGAAACTTTGTCCAGTTACCATTGTTTTCTCCTAATTGAACCAAAAATTGTTTGTATTTAGAGACTTGGAAGGAGACATTAAATTGATGACACTGGCAAAGCCCCCAAATGTTTAGCAGGGTATTGTTAGGAAATCAGCTGTTTCCGGTCATTCCTGGCTGTCTGTGTGCGTGCGCGCTCGTCCATGCGCATTCACGCGTGCGCCAACGGCCCTATTTAAGCAAAACAACACCCTGCAGCAGTTGCTGTCCGTTCTACAGCGCTCCCGTGATCTGTGACCCCGTGCTTACTCTGAGAGACTTTCCTGTACCTGTGACCCCGGCTTTACTTGGACTCTGTTACTTTCTGCCCTGACCCACGGCCTGTCTACGACTATTCTTCTGCTTGCTCCTTTTGTACCTCAGCTGCCCGCACGTTGCCGACCCTGCCTGTACCCGACCATCTGCCTGCCTGCTCCACCTGTACCGCACCGCCAGCCCGTTACCAACCCAGAATTCATCACCATCCTCCTGCCTAGCATGAGCATCAGTGGACCTTCACCTACCACCAAGTGACCCAGTCCAACCCTCGTGCCCCGTTGTGCTCTTGAACTTCCTGTCCGCACTACTAGGGGTTCTCGAACCAAGGCCACAAGAGAGGAGACCCCCTGCATAAGTCAGGCTCGTCCACCAGGTACATGACAGCAACGGACAGCCATGTCCAAGTCTGCGCAGGGAGCCTCTCCTATGGACGAACTGTGTGCACACCATGCGGGACTCACCCAAACGGTAAAGAACCTGCAAGACAGCTACAACTGCTTGGAAGGAAGAGTGCAGGAACTCTCTATGCCAGCACCAGCCAGTCCTGGCCAACTGGCTTCATGCATCGTCATGGCTTTACCAAGTGAGCTTAGGGTGCCCATGCCTGAGCGGTTTACAGGAGACCGCAGAAAGTTCCGGGCTTTTCGTAAGTCCTGAGAACTGTATTTCAACCTCCAGCCCCAGACTTTCTCGCTGGAGGCCACGAAAGTGGGGTTTGTGATCTCTCTCCTCCTTGAGGAACCCCAAGCCTGGGCACACCGTCTTCTGGAGCAGAAAGCCCCATAGACCACTAGTCTTGACCGGTTCTTCTGGGCAATGGCCCAACTATACGAAGACTCCCACAAGTCAGCCACAGCGGTGGAGGAGTATGTGTCTGAATTCCGGAGATGGAGCGCAGATACTGCCTGGAATGATGCGACTCTCAGCTATCAATTCCGGCTGGGTCTCTCGGAGCAGCTCAAAGATGAGCTGGCTCGCGTCGGGGTCCCACATACCCTAAACACCCTGATCAATCTAGCCATCCAGATTGATCGGCGTCTGTGAGAACTCAGGGCAGAGAGATCCGCAAGCCGGCCCGGCTGACCTGGATGATGCCCAGAGTTCCCAGCTACCCAGTACCAAGTCCAGCTCCCTCCTCTTCCGTTCCACCAGACCATCCGGAACCTATGCAAATCGGGCTCCTCCGCCTGTCCTTGTCACCTGAAGAACATCATAGACGCATTTTCCAGAACCTGTGCCTGTATTGTGGAGGCCCGGGACACCTAGTAAGGAATTGCCCTGCCAAGGCGGGTAAGTGCACCACCTCTAACCCTGAGGTCCCGCTGGTCCCAGAATTCTTCCAGAGACTAGGGACAGCAACTGTCTTCACCAAGTTGGACTTAGGGGGCGTGTGCAACCTCATCCGCATCCATGAAGGGGATGAATGGAAGACAGCCTTTCGGACGCGGCTCGGGCATTACGAATATCTTGTGATGCCCTTCGGACTGTAAAATGCCCCGGCAACATTCCAGCACCTGGTAAACGATATTTTCAGAGACTTCCTGGACCAATTTGTAGTCATTTACCTGGACGATATACTGATTTTCTCTCCCTCACTGGAGGAGCACCGCAGGCATGTCAAGAACGTGCTTGCCCGCCTCCGACTACATGGCCTCTACACCGAGGCGGAAAAATGTGCCTTTGAGTGCACCAGTATTTCTTTCCTGGGATTCAATATCTCCACCTCCGGACCCGCAGAAGGTCTCGGCTTTCGTGGACTGGCCCGCTCCAATCAACAAGAAGGGAGTCCAGCACTTTGTTGGGTTTGCGAATTTCTATCGGAAATTCATGAAGGGGTTTTCAGCAGTCATCACTGCAATAACCCAACCCACCAAACAGGACTCACATTTCCGCTGGACTCCCAAGGCCCAGGAAGCCTTCTCCTGTCTCAAGAAATTATTCACATCAGCTCCTATCCTCAAACACCCTGACCTTGCACTACCATATACATTGGAAGTGGACACTTTCGAGGCGGCGGTCGGAGCAGTTCTCTTGCAGAGGCAAGGTCCAAAGGCCTCCCTCCATCCAATTGCCTTCTTCTCCAGAGAAACTACGACGTGGGTGATAGAGAATTGTTGGCAATTAAGTCGGCCCTGGAAGAGTGGCGCTACCTTCTGGAAGGAGCTGCACACCCCATTTTGGCCTTCACAGACCACAAGAATCTTGGAATATCTGTGGACTGCCAAGAGACTAAAACCCCGGCATGCAAGATGGGCACTATTCTTTTCTATATTCCAATTGTACATCACTTACAGGCCTAGGGGCAAAAAATGTAAAGCCAGATGCGCTGTCTAGGATGTTTCATGTTCCAGAAGACATGCGCCCTCCGGACACAATCCTACCGGCCTACGGCTTCCTCCTCACTCGGGAAGACCTTCTGACTCAGATCAGGAAATCTGTCACCGGCCTCACCATGCCGCCAGACTCCCGACTCACGTTTAGAGATGGACTGTGGTGGTACAACAACTGACTCTACGTCCCAAAGGAACTGCATTCAGCAGACCTTGGACTCTGCCATGATATTAAACTGGCTGGGCACTTTGGTGGTCGCAAGACTATGGAACTACTTTCCCGCTCATTCTGGTGGCCCCGACTAAAGGAGGACTGCCAGGACTATGTGAACGCCTGCCCTGTCTGTGCCAGAAACAAGACCGAGAAATCCAAAGCCTGGGGGCTACTTAACCCATTACCCATCCCAGAACGACCATGATCGCAAATTTTGATTGGATTTCATCGTTGAGTTGCCACCATCTGCAGGATTCAACATGATCCTGGTAGTTGTGGACCATCTCACAAAGATGGCCCATTTCATAAAAGGCACACCTTTAGCAACCGAAACCGCAGAGATCTTCATAAGAGAAGTGGTTCGTTTACATGGGATCCCTATTAACATAATATCAGACCCAGGGGTGCAATTCACATCCCGTTTCTGGAGGTCGCTATGCTCTACTTTGGGGATTGAGTTGGCCTTCTCCTCGGCTTAACACCCACAGACCAACGGCCAAATGGAGAGGACCAACCAGACCCTTGAACAGTATCTGCGTTGTTACTCCTTGTACTCACAAGATAACTGGCTCTTCCTGTTGCCAGTAGCCGAGTTTGCCTATAATAACTCAGTCCATTCTGCCACCAAGCAGTCCCCCTTCTGGGCGAACCTCGGCTACCATCCTACCTTCCTATCCGACCTGCTCACGGAAAGTTCTGTACCTGCTGTCTTGGAGATTACTCAATTCTAGGAGAAGAATAACAAACTCCTTCGGGAGACTCTTGCCCAGACCCAAGTTGTCAACAAGAGAAATCTTGACAGAGGGAGAGGAGGAGAATTGGAACTTCAAGTTGGTCAGCGGGTCTGGTTGTCCACAAAGAACTTGAGACTTTCTTGCCCCTCCAAGAAACTAGGGCCAAGATACATTGGGCCGTTCCCCATCAAAAAGAAGAAGATCAGAGTAGCCTATGAGCTGGATCTGCCAACCTCTCTGCACATCCATCAGGTTTTCCATGTGAACCTACTCAAGCCAACAGTCAAGTACCTCTTCCCGAAACGTGGTACAGCACCACCTGAACCGGTCTTGGTGGACAGAGAGGAGGAGTTTGAGGTGGAAACTATCCTCGACTGCAGGAATAAAGGGAAATAACATCTAATTCCTGGTCAAGTGGAAGGGCTATGGGCCCGAAGAGAGCTCCTGGGAGTCGGAGGAAAATTTACATGCAAAAGAGTTGATCAGGGCCTTCTGGAGAAGACACCCGACCAAGAGAACCCGTTTGGGCATCCGAACGCTGCCCCTTGGGGGGCAATGTTAGGAAAACAGCCGTTTTCGGCCGTTCCTGGCTGTCTGTGCACGTGCGCACGCGCGTGCGTGCCAACAGCCCTATTTAAGCAAAACAACATCCTGCAGCAGATGCTGTCTGTTCTACAGCGTTCCCGTGATCTGGGGCCCCCGTGCTTACTCCGAGAGACTTTCCTGTATCTGTGACCCCGGCTTTACTTTCACTTTGTTGCTTTCCGCCTGCACTGCCTGTCTACGACTATTCTTCTGCCTGCTCCTTTTGTACCTCAGCTGCCCTGCCTTTACCCAACCATCCACCTGCCTGCTCCACCTGTACCGCACCGCCAGCCCGTTACCGACCCGGATTGCATCACCATCCTCCTGCCTAGCACGGGCATCAGTGGACCTTCACCTACCACCAAGTGACCCAGTCCAACCCTTGTGCCCCCTTGTGCTCTTGATTTCCTGTCCGCACTACCAGGGGTTCTCGAACCAAGGCCGCAAGAGAGGTGACCCCCTACATAAGTCAGACTCGTCCACCAGGTACGTGACAGGTTCACTGTACTCACATAATTTATTTTCACTCAAAAAACTCTTCCCCGTGATTGTGTTCTGACAGTGGGGACTCTCACCATCAGAATACACAGATTAGCACTGCAGCCATCGGCTGCATGTGCTAATCGAATGCTGGTTTTCCTTCTTTCACCTTTCTTTTTTTTTTCAGCAGGCTCATGAATTTTTTTTCTGCCTTCTTCTTGTTTGTGTCATCAGGTTCCAGCATCTTCCTGGTTTTCTTTCCTAGTCCACTGATGTTTGCACCGGATCTTGTGTGTATTCTATATAAGGTCTGCAAAGGTGTGTTATTGCTTATACATTGCCATGGCTTCCACAATTCAAATGTTGGCTCACATAAGGATGAAAGGCAAAACCAGAGAAAATTCCCAGCTCAACTCACCAACCAGTCTGCTTACCAACCAAATTAACGTGTTCAAAAGTATGCGTTAAAAACAGGGTTTTAGTTAGCACACATTTGCAAACGCATGTGTAAGCTGCAAGACCTCTTCACGGCACCCTGTATCACTTGCAGTTCTAATCTTCTAAATTTATCAGTGTCTCCATAGTGGGAGCACATGCATTCTAATGGATATATAAGGGGCAGGTGGGCCTGGAGGTATCCCAATCCTCCTTAAAGGCACATTAGCACATTGGACACCCAGCACATATCACATGGTAGCAAAGGTGCCCAGTGTGTCCCCTGACCAAATTTACACCAGTAACAAAGAGGTGGCCCCTGTCCCCACCTATAACTGGCCTTCACAGAAAGGAGCACATGGAAGAGCAAACGCGTGAAAGACAAAAAAACAGAATAAATTCCCAGCTCCACTCACCAACCAGTCTGCTTACCACCTAAATTAACCTATCCAACAGTCTGCGTTTAAAAACAGGGGTTTGGTTAGCACACATTTGCAAACCATGCGCTAAGCTGCATGACCCCTTCATGGCACCCTGTATTACTTGCAGTCCTAACCTTCTAACTTTATGAGGGTCACATAAGGAAGCCAAAGTGCCGACAAGCCATAGGTTTGGGTCTTCCTCTGGCCCACGTGACATCTCGGTAGGTCAGATGTAATTACATACAGTGTGCAGATCTATGGATAAATAAAATAGAAAAATTTCAGGAGATCTCACAATTAGAACTGTTGGCACAGGCCTCCCAGAAGACATTGATGAGGTGCTTGCTACATCACCTGCGCCTATGAAAAGGAGATGGAGGATGGATTCCGCTGTACTATGGAAGAGAACCCTGCAAGGTTCATCAGGTAGAGGGTAGCCTGTTATCAAATTTATGACATCCAGGACGTCAGTCCCAAAGGAGCGGATAGCAGGGCAGAACCACCAGATGTGAGCATGAGTGGCTGTGCTCCCGCAGTTCCTCCAACATGACAGGGAACTGGAGAGGAACATGGAGTGTAGTTTGACAGGGGTGTAGTGCCACCTGGTGAGCAATTTGTAGTTTGCTTCCGATATCCTGGAGGATAGTGAGGATGCGTGTGAATCTGAGTGTTTCCTGTTCCTGTGATCCTGGCTTAACCTGATTATCCTTGCTTTCTGCCTGCACCAACCTCGGCTTGTCCATGACCACTCTCCTGCCTGCTCCTTGTGTACCACACTGCCCTCCTGCTGACGACCCTGCCTGTGCCTGACTACTCTACTACCTGCTCCTTCTGTACTGCCTTGCCTGACCGTTGCCGACCCAGCCTGTACCACCACTCTACCATCTCCACACAAGTCTTGGAAGGAGCCTACTTCTGGAACAAAAGGCAGCGGCCATTTCTATCCTGGTCCAGTTCTTCCACGTCATTGACCAATTATATGAGAATCTGCACCAAACTGCCACTGACAGGGCTGCACTCTCCAGCCGAACCATCGGACGGCAGAGGATTATGCCGCTGAATTCAGGCGATGGAGCACCGACACAGACTGGAATGATGCTGCTCTCTGTCACCAGTTTTGTTTAGGCCTCTCTGAGCCACTGAAAGATGAACTTGCCCGAGTAGGGGTTCCCTATCCGCTGGATGCCCTCATCATCTTGGCTATCCAAATCGATTGACGCCTTAGGGAACGTAGGGCTGAGAGATCAGTGGGCTCATCACGCCCCACATGGGTACTACCCCGGGTACCGAGTTACCCCAGCCCAGTTCCACCCGCTCCTACAGCATCTCCTCCTTTGGATTTGACAGAACCCATGCAGCTTGGCCTTCTCCATCCCTCTCTTACTACTGAGAAGAGGCAATGCCACAGGAATAATAACTTGTGCCTCTATTGTGGAGTACCTGGACACTATGTAAGAGCCTGCCCAGCTAAGCTCCGTAAGTGCCTTACAGGTACCATCAGGTAACAGCATCCAGTACTTGATTAAATGGAGGGGCTACAGACCCGAAGAGAGTTCTTGGGAGCCCATCCATGCTAAAGAATGTGTTAAAGTGTTCTGGAAAAGTCACCGTGTTAAGATGGCCGCCTGGGCATCCGGAGGCTGCCCCTTGGGGGGGATGTCAGGGAACACAGCCTGAAACCTTAGGCAAAATGGCTGTTCCTCTACGCAGGCACAAGCGACAGGTGCGCGCGCAGCTGCACACCGGCATTGGCGCCAGACAACTTATGTAAGCTGAACAGCAGCAGACAGCTGGTGCTGTCCATTCTACAGTGTATCCCGCGTCCCCAGAATTCTGAATCTGAGTGTTTCCTGTTCCTGTGACCCCGGCTTAACCTGATTATCCTTGCTTTCTGCCTGCACAAACCTCAGCTTGTCCACGACCACTCTCCTGCCTGCATATGTACCACGCTGCCAGCCTGTTGACGACCCTGCCTGTGCCTGACTACTCTACTGCCTGCACCCTCTGTACTGCCTTGCCTGACCGTTGCCGACCAAGCCTGTTCCACCACTCTACCATCACAGCACAAGCCTTGGAAGGAGCCTACATTGCTTGTCTCTGCAACCAGTCAAGCCCTCGTGCCATCCTGCATTCTCGAGCCTCCTGTTCTCGCATTCAGGGGCTCCCCAATCAGGAAAGTAAGAGAGGTTGTTCCCTGTACAAACCAGACTCCACCGCCAGGATCGTGACAAAGTGTCATGAAGGTCTGATAAATTTCCTTTCAGACCAGGGAGAAAGCAGTGTGTGCTGGAGAGAGGAAAGGAGAAGAGTAACGGTCAGCAAGTAGTGTGCTGGAGAAGTGTATATACCAGAGGTGTATATAGTAAGGTCCCATGTTCAATTACTGGGCATCCCGCAGTCAACCCTAATCCCTATCCAAGTTCAACCCCTAAATAAAACAACAAAACAAAGTACCGGCCTGTTCCGTGACTCCGGGTATGTGGAAATTGTGTGATTGAGGGCAGTGGGCAGGTGGACCACAACTATCAGCCACTCTTGAGGGAGCACATGGCTACATTTGGGGGCTCATTTTCCAGGATTCACCTTCAAGGCTGCCAGTCGTTGCTTCTAGCAATCAAAAGAGAACCGAGCTAGGAACTGTAATTGTTTTATTGCTAAAGTGGACTGAACTTTGGGGAAGGGACTTGTGTGTTTGCCAGCTAAACAGTAAAAGCTTTGCAAGTGTGCCATTGCCCATAGCAACCGGTGAGAACGGTCGGCAATTGCTGCTCTCGCCTGCCCAATCACCGCAATCGGCAATGGGGAGAACAATTGTATCATCGTTCAATTCAGTGACTTTGTTACCATGTGCCGTTATCTTTGGCAACTATGCCGGGCGATCGCACCTATGGATTACAAATATGTCCTGCGCCATGCCAAGGCCGGACATTACCCACTGGATTACATATATGCCAAGCGTTCTGCAAAAGCTAGGCATCTTGAACTGTGTTCTCCAACTCCTGCTTACAGTAAAGTGTGACTGAGACTGTTCCTGTTGTTAATGGGAAAGACTGCGTTTCAAGTGGAATTTCCAGCAAAACAGTGGCTACTACAAATTACTGTTGCCACGGCCAAGTCAACATGTCGGGACAAGTTCTGCCAGTGTCAGCATATCTGCATAGTTGCATCCAGTTCACTGGGGGTTACAGCTACGTGACGTGCTGCAAGCCTGCTTATTGGGACTTTTGGCACCAGTTCGTCTGATAGCGTGGGGGCGGTGCCACGCCCTGGAAGAGCTTCAGCATTGGCAACCTGTAGCAGATGCCACGCGACAGAGGAAGATGGCAGAGGGTGGTCACATGTTGTCCCTGCTGGCAAGGAAGTCGGGAGAGCCGGAGTGGACCCTGGTTGATACTAGGGTTTGGTTGGAGCTCCGGGGGGGAAATCGCCCATGGAGTGGTGGATGGTAGGGATGAGCTCCCGGTTCGAGTCGAATGCATGTTCAACTCGAATATCCGGTGTTCGTCCGTTCGCGCCATTGCGAAAATTATGGGGCATTCGCGGGAACTTTGCGCGCCCCATAATGCATTTCAATGGTGGCGGAATGCCGCCCGCTGATTGGCCAAAGCATGCACATGACCTGCATGCTTTGGCCAATCAGCGGGTGGCCTGCTGTGAGAGCTTTGATTGGCTTAAGGCAGGGTGCCTTTAGCCAATCACTGCTCAGCACGCCCCACACTATATGAAGCCGCTTGTACTATGTGTCTATGTAGTGTGTGTTAACGGCGGTGATAGAGAGAGAGTTTAGGTTGCGTATTGCAGGCAGTTTAGCTAGATAGCTATTGTAAATTGTAAAACAAAGAAAAAAAAAAGCTAGCTAGCTAGCTAGATAGATTGTATATAGATCGCCCTATCTATCTGTCAGGTTGTGCAGGCAGGTTAGTGTAGGGAAATATATACTAGATAGATAGGGCTATCTGTATACAGTCAGACAGTGCAAGAATATATATATATATATATATATATATACACTGTGTGCAGAATTATTGGGCAAATTAGTATTTTGACCACATCATCCTCTTTATGCATGTTGTCTTACTCCAAGCTGTATAGGCTCGAAAGCCTACTACCAATTAAGCATATTAGGTGATGTGCATCTCAGTAATGAGAAGGGGTGTGGTTTAATGACATCAACACCCTATATCAGGTGTGCATAATTATTAGGCAACTTCCTTTCCTTTGGCAAAATGGGTCAAAAGAAGGACTTGACAGGCTCCGAAAAGTCAAAAATAGTGAGATATCTTGCAGAGGGATGCAGCACTCTTAAAATTGCCAAGCTTCTGAAGCGTGATCATCGAACAATCAAGCGTTTCATTCAAAATAGCCAACAGGGTCGCAAGAAGCGTGTGGAAAAACCAAGGCGCAAAATAACTGCCCGTGAACTGAGAAAAGTC
>BLSH010103599.1:196064-214986 GCA_018402905.1 Glandirana rugosa
CCAGATAGAAGAGTAAAAAAGGGGAATAAAAAAAAGAAAAAACCGCATATTTAAATGTCACCTGAGATTAGGTACGCAGATGAACCCAGTAAAATTCATACGACCCACCATCCCATATTACACGAATGTCAATAGAATCGTTACAATAATAGTCCAAGTGTAAGTATATGTCCTGTTACAGAAAGTAAAGGAAAAAGTTGACACACATATATATACAAAAGAACGTGATGGATTTACGATTTGCCTGCGATATATGGTATATGTGACTTAATCGACATATATCAGATGATGTGATTTCCGTAACGTATATATATATATATATATATATATATATATGTGTGTGTGATCCTTCCACATATATATGTCCCTCTATTAATGAGTTTTTGGAATCATTGAGAACATGGTTGTTGTTCAATAATAAAATTATTCCTCAAAAATACAACTTGCCTAATAATTCTGCACTCCCTGTATATATACACCTTCCTAGTGTGTGTGTATATATATATATATATATATATATATATATGCAATGCCTTTAGTGTAGTAGACTATATACAGCTAATTCAGTGTATATGGTATATAGCGTCCGTTTAGCATTTAGGTAGTGCAAGAAAACATATATATACACACAGTTGAAAAAGGAAATGAAAGACATTGTCCTGTATATGAATGTGAACCTGATAATAACATTGCTAAGATAACTGTAAGCACATTATACCCTACCACCCAGCATACTTAAAATGACCCAAGTAGACGCATGGATTAGAGTCCACTGTAAATTTATACGCCAAAAAAGAAAAAAAATAAGGGGAAAAAATGAGAAGATAGACCTATATTGAAATACAGCCCATAAAAAGAGAAAGTGCAGTTTTATTAAATGTGCTAAACTTTTCTGTCTACAGGTTTCAGCTAGCTAATTGTGAGAGTATGTTTGTGGTGTAGAGGTGTGTGAGATCCATGGATTGGTATGTCCTGTTGGTTGTATAAACATGCCTGTATCAGCAAAAGAGTTGATAACACTGATTGAATATTGGTTGTATAATTATTTGTTTTGTGTTTGTTATTTATGTTTGAAGTGATGTGATGTTGCCACATGTACAAGTTAAGGTAGCAAGTCAGTGGCATGGCAACTTTTAGAAGCAAGAAAATATTTGGTGTATAAAGTATGACCTTAAAAAGACTAAAAATTTTACTTTTGACTTAAAATCGTGAAAAATTTGATCTATATAATTGGGGTAACTATTGATTTAAAATTGTAAAATTGTGTGCAATGTGTAGTCATTTTGCATTGTGGTAAATTTAATATGGAAAAACACATAAAATATTATATTACTTATTCTAAAAAAGATAAATCTCTGAAAAATGTGAGTTGAAAATTGAACACTTGCTGGGGAGGCTAATCATGTGGCCATTGGAGCCACACCCAATGCAGTTAATAAAACTGATAAAAGAAGTAAAGTGAAATGCTAAAAGTTTTAGCGACATGTAAAAAAGCCGTTTTCACTGATGGTTAAAGTTTAAAAAGCAGGAATGCTGGTTCATAGTTTAAGGAGCAATGACCCCCCTTCTTTCCTTGACACAAGTTAATTGCATGGCTTGTGAGTGTGAACAGCTGTATTGTCATGCAAATTGAATATTGTACATGTGTGTATTAACTATAATCTTTATTTTTGTAGAAGAAACAGTTTTTGAAGAGTTTTCCAATGTGTTCAGTATGGGGAAGTATACTTTTTTTTTTTTGTAGACAAATGGGAAATTATCAAACTGTTTATTTTTAAGATGCTCATTTTAACCACGGTGAACAATATACCAGAAATAAAATCCACATGGCAATAATTAATTTGATGTCAACAATGTTTGGTATTAGAAAAAGTGCACTGTTAAAACATCTATGAAAGAAATTTTTCAAAATGCTTACTGTATGCCTCTAATATAATGTTTTGTTACTAAATTTTTGATGCTTATTCTGCAATGGAGAAGACAAGACAGTTCCTTAGACTCTGCACCTTGGTCCTTCTAAGGACATGCTGTGTTCTCCCCATATAGTACCATTAAGTATCCTTACTGTCTTAGAATCCTTGTATACATCAACTGTATCTTGTATACCTCACTTCCTCTGAACCCTGAACCCCAGTGCGGCAAGTGGTTCTTACTAGCATCTCGTTTCCTGCCTGCCTGTAAGACCAGAACCTCAGTGCTGCACTATACTCCTGCCATTCTTGTAAATCCCTATTCTGTGCTTTCCAAGTCTTTTGTCTCTGTACTTACATGTTCCTGGTCAACTGTAGGTGATAGGCCCCCTTTGAGACAGCCTATTTTTCATGATAAATGTTTAATTGAATTTAGAATAGTGAAGATAATTTAATTTGGATGACAGTTGAATAACACATTAAACTAAATGAGAATGGTTTCTCCTTGTATTAAGACGTTTTTCTTTTCTTCTAGGACTTATTACCTCTAGAAAATAGATTTACTTCAGTAGAAAAAACAAAAACTCAACGGCTTTATGGGTATTTTTGTTAATGATCGAATGTTGGACTAACAATTTGAGTGACGCCATCTTCAAAAATAGCCTCCTATCCTCCCTCATTCCTGCACTTTATGACATCAACCACAAAATGCATTGATGGAGAAGAGTACTTTCAATAGCTTTTTGGTGTCTGAAGAACTTTGATACTTGTCATGTTAGCTGTCTGAAAAGTCAAAGCTCAGTTTGCTATGATTGCAAAAGGATATGCAAGCCTACCGGAAGTTTCTTATCATGTGGACTGCGATAGTCCTGAAGAAGAGAATATTATGTATGAACATTGTATGTGTTCTTAGATGTTGCAGTGGAGTCTGGAGTATGGAGGATAAGCTGTCAAAGTTACAGTGGAGGAATCAACTAAAAACTTAGCGTTCATACACTGTTAGACAAACTCATCATTTTTAGATATTTTTGTTGCGTTTATTTTTTTAATATTTTGTATTATTTAGCCTTGACAAAGCAAAATTAGATTTTCTGCAGAAGTATATTGGGTACTTAAATCAGGAGAAATATGAAGTAGAAAAAAATAAATATTTAGACTAAGATTAGGCCTTAGAGGGAGATGTCAGGGAATTTAGAAGGGATTGAGAAGACCTGTAATAGAAAATCTTCCACAATTAACCTATTTTAAGCACCTTCCAACAGGTTTCTCCCAAAGGCACTCCACTAGTATACCATATGTACATAGCAGTTAATTAGAAGCAGAGCATAATCACGCTAGCAATTGTATTGCTAAAGGGTCCCAACATATTTAGCAAACTTTTCATTCCTTCCTCAGGGGACATGGAGCGTGTGCACTGTATGGTCTATGGGTATACAACATATCAATAGAAAATCATACATATTACAATATAAAGGCAGATTGAGCGAGGTATAGCGTATTGCATAATGTAAACACATAAAAGTGAAGGATGGTCTGTGAGGCAGCGGAGAGGAGTCCATGACATGGTCCAAACATGATGGAATTGACTGTATGAAACACAAAATATAAAAAAAATATAAAAAGTACTTACAGTGAGATTCTTAAGGTTTGAAATTGAGGGCTTGATTCAAGGCAGTCGGTATGGTGGCATGCAAATTCGTAATCCATCTCAGCTGGCGTTGAAGAAGAAATTTGTTAAGGTCTCCTCCACGGGGATCTGGGTGTATACAATCTAAAACTAGTACTGACACTTTTGGAAAGCGTCCCGAATGTACTTGTAAGACATGTCTTCCCCGGGGTAAATCTAGGTCTTTTTTCCTCATTGCCAGTATGTGTCGATATAGGCGCTGCCACAATTTATGGACAGTCTTGCCAACATAGAAACATCCGCACTGGCAATGTAAAAAGTAGATCACTCCTGTAGTTTGACAATTTGCATAGTGTTTGGGTATAAATTTGTGACCATTTGGAATAAGAGGATTGTTACGAGTATCCATATACTGGCAATATGAGCAGGCACCACACTGAAAGGTACCCAATGTTTTACATGGATCACTTCGTATGGCACCTCAATATTTGCTTCCTACTAGTCGATCACCCCTGACGGAGCCCGTCTGTAGGTGATCTACAGTGCCGGGGGGACAAAGGGACCCACATGGGGGTCAGTCACCCATACGTGCCAGTATTTAGTAAGAATTTTGTTGATTTTTTTGTGTTGCGTAGAATAGGTGGTTATAATTCTATTTGCTGACTCAGTCTTTTCGCTTCTTTTGCTCTTGTCGGTAAACAATAGATCCTGTCTCTTAGTACAAGCCACCCTTTTATATGCCTTCTTGAGGCCTTTGTGGCTGTAACCTCTGTCTAGTAGTCTTTGTTTAAGAAGATCAGCTTCATGTTTAAACGTCATCTCATCTGAGCAGTTTCTTTTTATCCTCAAATACTGACTATAGGGGATGGAATTTACCAAAGGGCGGGGGTGAAAACTAGAAGAGTGAAGAACAGTATTCCCTGCTGTGGGTTTTCTAAAAAGTTTGCAAGAGAGTATATTATCCTCATTCTTATAGATTTCTACATCCAGAAATGTAACATTAGTTTTACTGTGAGCCATAGTAAATTTAAGATTATATGTGTTGGTGTTCAGGGTCATCAAGCATTCCTCCAACAGCTCCACCATCTCATCCAAAAACAACGACCGCTCCCACTCCCCCAGGTACAGGTTGGCATAAGCAGGGGCAAAGCAGGTCCCCATAGCCACCCCCTGCACCTGGAGGAAGTGGGAGCCACCGAAGGAAAATATATTATGTTTGAGAACATAGTCTAGTGAATCCGCGATGAAGTCATTGAAGGACTGCTCATGATGACTGGTTTGTGCTAGTATTCTATGGATGCATGTTACTCCCTTGTCATGGGGTATTGAACTATAAAGGGCTTCCACGTCAATATAGAGCCACCAGAGATGTGGGTGCCCTCAATTACTTGCCAAAAGTGAATAGTATCCCGAATAAATGAAGGCAATCCCGAGACAAATGGTCTCAGATATTCATCTACCAATTTTGATAGATTCTCAGTAATACTCCCATTACCGAGACGATAGGTTGTTCCGGGGGATTACTTAAATCCTTATGAATTTTGGGCAAAGAATAAAATGTAGGTACCCTGGGGAAGGTAGTTCTCACAATCTCCCATGTTTGTTTAGAGATGGTATTGTTATAGTATGCCCTATTTACTAAAAGGTAAAAGTACTTATAAAACGTATCAATTACTGATTTGTGGGTAGATACTAATCGGTATTGCTTAGTATTTTGGTGCACATGTTAACGTATTGGGTATTGTCCATAAGGACAATGTTCCCACCTTTATCCGAGGATTTTATTATGATCTGGGAATTATTAGACAAAGTTTCGAGTGCTTTTCTTTCCTGTGGGGATAAATTACTAGTAGAAGTGGGAGTAGTTTTAAGTGTTTTCATTTCTTGTGATACAAGTTTCCAAAAAACAGAAATGCCATGATTAGAGCTGGGAGCAGGATATAAAGAGGACTTTTTCTTTAGCATAGATTTAGTCGGTTTTGTTGGTGTGTCCACATGGGGGTCATCTATTTGTGATAGCATCAATTCAATATTGATGCTATCAATGAGATTGTTAGGGTCACTTTCCTCAAGTAGGCTAAACAAGTTTGCAAGGGCTTTACGTTCACTGTATGTGCGTGGTTCCTCTGCATAGGATGTACCCTTGGAGTACATACTATTCAGTAGGAGTTTCCATGTGTAGAGGTGGATATCTTTTATCATTTCAAACTTATCCAACCCATGATCTGGACAGAAGGATAGCCCCTTTGATAAGACAGTGATTTCCTCTGGGGTCAGTGCATGTGAGGAAAGGTTGATAACATTAAATTGTGGAGTGATAGTGTCTGAGGAAATCTATGACCAAGTAGGTTTGTCCTTGGGTTGGATTTCTGATTCCATTTATAAGCCCTTCCTTCCTGAAAGGCCTGCTTGTCCCTGAGGAACTTGCCCTCTTTTTTGGAAAGTATATTCCTATTGAAGGTTTCTAAGTGAGTCTTAAGGTTGTCATTGAATTCAGTATATATAGTTTGATTCTGCAGTGGTGTGATCTGTGAGTAGATATCAATATTCTTGTTCACATCAACCAGATGTCTTTGATACTCCTCTTTTAGGAGGTCCAGCATCTTACTAGAGAACTATTTAAGATTATCCTCCCAGGATTGTTTAAAAGTGGGTTCAAGTCCCAGGGGATTAATATTTTCATTGGTATATTCCTCAAAGGTTTTTATAAGCCAATATATCAAATATTTTCTCTCCAACCATTTGGTAAGATTTTGAAATAGAAAGATAATTCGGACTCCCGGGATTCCTTCTTGCCATACTCCTGTTGGAGATTGGACACAAAGGTCTCCCAGGCTTGTCCTTGATAAGATGCCACAGCAAAACGTATTGTAATGTATCTACACGGGGTGTAACACTCAGTGGAAATAGGGGGGAGGGGTAAACGAGGGGTATTTGCTACCCAGTACTAGCTACTTGAAAATAAACCACTAGGAGGGTGACAGCAACCCAACTGGGGTAAATTGGGCAAGGGGAAACAAAGCATATTACCACATTTCTATACTATTTGTAAAGTAGAACAGGATTACCCCTGGGACTTTGAAGGCAAAGGCAATCAATGCTATCACAAATAGATGACCCCCATGTGGACACACCAACAAAACCAACTAAATCTATGCTAAAGAAAAAGTTCTCTTTACATCCTGCTCCCAGCTCTAATCATGGCATTTCTGTTTTTTTGAAACTTGTATCTCGAGAAATCAAAACACTTAAAACTAATCCCACTTCTACTAGTAATTTATCCCCACAGGAAAGAAAGGCACTCCAAACTTTGTCTAATAATTCCCAGATCATAATAAAATCTTCGGATAAAGGTGGGAACATTGTCCTTATGGACAATGCACAATACGTTAACATGTGCACCAAAATACTAAGCAATACTGATTGGAATCTACCCATAAACAAATCGGTAATTGATACTTTTTGTAAGGACTTTTACCTTTTAGTAGATAGTACATAATATAACAATACCATCTCTAAACAAACATGGGAGTTTGTGAAAACTACCTTCCCCAGGGTACCTATATTTTATTCTTTGCCCAAAATTCATAAGGATTTAAGTAATCCCCCGGGACAACCTATCGTCTCTGGTAATGGGAGTATTACTGAGAATCTATCAAAATTGGTAGATGAACATCTGAGACCATTTGTCTCAGGATTGCCTTCATTTATTTGGGATACTATTCACTTTTTACAAGTAATTGAGGGCACCCACATCTCTGGTGGCTCTATATTGACCACCACTGACGTGGAAGCCCTTTATAGTTTAATACCCCATGATAAGGCAGTAACATACATATAATTCCATATAAATACATCCATAGAATACTAGCCCTAAATAGTCATCATGAGCAGTCCTTCAATGACTTCATCGTGGATTCACTAGACTATATTCTCAAACATAATATCTTTTCCTTCGATGGCTCCCACTTACTCCAGGTGCAGGGGGTGGCTATGAGGACCCGCTTATGCCAACCTATGCCTGGGGGAGTGGGAGCGGTCATTGTTTTTGGATGAGACTTTTTCTGTGTACGCGGCCCACTTTTCTATGTGGTTCCGCTACATAGATGATATTTTTGTATTATGGGATGGCCCTGTGGAGCTGCTGGAGGAATGCTTGATGGCCCTCAACACCAACACATATAATCTTAAATTTACTATTGCTCACAATAAAACTAATGTTACATTTCTGGATGTAGAAATCTATAAGAATGAAGATAATATACTCTCTTGCAAACTTTTTAGAAAATCCACAGCAGGGAATACTGTTCTTCATTCTTCTAGTTTTCACACCCGCCCTTTGGTAAATTCAATCCCCTATAGTCAGTATTTGAGGATAAAAAGAAACTGCTCAGATGAGATGACGTTTAAACATGAAGCTGATCTTCTTAAACAAAGACTATTAGACAGAGGTTACAGCCACAAAGGCCTCAAGAAGGCATATAAAAGGGTGGCTTGTACTAAGAGACAGGCTCTATTGTTTACCGACAAGAGCGAAAGAAGGGAAAAGACTGGGCCAGCAAATAGTATTATAACCACCTATTCTACGCAACACAAAAAAATCAACAAAATCCTTACTAAATACTGGCACGTATTGGTGACTGACCCCCATGTGGGTACCTTTGTCCCCCCCACACCGTTGATCACCTACAGACGGGCTCCGTCGGTGGGTGATCGACTAGTACGAAGTGAATTTCGAGGCGCTGCACAAAGTGATCCATGTAAAACATTGGGTACCTTTCAGTGTGGTGTCTGCTCATATTGCCAGTATATGGATACTCGTAAAAATTCTCTTCTTCTAAATGGTCACAAATTTAACCCAAACAATATGCACATTGTCAAACTACAGCAGTGATCTAACTTTTACATTGCCAGTGCGGATTTTTCTATGTTGGCAAGACTGTCCATAAATTGTGGCAGCGCCTATATAGACACATACTGGCAATAAGGAAAAAAGACCCAGATTTACCCTGGGGAAGACATGTCTTACAAGTACATTCGGAACGCTTTCCAAAAGTGTCAGTACTAGTTTTAGATCATATACACCCAGACCCCCGTGGAGGAGACCTTAACAAATTTCTTCTTCAACGTGAGCTGAGATGGATGACCAATTTGGATGCCACCTCACCGCCTGGCTTCATTCAAGCCCTCAATTTCAAACCTTTTTTACAGGGCTTCTCCTCTCGGGCTTTGAGAAGGATATGTATTAGCAACAATAATAATTGTAGTATACACTATAACTTACTACTAATATAAATCTCTCCATTGACTAATATGGTGATATTATTATATACACCTATATATACATTTGGAACCACCTACTAATTTTACCATCAGTTTTCCCTTATTCTCTTGGACAATAGATCTATTGTTGGGTATTTTACTTGCTCCTGTGTTTATTATAATGGTCCTCTGAGTCCTTTGCCTATCATTTAACAGATGTTGCTGTTTGTTCTCTCTGGTTATTCTCTGGATCCCCCTGTACACTTCCGGCTATACTCTTTTAGGACCGCTGGGTGGCATTGCCTTGCTGCTGCCCTCCCCGGCACACATAGGCCCTTTGGTGTATATTCACCACTGGGCGTACTCCTGGAGGCTGGCTGTGTCTGTACTGGGTGTCCGGAGGGGGTGGAGAGCCGTCGCATATTGTCGCGGTGCCCTCCCTTCCTCCTGGCGTTCCAGCATCTGACATGGCGGTCTCCATATGGCGTGTCGCGGCTGGGCGACGTCTGGCATCATGGCGCAGAGCATGCACGGTGACGTCGGGCGCCGCCTGGCCGGGGGATCGCGTAGAGAGACAGATATTGAGTCTCTGACATTTTGCATTGAGTCATGGCTGTTGAGGCTTCAGTTTCTGAACACACCTGTGTTGGATACCTTTTTGATTCCATTGGCCCATTTACACATTAGGGGGGGGCCTTCCCTTTTGTGCATCACTATATAATCAACCCCCATGGCGTCTGTACCAACCATGCGTCTCTGGTCAGCAGACGCCATGATGGGGCTACGAATGTGCGATTAAGAATCTCACTGTAAGTACTTTGGCTAACTACTTAATCTTGACCTTGGGGTATTATCTAAATCTCCCCCTCTCCTTTTTTCTTTCTTTTTATATTTTGTCTTTCATACAGTCATTTTCTTCACGTTTGGACCATTGAAGGAGGGTGTCCCCTCCTCTCCGCTGCCTCACAGACCGTCCTTCACTTTTGTTGCGATCCTTGAGAGGGCTCAGCCTTAGAGCCGCCATCCTTATAGGATCTATTTATACGGGTGGCCCTACTTTGTCCACCTTGAATCCAAACACCATACCCCACATATTCTGGAGACCGGGGATTCCAAGCCAGAGACATGAATGATACTGCAGTTGTTCTGTAAGTGTTTGATATGCACATACTGTATGTCTTCTTTTTCCTTCCCTTTTGAGACATTTGTAAACCATTTCTTGTGTAATATATACTTGACTTTTGCAATTACTATTGCCATAGATGTATACGTCTTTACAATATGCAATACGCTATGTTGTGCTATGGCATGTATTGTATCTATACCTCGCTCAATCTGCCTTTATATTGTATCATGTATGATTTACTATTGATATGTTGTATACCCATAGACCATACAGTGCACATGCTCCAGGTCCCCTGAGGAAGGAATGAAAAGTTTCCAAAATATGTCGGGACCCTTTGGCAATACAATTGCTAGTATGATTATGCTCTGCTTCTAATTAACTGCTATGTATATATGATATACTATATAAATTAAGTATTTTCTATTTTTATCATGTACGTTGTTTTTAAAGAAAATCATTATTAATAACATTTACATATTTTACTTTATGTTACTCTAATTTGGGATGCCTTTACCTTCAAAGTCCCAGGGGTAATCCTGTTCTACTTTACAAATTGTATAGGGATGTGGTAATAGGCTTTGCTTCCCCTTGACCAATTTACCCCAATTGGGCTGCTGTCACACTCCTAGTGGTTTATTTTCAAATCTCTTTTATAGAGACGCAGATGTAGTGCCTCAGGCCCCCCCCCCCCGGATGTTATTTATAAACCCTAACTATTAATTAATACGAGATACCAAAGTATGGAGTAGTGGCATTTTTGTCCTTTTCTAAAAAGGAAGATCACCGCCTCCAGCTTGAGTTTCAGAACGAGGGGCGGACATTGTTGTTATAAGGCGGTGAGTCAGTAGTGCACCCTATCCCTTGGACGATGTCTTCTAATGACAAAACGTACGTCGGGATGACGCGCTGACATCACCGCTTTGAACTAGCAACCCGGGAGATTCCTCATAGCCGGCCGGCTACTGTTTTACCCTCTATTTTAAAGATATTGCCGTAAGTGCATTCAGTTTTACCTAATAAATATATGTATGACTTTATTACACTATGGTGAGTTTTATACTTCACATGTGGATGCCGAAGTGACCCCTGGGAGCCCTATCTTGGTGCAGTTTAACTATCAGCTGGAGAGTGTGAGCGATGATAGGAGCCATCCGTTGACCCTTAAATGGACCTACGCCGGGTCAGAGCCACAAGTGCTTGTTGTGCTTGCTGTTGGTAAGCAGAATATTTGTCAGGTGGTGGATAAAAACACATCTTTTGGATTGACACACTGGGTGCTCCTTTGATTACTACAATCAATGATTGCAAATAATTTTCCTGGAGGTGTTTTTCTGTATAAGGGCTTTGTAAAGAGATTGAATTAGACACTTTTTAAGCACAACCTTATTCCCTTTATATATGGGTAGGGAAAAGCTACAAGGGTTGTTTCTAGGGGCTTGACTTGGCCAGTCATTTTAGAGATATCTCTAAAGCTGAAAGTTTAAAGTAGAACTATGGTCAAAATGAAGAAATCAATCTGTTATGCACCTATACAGTCTGTTAAACATGTCACTGATTGTTTTGCAAAAAGCAGTAAGGATGTTGAGATCTCTACCTTGTCTCCAGCTCTTATGTGTACTTCCTTTAGTGAGGTGACAACTTTACTTCCTGGTTTTCGAATTGCCTGTGTTGAACAGCACACATGTTGTCCCCATTTGCGTCTATATCTCTTTGCAGAAATGTCCTGACATCACTGGGGGAGGGGCTCCTATATCCATGGAAATCTCAGCCATTCACTCTACATACCAGTCATGATTAGGCCCCGCCCACAATCGGCCAGTGAAGCCCCGTCCACTCCCACCTATGTCCCACCTTTGCCCGCCCACTGCCCTGTATGTACAGCTAGGTCCTAGGCTTGATTTTGTTCTGCTAGTTTGCAAATTAGCAGAGGAGAGCAGGCAGGGAGAAGCACACAGATTAATAGACTGATCTGAGTGTAAATAAACCTGTAATGACTTGTACTGTTTCACATAGCACACACCCAGCTATTGATTGTCAGATGGGTGTCTGTTATGTAAAATAGACTGAGCACCATAGAAAGCTGGGAGGATGGGGGGGAGAGAGACAAGCCACCTCACTGAAAGGAAATAACATCTGACCTCTGCTCTGCTCTACTCCTCACACCACCAATAGCAGTGTATTGCAAAGAAGAAATGAATGGGAAATTACAGATCACACTTGTAGCTACATGGTAGGAAAATAATCATTTCAGTTATTATGTTTATTACCATGTGTAACTTTCATGTATTTATATGAGGATTTACTAAAATATGTATGTTGCCTTTAGTTGTACTTTTTAACAAGGTGATCTCAAAACCCGAGAATAAATCCAAGAATAGCATGGATGACTTGGAGGCTCAACTCAGGGCAGCAGAAACTGTTGAGGGTTCACATTGTTAGTTGTGTGCTGGGAAGAAATAGGCCTTCTGTGCACCTTGAACCTTTCTCTGCCCCTGGGAACTAGTATCCAAAAGGGAACCTATTCAGCGATCAACCAGCACCTCTGGTGACTCAAATAAGGATGGGCGAACGGGGGGCCCGGGATCTTCGGGATGTTCGAATGTTCTGGTGTGAAAGGAACAGGGGTCCGTTCGGCCAATCCCTAGACTCAAACACTTGCCAATGCTGGTCTCGGAGGAACCCCTGTCACTGATGTGGTCCATGGAAGGGAAGCTAACCCACAGTGGATTCCCCTGCTGCTCTGATGTCTTCCCCAGTTAAGCAAAAGGCTCTGGTGCTATGTGTGCCAGGGCTACTGAGAGGGGAGGACTAACTTCTACTGCTAGTCAATAAGAATGGGCTTGGGCATGTTCGCAAATGCACGTGCCTGAGCCCGCCAGGAAGTGAAGCCTGAACTGTGCTAATCACAGGCAGTGAGACATTTCCCCGATGCGCGGCTGCAGCGATCGGGGAATGTCTCCCTGCCTGTGATTAGCCCAGAGCAGGGTTCACTTCCCGACGGGCTCAGGAATATGCACTTGCGAACAAGCCCTAAGCCCATCCTTACTAGTCAAATACAGGATGATGCTTACGTTGGGATTTCTGGGCCTGCCAGGGCCCTAGTGTGGTGTGATTCGGTGTCTTGGATTGGGATGTAAAATGGCTAAGGGGCATTTTTCCTAAGTCTGTCCAGCTCACCAGCAAAAAGGAGGGGAGAACCATAGGTAACAGATTACCCATGCTTGTATGGCAGGTAGGTGATCTGTGGCATTCACTAACAGCAAGATGATTGTATTAAAGGAGAACACATCTGATGTTATGTAAGCCTCTTGTTTTGGTCTCTGCTGTGGCTCCCTTAAAGTTTACTTTCCAGGTGAGAGTAAAGACTCCTCAAGATGGTGAAGTGCAGTTAAACAAATGGTTTGAATATGGTTCATTTAACCACTTCACCCCCGGAAGGATTTCCCACTGTAGGACCAGAGCACTTTTTGTAATTCGGCACTGCGTTGCTTAAGCTGACAATTGCGCAGTCGTGCAACATTGTACCCAAACAAAATTTGCGTCCTTTTTTTCCCACAAATAGAGCTTTCTTTTGGTGGTATTTGGTCACCTCTGCGTCATTTCTGATCAACGCTATAAACCAAAAAAGTGCAACAATTTTGCAAAAAAAAAAAACAATATTTCTTACTTTTTGCTAAAATACAAATCCAAAAAAATATATAAAAAAACAAATTTATTCATCGGTTTTGGCCTATTTATATTCTTCTTCATATTTTAGGTAAAAAAAATTGCAATTGGCATTTATTTATTGGTTTGCGCAAAAGTTGCCACGTTTACAAACCATGAGAATTAATTTCTGGTGTTTTTATTTTTTTTTCCTTTTTTTAGTAATGGCGCCGATCTGTGATTTTTATCGGAACTTTGATATTGGAGCGGGCATGTCAGACATTTCTGACACTTTTTTGGGACCAATGACATTTATACAGCGATCAGAAATTTAAATATCCACTGATTACTGTATGAATGTCATTGGCAGTCGAGGAGTTAACCTGCAGGGGGCAGGGAAGGGGTTAACTGTGTTCCCTGCACGTGTTCTAACTGTGAGGGGGCTGGGATACCTTGGGCATAAGAGGTTTAACTGATCCCAGTGACAGGGATCAGTAGATATCTTATGTCCCCACTTGTGTCCATTTACACCCGCTTACCTCTGATCCAGTCTGGTCCGCTAGAAAAAACAGAAAGGGATCTGTTCCTCTCTGTCTAGTCGGATTGGATAGGAGGACAGTCGGGTGTAAACAGATAGCCTATCTGTTTACATCCATCTGCCCATAGAGCAGAGTAGGCTGTGTCAACGCTGCATGAGCAGACACGAACCTGTCATCCACCCGCTCTGTTAGATTCTGTCCCATATGAAAGGGAACAAAGGCAGGCTATACAGTTTGCCATTTTCTTTCCTTCAACCACAGATTGAAGGAAAGAAAATTGCCCGATTCTCCCGTCCACATAGTAATTGTTGATGGGGAATCCCTCCGCTATTGTGTTGTGCCAGTGGGGAACATGGGGGGGCTTTCCCCACCTGCAGAATACAATGATCACTGCCGACGGCTATAGCTGCCAGCAGTGATCTGGCAAAGAAAAACGGACAGGCTGGTTTTGCTGAATTTGATTGATGGATCAACTGCAGTACAACCAGCCTGCCCATAGGCGGATGGAAATTCGTCCATTGTTGGCTTTAGTTTAGTTAAAAAGAAAAAATCAGCAGAAGGGACTATGCTATTATTATATTTACTTTGCTATCAGTGTAATGTGTCCCTCGTGCTGCTGTCCCCCTATCCCTGTTGCCGGTGCAATGGGGGCTAATAGAGCTGAGGAAGCTGGTATGCGCATACACAAGATAGCCCAACTATGCTCAGCTGCCTACCTCCTCCATTCAATCATCTGCCCGTCCTTGATTCATAGAAGCTATATGAATGCATGTAAGAGAAAAACACATTTCAATGAGCCTAGTTTACACCTTTGTGGTGCTTTCACTGTAGTGCATTTAAAAATGTACAGCATTCTGCATATTTTTGCCCGTAAATGCACCAGAATGCACATGGACATGGTGCAAATGCATGAAAATACAATTCATTAAAATAAATAAATAAATAATGCCAAAAATTGTACAAAAGCACCACCAATGTGTTATATATGTATGTAAACGCACACGAGGAGCCGCAAGCTGAATGTGAGGATTGCAGTGTAAACAAGCCCTAAGTGAGGGGAAATATCTCTTGCCAAGTCCTAGATAGTAACTAAAACCTGACACAGGATCTAATCCTGACTCATGCTATCCAACATGGGTGGCCGGGGTGCAGTAAAAGCCTGCAATTGGCCTGTGGTTTTACCATCCATCCACAATGATTTGTGGCCTTAGCCAAAATGAAACACCGATTTGCACTCAGCGGGCGCTACATTTGTGGCGCAGTGGTTCAGCCTTTTAGGCCTCATGCACACTGAGGCTGATAAACAGACGTTCAGGGGCATTTGGGTGTTTTTTCCAGCTGTCCCTGAACTCATGTAATGTTATCTTATCAGTCCATGTACACAGGGTCATTTAAGGTCGTTCCTAGGCAGTTGAGGTTAGAAGTTTTTTTTGGAACGCAAAAAAAATGGGTTCAGGCGCCAGTTCAGAGGCATTTGAAATGCCAAACAGCTTGTAAACGCCGCTAAACGTGCCTAAATGTAGTAACTCGCGTCTAGGACTGTTTCATTTACAGGCGTTTCTATTTAAAAAAAAAAAAAGCCCCTAGACGTGAATGCGGCAAAACGCAGCTAAACGCAGCATGCAAAATGCGGCAAAACCAGCGATTTAGACGCCAGCTTCTAGCTGTCAAAAAAACATTCAGGGGAGGTTGAAAAAGCGTCCTGTGTGCATGAAGCCTTAGGGTGTAGTGATGGTAGTGATGTTTGAACAGTATTCCTGGCCCAAGGTTTCTTGGGTTTATTTTGCGCTTATTGCACATATGCACATACATGAGTACAATAAATTCTAGTTTCTTCAAATTAACATTTTATGCATGTACCTGCATATTTGCATGCATACCCAAGTAAAATACTGACCGGTAACTCAGATTTCTGTATTCTTGTTTTTACTTATTTATACGCAGCGCATGTTTACGCCCCTGTGTGTAAAGGCAACATTGACAAACAATGATCAGTAAAAAAAAAAATGCCTGTATGCCGTGTAATAGGCCTAGGGTTAAAACAGGTGGTGAGGAGGCAATATGTTGACTGGTGGATCACTTTTCAGAGGGATGGCAAGGTCTGCTGCATGTGAGAATGAACCCAAGTAAAATAATTGTGCCTCTAAGTACACTCAATGATTTCCATTTTATAATAGTTTTTTTTTTAAAGCTCATATTTTTAGATATAGAAACAGAAGGTGGGGGGGGGGAGAGGTATGAGCAGCGCTGACTGAGGCAGACATGTCCCGCTGAAGCTCCACAATTCTCACAGCCATACAGCCCTATAAAACACCCGTCCGCCTTAAAACAGATATCGCCTGAACTACTTACCGCCACATAAGTACAGTAACTGCATTATAGTATTTGGGGGAATCAGTGTTTTTTTTTAGCTCTGATCACTGTTTACATGTCATCGGTCCCAAAAAAAGTGTCAAAAATGTCTGACATGTCCGCCGCAATATCACAGTCCCGATAAAAATCGCAGATCGCCGCCATTACTAGTAAAAAAGAAAATAGTGAAAATGCCATTAATGTATTCTCATTATTATTATTATTATACAGGATTTATATAGCGCTGACAGTTTGCGCAGCGGTTTACAATATTAGGGCAGACAGTACAATTACAATACAATTCAATACAGGATGAATCAGAGGGCCCTGCTCATTAGAGCTTACAATCTAGAAGATGGCTTGTAAACGTGGCAACTTTTGCGCAAACCAATCAATATACGCCAATTGCGATTTTTTTTTTCTACCACAAATATGTAGAAGAATATATATCTGCCAAAACTGATTAATAAATTGAGTTTTTTTATTTCTTTTTTTTTTTGGACATATATTACAGCAAAATTAAAAAATATTGCTTTTTTTTTCAAAATTGTTACTCTTTTTTTGTTTATAGCGGTGATCAGAAGTGACGCAGAGGAGATGAAATATCACCAAAAGAAAGCTCTATTTGTGGGAAAAAAAGGACGTCAATTTCATTGGGTACAACGTCACACGACTGAGCAATTGTCAGTTAAAGTGACACAGTGCTGAATCGAAAAAAGTGCTGTGGTCCTAATGTGGGAAATCCTTCTGGGGCTGAAGTGGTTAATCCCTGAGCACGCTCAGTCCAACCCTGTGCTAGTTGAAACTGAGCTTATGGAAGGTAATGGAGCTCTGGCTCCACCTAGTGTCCAAAGCAGCGTTCGGAAAAATGACAGAAAGAAAAGGTTGAGAAGGGAAGATTAAGATTCTCCCTCTTCTCCTGTCAGCAGATTCAAAAAATAGTAGCAGCGAGCGCTTCTCAACAATGAGGTGGCCTCACTTGGGACGAAAAGCAGCGTGGGCAGGATTCCTGGTGAGATTTTAAATACAAAATTCACTGTCTGATTTGGGAAAACCTGTTGGTTCTTTAGCCAATGTGCTTGTGAGTTTGCAAAATGTAAGTAGTAATGGTTCAGTATGGAATGCTCATGTTTCTGATAATATTTTTAACCCTGCAGTTATTGCTGATAATGTGGTGAACAGTTCTCCTGTTTATGTTAACACCAAATTTAATTCCTACTAATTCTACTGTTTTGGTTAGTCCCAATCAGCGGCGGCTGGTGTGTGAGGGGCGCTGGGGCGCCGCCTCCCGGCCGGCAAAAGAAGAAAAAAAAAAGTCAACCCCGCCCCCCAGCAGGTGGCGCCGGTACATTGACTTTCTTTTTTTTTTTTTTCGGCTCCTTGGCTGTCACATGACAGCCAAGTAGTGAGCCTATTGGTTGGCCATTAAAAGCTATGAGTGTGCGCCGAGCAGGCGCACACTCATAGCTTGATTGGCTGCCCTGAGCCTCCGCTCAGGGTGATTGGATGCGTGGCTGGGGGCGGGTCACTATGGCAGTGGAGGTGACTTCCGCTCCCACAGAGACCCTGACCGCCCGGGGACCGACGAGGGGGGGGACAGTCGCTCTCCGTGTGCCGAACTCTGCAGACCCAGCGTGCTCTCGCATGCCGAATCTCTGCAACACTCCTGCCTGCTGGATGGGGTAAGTGCGGGGGGGGCGATGACAACGACTCTGCAATGTACCCCACCTGTGTCACTGGCTGCAAACTGCCCCACCTGTGTCACTGGCTGCAAACTGCCCCCACCTGTGTCACTGCCTGCAAACTGCCCCCTCCTGTGTCAATGGCTGCAAACTGCCCCCACCTGTGTCACTGCCTGCAAACTGCCCGCTCCTGTGTCACTGGCTGCAAAATGCCCCCACCTGTGTCACTGGCTGCAAACTGCCCCCACCTGTGTCACTGGCTGCAAACTGCCCCCACCTTTGTCACTGGCTGCAGACTGCCCCCACCTGTGTCACTGGCTGCAAACTGCCCCCACCTGTGTCACTGGCTGCAAACTGCCCCAGCTGTGTCACTGGCTGCATAACTGCCCCACCTGTGTCACTGGTTGCATAACTGCCCCCACCTGTTTCACTGTATACTGTGCCCTGTGATGCAGAGCTGTATACTGTAGCCGGTGATGCTGGACCAGTATACTGTGTCCTGTGATGCTGAGCTGTATACTGTGTCCTGTGATGCTGAGCTGTATACTGTATCCTGTGTCGCTGGCTGCATAACTGCCCCCACTTGTGTCACTGGCTACATAACTGCCCCAGCTGTGTCACTGGCTGCAAACTGCCCCACCTGTGTCACTGGCTACATAACTGCCCCCACCTGTGTTACTGGCTGCAAACTGCCCCTCCTGTGTTACTGGCTGCAAACTGCCCCCACCTGTGTCACTGGCTGCAAACTGCCCCCACCTGTGTCACTGGCTGCAAACTGC
>BLSH010103599.1:214996-227952 GCA_018402905.1 Glandirana rugosa
CGTCAAACGTCGGTCACTGTGTCCACCCACTGGCTGCAAACTGCCCCCACCTGTGTCACTGGCTGCAAACTGCCCCCACCTGTGTCACTGGCTGCAAACTGCCACCACCTGTGTCACTGCCTGCAAACTGCCACCACCTGTATCACTGGCTGCAAACTGCCCCCACCTTTGTCACTGGCTGCAAACTGCCCCCCTCTGTGTCACTTCCTGCAAACTGCCCCCACCTGTGTCACTGGCTGCAAACTGCCCGCACCTGTGTCACTGGCTGCAAACTGCCCCCACCTGTGTCACTGGCTGCATAACTGCCCCATCTGTGTCACTGGCTGCATAACTGCCCCCACCTGTTTCACTGTATACTGTGCCCTTTGATGCAGAGCTGTATACTGTGTCCTGTGATGCTGAGCTGTATACTGTGTCCTGTGATGCTGAGCTGTATACTGTGTCCTGTGATACTGAGCTGTATACTGTGTCCTGTGATGCTGAGCTGTATACTGTGTCCTGTGATGTTGAGCTGTATACTGTGTCCTGTGATGCTGAGCTGTGTACTCCTGACACAATATGTGGAATAGAGGGGACGGAGTGGGTGGATTCTATAGGGGCGGGCTTATTAGAAGTAGGAGGAGTCAAAAGGAAGGGCGGGGCCTGGCGCCCCCCATCCAAAAACTTCACCAGCCGCCACTGGTCCCAATAAATCTTCTTTTACTCCTGAAGTTAGGAATTCAGTACCATTAATAAAGTTCAGTTCCACAAAAGAAAAGATTTGGAGGGGGGATTTAGTTGACATTTTATCCCTACTCACATCATTTAAGGAATTCTTAGCTAAAAGTGATAAGAAAGTAGATGATAAAGCTGAGCAGGATAGGAGAGCTGTGCCTAGAACCTTTCACAACTGGCTCCAGGCATTTTGCATCTATGTCTCTTTTATGGGCGAACGTTTCCCAGAAAGATGTTCTGGTTTGTTCCAGCATCTGGACATTGTAGCGGAGGACTTTGGTCACTTTGGAGGCATATCGTGGTTCAATTATGACGAGAATTTCAGGCAGAAGCTTTCCGTCCACCCATCACTTCGTTAGGGTGTTAAGGACGTAGGACTTTGGCTTAACTTAACCACTTCAGCCCCGGAAGGATTTCCAGCTTTAGGACCGGAGCCCTTTTTGCGATTCGGCGCTGCGTCGCTTTAACTGACAATTGCGCGGTCGTGCGGCGTTGTACCCAAACGAAATTTGCGTCCTTTTTTTCCCACAAACAGAGCTTTCTTTTGGTGGTATTTGATCACCGCTGCGTCATTTCTGATCGCCGCTATAAACAAAAGAAGAGCGACAATTTTGCAAAAAAACCCAAATTTCTTACTTTTTCCTAAAATACAAATCCAAAAAAAAAATATAAAAAAACATTTTTTTTCACAGTTTTTGGCCGATTTATATTCTTCCTCATATTTGCGATAAAAAAAATCGCAATCGGCGTTTATTGATTGGTTTGCGCAAAAGTGGTCGCGTTTACGGATGATGAGAATTCATTTTTGGGGTTTTTTATTTTTTTTTATTTTTTACTAAAAATGGCGGCGATCTGCGATTTTTTGCGGTACTGCGATATTTTAGCGGACATGTCGGAACGTTTTGACACTCTTTTGGGACCATTGGCATTTATACAGCGATCAGTGCTATAAAAATGCACTGATTACTGTGTAAATGCCATTGGCAGTGAAGGGGTTAACCTGCAGGGGGCGCGCTAAGGGTTAACTATGTTCCCTGGGCGTGTTCTAACTGTATATGGGATGCCCTAACAGGGGAAGGGAAGTGGTCACAGCCTTCACGTAAAGGAAGGCTGTGATCACAGCCCTTCCCTCTCACACAGAGCGGAGGTCCGTGTTTACATACACGGACCTCCGCTCATTCGTTCCGGGGGGGCCATCGCGGGTGGCCGGCGGCAATCGAAGCCGCCGCACCCGCTCCCTGGCCCCCCCTGGACACAGTGAGCGCGCGGGCGCGCCTCCGGCGGCGCGCGCGCGCTCACTATACACGTTCCCGCAGCCGCCGTCGTGTGACGGCGATTTGCGGGAACGAGCCACTTTGTCGCCGTCAGATGCCGATCGGCGGTCGGCAAGTGGTGTATTGCCACAGAAATCCCAGTTTCAACAAAGGGTTCCTATTGTTAATCAGCATTCCTTTCATAAAGGAGAATGTTTTGCCTATAATAGGGTGACCAGACGTCCCCGGTTTCCCAGGGACAGTCCCCTGATTGAGGACACTGTCCCCGGACAAAATTTGTCCCTGGTTTTGTCCCCGGATTAATGGGCAGTGCCTATAGCCATTGCTGACAGCCTAGCCCTAGCAGGACATGAAGCAAAGTTAATATCTATGCAGCACAGCAGGGATTAGTGGGCAAGCCAGGGGGCGTATATGGCCATAAGTCAGTGGAGCTGTCAAATTGGGGCACTGATGTCGGGGTGGGCGAGGCTGATATGTGGCGCTCTGCCCCCTTTTCCTCAAACAACCTGTGCATAGACAAAAAGCTGGCGGCTATACATTGGTGGGCAGGGAGGAAGGTGGCAGGGGGTGGGACCAATTGTAATTACTGTATGTGTACCAGCAGCAGTATATATTTCAGGTTTATTATACACCGCTGTGGGTACACATACAGTAGTTACAATTGGTCCCACCCCCTGCCACCTTCCTCTCCGCCCACCAATGTATAAGCACTGTCAATGCAGGGTTGTCTGACAAAGGGGGCGGAGCTCCGCATATCACCCCTGCTCATCCCAACATCAGTGCCCCGATTTGACAGCTCCATTCACACTCATTGCTCAGGTTGCTGCCTTAGGGTTTGCTCATTCTTCTATCAAAACTCCTTCTGAACTATTTGCTGCACCGGCCTCTTCTCCTTCCCTGCAGAGTCTTCAGATCTCTGGAGCACACAGACTGCATGCTGCATACCTCAGCACCCCCTCATCCTACATCCTAAAGCTACTCAGCTACCTACAACTGCTTTCACTGTTAACTAATGATGTACTAGGACTGTCTTTACACAAAATCCTGGCTGCAGGTCACACCTCTGGCACCTCTCACTGATAATATTTGGCTCACACTGTGCAGGCTGGTTGCAGGTGCAGGAATCACATCTGTTCCCACAACAGCCTGCAGCTAAATTGCGCTGCTCTTGTGAGATGTGTGAGGCTGCCGATCATTCTGAATGGCACCCCCACACATCTCAGCCCATACTGCATTTGCTGGAATCACAGGAAAATCACATGATCAAAAAGACCATGCTTTTTCCCTGCCACTGCGTTTTAAAAAGGGTGCAGGCACTTTTTTTGGGGAAAACGCAGGCACAGCAGCCCACTCAAATAAATAGGCTATCCTGCCCGCAAAAGTGCGAACCAGGGCTAAAGGAGATGTATGGCCTAAGCTATTTTGGCTGTACTTCTATGGATCACAGGAGTGTAGTTTGTTCTGCACTCCTGTGACCCAGATTCAGCCAACAGTGGGCATATAATACAGAGCTGGTACAGACTCTAGGAAGAACTCAAGATTAAAGTGGATGTAAACCCGAAAAAAATGTTTTATTAATAATTCTGCCTGGTAGAGTATGTCATATCATCTGTGCCCAGTCTTGCCACAAAGAGTTAATCCAACTGTGAGTAATGAGCTTATCTTTTTTCAGGAAGAGAAAGTCCGACTAACAGGGAAATACACAGTCGATCCGCCCCTTGCTCTGTGAGTGACAAGCAATTTACCTATCTCCTTCACACAGCAGAGAAAGTTTTACACGCCCCCTCCCTCCTTCCTCAATGTCTCAGCATAGAGGTGGGTGGGGAGGCTTGTGACATCACAACTCCACCCACCAAACTCCAGCAAACACAGACACCCTCTGATTTCAGAGTTTTACAGAGCTGCTAGTGCTTACAGGAAGGACATTTGAAAGGTAGGGATAGATGCAGGAGGCTTGCATGTATATATGCATTAATACTGTGCCATTAGTTTATACTGGGTGGGTGGTGGGTTTACATCAATTTTAAAGTCGGGACCCACCCAGATGCCTGACCAGCAGCTGGTTTTGCTTCTTAGATCCCTTTCACGCTGAGGCGATTTTCAGATGTTTTAGCGCTAGAAATAGCCTCTGAAAACCACCTCCCAATGATTTTAAAGGGTCTTTTCACACTGGGGTGGTACGCTTGCGCTATGTTACAAAAAGTCCTGCAAGCAGCATCTTTTGGGCGGGTTTGCGCTTCAAAAACGCATCTGCCCATTGAAATGAATGTGCAGCACTTCCAAAGCGTCTGAAAAGCGCTTCGGAAGCCCCACAAAACTGGTCTTTTTGGGGTTTTTCTACCCAGAAAACAGCCCGCTGGTGCAGCGCAGAAGCACCGCTAAAACAACTGGTGCTTTAGCAGCGCTCAGTGTGAAGGGGGTCGAAGTGGTCCACCAAGGCCCTGAGCTCCCGCCCCTCCTCCACAGCCCAGCGCTCCAGTGAGCATTGGAGGGGCAGAGCAGTGAGCTCTCTGCTCAGAACACGGGGGAGTGATCAGCGGTGTTTGACCACTCAGTTCTCAGTGTGGAGCCAGCGGGGGACAGATGCAGTATCAGAGTGATGCCACATCCACCTACGTATGTACGTTTGCTTTTTTTTAACCACTTGCCGACCGCCTGTGCGCTCACTGTGTTCAGGGAGGGCCAGGGAGCGGGTGTGGCGGCCTCGATCGCCGCTGGCTACCCGCGATGCCCCCCCCCCCCCGAAGTGAAAGAACGGAGGTCCGTGTAAGAAAACACGGACCTCCGTTCTGTGAAGGGGGAAGGGCTGTGAACACAGCCTTCCTCTACACGGAAGCTGTGATCACTTCCCTTCCCCTGCTAGGGCAGTCCCCCCACAGTTAGAACACGCCCAGGGAACATAGTTAACCCTTAGAGCGCCCCTGCAGGTTAACCCCTTCACTGCCAATGGCATTTACACAGTAATCAGTGCATTTTTATAGGACTGATCGCTGTATAAATGCCAATGGTCCCAAAAAAGTGTCAAAATGGTCCGACATGTCCACCCCAATATCACAGTACCGCTAAAAATCGCAGATCGCCGCCATTACTAATAAAAAATAAAAATGTAAAAAACCCCAAAAATTAATTCTCATCATCCGTAAATGTGGCCACTTTTGCGCAAACCAATCAATAAAAGCCGATTGCGATTTTTTTTGATCGCAAATATGAGTAATATAAATCGGCCAAAAACGGTGAAAAAAAATTTTTTTTTATATTTTTTTTTTTGGATTTGGGAAATCCTTCTGGGGCTGAAGTGGTTAAATTACTGAATTAAAATCCAAATCCTCAGCCACTTGTTGGGTATTTATATTTTAAAATACCAGTCTTTCATTCCCTAACGCTGCACCCTCTCTCCTACCGGGCACAACATGGACATTTTATCTGCCTCATCTGCCATCACATAGCAGGAAAATGGCAGGAGGAAGGGGCAGGGCCAGATCTAGCCTGTCTAATGTTGGGGTGCAGTAAAAATTGTGAGGGGGCAGAGGATGGGAGATCAGCAGGTCAGTCCACAGAGGGTCAGCAGTGCAGAGGATAAGGTTAGCAATTTGCATGACAGTGTACAGAGGCACCCACTGTCACTTTTTAAAAAGAGCACGGCTGTACGGGGCTCCACCCACATAGCTGCGTCATTCATTTACAGATTCCTGTGAATGAATAAACCTTAGGTACCATCTTGCACCATGGCAGATGGGCTTGTAGTTATCAATGGGCTGCAGGGGTGCTGATGAGCGATCCCGTAGTCCATTGACATGTATTCTGGCTTTCAATCGGCAGTATGGGCTGGAAGCCAGAGGACATGTCACAGCAGCCCGCATTGCATGCATGATCTACTGATCGTGGGTGCAATGCTTTCCAGGCCCCTGCTGGAAAAAATAAATACACATTTTTCTGCAAAAAAACCTGTGCATTTATTCATTTTTCCATAGAGGTAAACGTATCCTTTAACCACTTAAGGACCAGAAGGATTTCCCATGTTAGGACCAGAGCACTTTTTGCGATTCGGCACTGCGTTGCTTTAACTGACAATTGTGCTGTCGTGCAACGTTGTACGCAAACAAAATTTGCGTCCTTTTTTTCCCCACAAATAGAGCTTTCTTTTGGTGGTATTTGATCACCTCTGCAAAAAAAGAGCGACAATTTTGCAAAAAAAACAATATTTCTTACTTTTTGCTAAAATACAAATCCAAAAAAATTAAAAAAAAACAAATGTATTCATCAGTTTTGGCCGATTTATATTCTTCCTAATATTTTTGGTAAAAAAAAAATCGCAATCGGCATTTATTCATTGGTTTGCGCAAAAGTTGCCGCGTTTACAAACCATGAGAATTAATTTCTGTCATTTTTACATCGGGACTGTGATATTGCAGCAGACATGTCGGACATTTTTGACGCTTTTTTGGGACCAATGACATTTATACAGCGTTCAGAAATTTAAATATCCACTGATTTCTGTGTAAATGTCATTGGCAGTGAAGGGGTTAACCTACAGGGGACAATCTAAGGGTTAAGTGTGTTCCCTAGGCGTGTTCTAACTGTAAGGGGGCTGGGCTGCAAGGGGCATAAGAGATCTAACTGATCCCAGTGACAGGGATCAGTAGATCTCTTACATGCTGCCTGACAGAGCGGGAAACTGCTGTGTTTACATCAGCGGTTCCCCGTTTTTCTTCACTACTAGGCAATCGCAGCTCGCCAGCGGAGATTGAGTCCGCAGAGTGTGGTGGGCATGCACAAGCTGCCATTTCTAGACAGTGTTTCGTGGGACGCTGCCACTATGTAGCAGTAAATGTACGTGAACCAGTCGGGAACTGGTTAATCCTGGAGGGAGTGAGAGGAGTCTGGAGGATCACAGTGCAGGGACTCCTGTGCCAGGAGATGTAGCAGCAGTTCTGGAAGGCGGAGATGAGGGAGAGGTATGCATAGGTTCTTAGCTTCTAAAAACATGGCAGAGTAAAGTGGAGAGGGCGGCCAGTTTAGTGGAACAGAATCACATCAAAAGTAGTGAAACAGGGGTGGCAGGGCCAAGAGGGAGGGTGGAGGGTCAGTAGCCTATGCAGGAAGAGTTTGAAGAGTCTGGGGGACAGTAGTGCCATGGTCCCCAGGCCAGGAGAAATGCCGTCAGCTCAGGAGATCGGGTGAGAACAAGGCTTACTCATTGCTGCTTGCTGGAGAGCACACTGCTGTGACAGGGAGAGCATTGCCAGACAGAATAGCAGCAACTAGCCGATAAGGAGATGGATGCGGCTGCTTTGCAGAGAGGTAGCAGAGTTCACAAATTAGATGTCTATGCTATTGGGGCTTTGGGGGGACTCAACTGAAATCTGGGGGGAGGTGAAGTACTCTGTATAACACACTCCTGAACATTGCTCTCTGTAGGTAATGCATTCCTGAACCCTGCACTCTGTACATAGCATCCTCCTGAGCCCTGCGCTCTGCACGTAGCATCCTCCTAAACCCTGCACTCTGCACATAGCATCCTCCTGAGCCCTGCACTCTGCACGTAGCATCCTTCTGAGCCCTGTACTTTGCACGTAGCATCCTCCTGAGCCCTGTACTCTGCACATAGCATCCTCCTGAGCCTTGCACTCTGCATGTAGCATCCTCCTGATCCCTGCAAATAGCATCCTCTTGCACGTAGCACCAGCATACAGGGGGCACACTGACCACCAATATGCAGGGCCAGTGGTTACCAGTATACAGAGGAAATAACAAATCAAGTAAAACAACTACCATGCAACTATAAAAGAATCTCAAAAGCAATAAGAGAATCTTGTTAGCTGGTTCCCTTATCTAACGCAAATCAATAAAGAGCAAAAAATGCAGCGCTGCCCTACACTTCATCTATAAAATGGACTTATGAATGCAATGATAAAACCTATAAATGAATATCCAGTGCAAATCAACCAATGTATTTCAATTTAGTAGTAATGGTGTCACCCCCTCTGCAAAAATATTTTATAAAATTGCAGAGCTGTAATGTGCAAATAATGGTGAAACCCCCTACATACAATAATAATAAAAGAGATGCAAATCAACTAGTGTATTATAACATAGTAGTGATGGTGTCACCCCCTCTGCAAAAGTTAAGAAATATTGCCGAGCTGCAGTGTGCAAATAGTGATGAAACCCCACCTGACACCATCACTACTATATTTCAATACATTCATTGATTGGCACTGGATATTATTTTATAAGATCTACCATTGCACTTATAAGTCCATTTGTAGAATTGTATAAAGGAAATGTAGAATTGTGCTGCATTTGTTGGCTATTTATTGGTATACAGAGGCCAGAACATACTGATCACCATTGTACGTCATGAGGAAACCTCCACTTGCTGGTCACACACACTTTTTGGCCATATGCACAGGGAGCGTGGCCCGCCCCTCCCTCCCTCCCTCCAATTTTTTTCTCTATCTTATCTTCTTAACATTTGGTTATCCCAAAAAAATTATAAGAAGTATCTTTTTTTTTTAATCTCATGGACGAAATGTAAGAAATAATGTATATATCATACAATCATTCCATAAACACATACCCTGCATATATCATTTGAGGAAAATATGCTTATAAAATAGTTTACCATTTGCCAAAAAAAAAAATGTCCCCAGATTTCATTTGGTCACCTTAGCCTATAACGATACACAGTGCAAGTATTTGTCAAACTGTAGATACAAGCACAAATGCTTGTTCTACACTGGGGCCCATTCAGCTTTTCGCTGTTACAAAAGATCTTGTGCTACTACACAATCCCAGTCTAGAGATGTCAATGCAAAAAGCTTGGATGCCAGTGATATTATCAAACATGCTGCCATGGTTAGATCTATATCTAGAAAGCAGGATGGCGGAGCTTCTTCGTAATGGTTTTCAGGTTGGTTTTCCACTAGCTTCCTTTTCTGGTCAAGGTTGCCTTTTTGTTAAAAATTGAAATTCTGTTCAATGTCACCCTGAGATTGTTCAGAGAAAAATAATCAAAGAATTAAAGGAGGGTAGGATTGCAGGCCCTTTCTCTTCACCCCCATTTTTAAAAGGTCAAACTCCATTGGGGTTAGTTCCAAAAAATGATTCTGGATCATTCCGTCTAATTCACCATTTATCTTACCCTCATGCCAATCCCGTAACCACTTCCCTACCGCTGTATGCAGAATGATGGCCAGGAAGTGGTTTAGTTGTCCTTACTGGGTGTCATATGACGTCCAGCGGGATAACATGCCGGCGCGCGCCCTCGGGGCTGCGCAGCACGGCAATCGGTGATGTGGTGTGTGGTGGTGTAGCTTCTATCAGATGCTCATTACTATGTGATCAGCCATGATGAATCACGGCTGATCACAGTGTAAACAGGAAGAGCCATTTATCGGCCTTTCCTTTAGTCGCGTCAGCAGACGCGAGTAGAGGAGAGCCGATAAGCGCTCTCCTGACGGGGGGGTCTGTGCCCCCCTCAGATCGCCACACTGGACCACCAGGGAGGCGACCAGAACCACCAGGGAGCCCGCACAGCGATGCCACCCAGGGAACACCAAAGATGCCACCCAGGGACCACCAGGGATGCCACCCTAGCTCACCAGGTAAGGGGCACACAATGCCCAATAGGGATGGTACTGTGCCCATCTGTGATGCTTGCCAGTGCCAAACCTATAGCTGCTGCGATACCAGTGCCCCCTATCAGTGCTTTTTCCTCTGTTACAGCCCTGTCCGCTCAAGGGGATTGAGGAGATCATCTAGACATCATGACAATCATCGGGATTGTAGCCCAGAGTACAGGGCCTATTCTTCGCATCACAGATCTCCTAGGAGGTCTACAGACACTACAGACACTACAGATCTCGTTCCCCCGCTGAGCGTCCTGCTAAAAAGAAATGCTGGGCTTGCGGGGCTACCCCTCTTCCGGACAAGCTGGTATGCAGAAGCTGCTTCAGAGACTGTGCAGCGGATATAGAGAGGGAAAGTGAGCAAGTTGTGGAGTTGCTCAAGAGAACAATGAAGAATTCTTTCTCAGAGCTGGCGGCAGTGGCTCTTCCTCCGGAGAAAGTCAGATCGATTATTTTCAAGATGTTGGGAATCATGAAGAAATCACACCTGCCTCAGCCTGATATGTCAGCATGTATATCAATGGTGACATGGTCACATTGGCATCTCCAGTACTTTCAAACGGGCTTTCTGTCTCAGTGGATGAGGAAGTGCCTTTCACAGGCAATTACAATAACACCAATAATGCGAAGGAGTCTTCTTTGGTGGACAGATCCACAGAACCTTTCCAAACTCCTGGACCATAGTTACATGCGATGCCAGCAGCCAGGGATGGGGAGCCCACTGCAGGGATCACAGAGTGCAGGGAAGATGGCTGTTCAGATCCGCAGCTCTGGTTTCAAACATTTTGGAATTAAGAGGTGCATTCTTGGCACTAACATCTCTAGCCCCACATCTCCGGGGCCATAGAGTCCTCCTACGTTTAGACAACAAAGCAGCTGTCTCCTATCTGCAGAGGCAGGGGGGGAACTCGCAGCAGGTCTCTTCTGTCCAAAGTGGAGCCAATTATGTTATGGGCAAAAAGGAATCTGCTGGATCTCAGAGCAAGGTATCTACCGAGCAGACTAAACAGAAAGGAGGACTGCCTATCCAGGTCTTTCCTGAACAACAAGTGGGCCCTCCACCCGCATGTGTTCCACCAGATTGCGAGCATTTGGGAATATCCTCAGATAGACCTATTTGCCTCTCCAGAGAATGCCAAGCTGCCTCAATTTGTCTCCCATCAGCCTCATCCTCAGGTAGAGGAGGTGGATGCACTAACATGCCCTTGGAACTTCAGGGTGGCCTATGCCTTCCCACCTTGACCTCTCATATCAAGGTTTCTCCTCAGGCTTCTGAGGGAGCCAGTTCTGATTTTAGTAGTTCTGCCATATTGGCCCAAGAAACCTTGGTTCCCTCTAGCCATCAGTCTCTCCATGGAGTCCCCCATTGAGGTTGCCTCTATTCCCTCAACTTCTGCTGTAGGGCAAGTTCACTCATCCGGACCCACGAGTCTTGGATTTACGAATTTGGAAATTGAAAGGAGGAGATTTGAGGCCCTAGGATGCTCCCTGGAGGTAATTTTCAACACTTCTTAAGGCAAGGAAGCCGACGACCAATGCTATATATGGAAAGATTTGGAGCAAGTTCCTAACCTTTGCTGCAGGGGCAGACTTCAACCCAGATTCTCCCTCGGCAGTCAATATTCTGGCCTTCCTTCAGACGGGTCTTAACCTGGGGCTAGGTCTCAGCTCGCTAAAAGTACAAATAGCGGCTTTGTCAGCAACAACCAGCACTAAATGGGCAGAACACCCACTAGTAATAACATACCTCAAGGGAGTAATGAAGACCAGACCACCAGTCAGACGTGCCTTCCCGCAGTGGAAGCTTTCCTTAGTACTGGAAGCATTGACCAAAGTACCTTTTGTGCCCCTGGATCAAATCTCATTCTGGAATTTGTCATTAAAGACAGCCTTTCTGCTAGCCATCACATCAGACAGAAGAATTTCTGAGCTCTATGCCTTAGGAATTGGAAACAAACACATTTGCTTTTTTCCGGACAGAGTGGAGCTTCATCCAGTTCGAGACGTCACTCCCAGTCACTTCAGCAAACCACCTGAAAGAGCCATGGACCTTACCGGTCTTCTCTGACTCTCATCCAGATGTATGCCAAAGCTTGGACATTGCCACAATCCTCAGGGCATACCTTGAAGCAACAAGAGTCTCCAGGATCTCTGATAGGCTATTTGCAATTCCATGGGGTAAAAACAGAGGCAAGGAGGCCTGCAGTAGGACACTTGCATCATGGATTGTCAAACTAATACAGAAGGTTTACAAGGCTAGGAATCCACCAACACAGGTGCAGGCTCATTCCATGAGGGCAATATCAGCCTCTTGGGCAGCAAGGGTAAATGTTTCTCTGGATACCATCTGCAGGGCTGCCACATGTGCGTCACAACATACATTCCTACGACATTACAGAGTCGATCCAGGAGCCCTCACTACAGTAGAGTTTGGGAGACGTACAGTCCAGGAATCACTGTCTAAATAAAGTTATTTGAAGCATTTCCCACCCTTGGGAAGCTAGTTATTTATCCACTTAACAACCGCCCTATAGACAAAAGACGTCTACAGGGCGGTTGACTAATTCTGGGAGGACGTCTATTGACGTCCTCCCAGAATCGCGCTTCCCGTGCGCCCCCTGGGGCGCGCACACGGGAACAATGACGGCGCGATCACATGTAAACAAGCCGGCGCTTCCGCCAGCTTTTCTCTCTCCTCTCGGCACCGATCGGTGCATTGTGAGAGGAGAGAGGGGGGAGAGAGGACACGCTGCAGCGCTGTGGGCTATGTGTAATGCCCACAGCATTGCTAAGTGACAGTTAGCAACCACCCGACCATCCATCCAGCGATCATCACCCAGCCATCCACCACCCACCCAGCGATCATCACCCAGCCATCCACCACCCACCCAGCCATCCACCCCCCACCCATCCTCACCCAATCCACCCTCACCCACCCATCCATCCATCCATGCTCACCCATCCATCCATGCTCACCAATCCATCCATCCATGCTCACCCATCCAGCCATGCATGCTCATCCATGCTCACCCACCCAGCCGTGCTCACCCATCCATCCATGCTCACCTACCCAGACGTGCTCAACCATCCATCCATCCATGCTCCCCCATCCATCCATGCTCACCCATCCATCCATGCTCACCCATCCATGCTCACCCAGCCATCCATCCGTGCTCACCCACCCAGCCGTGCTCACCCATCCATCCATGCATTCATGCTCACCCACCCAGCCGTGCGCACTCACCCATCCATCCATCCATGCTCACCCATCCATGCTCACCCATCCATCCATGCTCACCCATCCATGCTCACCCAGCCATCCATCCGTGCTCACCCA
>BLSH010103599.1:242816-260667 GCA_018402905.1 Glandirana rugosa
GCGGGGGGGGGGGGTTTGTGCTATCTGGGCATTCCAACTTGACCTGAGAATCAGAGTCCATGGCTGAAGGTAACAAGGCCAGCAGGTGGGAAATGAAGGATCTCCCCAGAGGGATGATGCTCATGGCAAAATTTAGCATGCTGAGCAACGACTGCAACTCTGGAACCTGCCTGGGAGATCGTGAAAGCATGAATACGCTCTCTGATTCTATCTAGTTTGTCAGCAGGCAAACTAGCCTGCATGGCCTATCTAGTGTGATACCTAAGAAAGTGAGTGTAGTCACCGGGCCTTCCATTTTCTTTTTTGAAAGAGGGACATTCAAAGCCGAGAAAAGAAAAAAGCCGAGATTGGAAGGAGTTTGAAAGCATCCGCTATGTCAGTTTTGGACAGCCAAGCACCCTCACCTATCCTAATGATGCTTTGTATCGCCTGGTCCACAGATGCATATTTAAGCGAGAATTCTTCAGACCGAATCAATGAGTTCAGGCTCTGTATGTGTGATAAATCGTCAATCAAACAAAGTTTGTTGGAGAACTTTCCTTTGACTGAACCTAGGGGATTGACCCTCCAATGCTGAAAAGGGAGTGTCAAAAAAGGCCCTATGATAAAACCTTTCTCAGGTTCTGACTGGAGCAGCAAATCTACTGCCTCCATCTCTGCATCTGCTGACCTCAGATTCTGACATTCAAATGTGTCTATCGCAAAGAAATAAAACCTGTATGGAAACCTCTTGAAAAACCCTCCAGAAAATTCATTAACATGGGCAGCGGATGAGAAGCCAGACAGGCCTGTAAGTTTGACACATCAATACAGCTTAGTCATGAAGTTTTATTCTTTAGCGTGCAAGCTGATTTTGGGTGAGCTCTAAAACAACCAGTACATACATGCAGCAAACAGCACTGGCTATAATTACATACACCATGGTTGAAGTTGTTGCAGATTTGTGACTTCCCCAAAAAATGTGTTGGCCGACCTAATTTGTCGAATGAGGATGATTGAGCCGGGAGCAAACTAGGAAAAGGCCTGGCTGTGCTTGATAACGCGGGAAGTTCCCCATTGGGGCACCAATACGTGGTGTGAGAAACTGACTGACATGTCACACAGACTGGCGACATCAGCTATGCAAAATGCCTGCAAAAAAGTTCAGTGTCTATGTTACTCCACACTGTCACCACCTGGTGCTGGGAAAAAATGGCTGCTGCCTTGGTGGAAAATGACCGATGGTAGTCATAGAAAGCTGGCCCCCTGTACTTCTGACCTAACTCCACTACCATATAGAGATAAAGGTCAAGTTCCTCCCTCCTTGAGGGGGTTACAGAGCAAATGATATCTCTGAACAAGCTAAATGCCATAACAAATTTTGGGATGGAGAGCTTCCTATTAAGCCTGTGGTCCCTGGTCTTTACCCCCACTGACACATCACTGCAAGCGTACGACTTGTTGCCGGCTACGTCATGAGCAGCGATCAGTAGAGATGCCAAATTGACGTCCTTACCATCTAATATATCTTTTTTCATATTAGCAGGGATGAAATGAGCTGGGGTAATGGAAGGAGTATTGGTACAGTTACCTAAAGCTGCAAACACAGGCAATGGAGCCGAGGGGGTCCCTGTCCCTGCTGAAGTTCCTGGAATGGCAGGAGCCTCCGGGGCTGGGCCTGGCTGACTTTCCAACACCTCCACCCTAGCACGCAATTCCTGGCAAGAGGTTGCCAGAGAACTAAGAGTAGCGTGGATCTGAGAAAGTGATGAGGTGACCATCCGTAATGTCACCTGCTCAGCATCTGAGCCTGACGCACGAGGAAATCCCCCTGCAATTCAATTCTGCCATGAGCCTAGGGATGGTCCAAGTCCTGAGAGGGCTTACTGGCATGTTCCGAACCCCTAGCCGGAGAAGGAGGAGGGGAGGCAACCTCTTCAATGTCTGCAGCCTGTGACATGACCTATATGACCCAAAACAGCACTAGTCATAAACTAGAAGGAAGAAGAAAAAAAAACATTGAAACCCATAACTTGTCTTGACCAACCCCCCTTGTATTTTTTTTTTTTTTTGAGACGTGACTCAATTTGGGGGACCTAAAATATGTCCTGGCAACTATATGTAGTGAAAGGAAAATAACGTAAGAAACCTTCAGAACGTGTACCATATGAGCAACAGGTCAGGAGACACAAGTCAATTTAGAAACGACCATCTCAACCCATTGGTACCTATAAACGTGATAGGTAAATGCTGCAGTGGTGAAACGCCGTGACCTAAAATTTGAAATCAAAAGATCTAAGTACCCAAACCCTATGTGTGTATGATTATGCACCAACCTACCCATGATGATCGGCTGATCCTGAAATTACCATGTATGAGCAGGACTGGAATGTGTCCATCCCCTGTAATGTATCTAGGCTGAGTAACCTGAGGCATAGCAGGTAATTAAAAATGAAAATCTCAAGCCTACTTGTCATGGGCAGCGCGTACCAGCACGAACGCAGCAGCGCGTTCCAGTACGAACGATCGTTCCGGTACGAATGATCAGAAGGAGATCGCAGGTGCGCATGCGCGCACGCAACGGGACGAGACGGCACACGTACAGGCTCAATAGGCGTGTACGCAGCGTCCAATAGGATCCCTTGGGGCACTATAAAAGGCTGCTCGTTCTGCCCCTTAATTGCTGGATCGTCTTCAGCTTTCCTGAGTTCCTGACCTTGTATTCCTGTGATTCTGCTTGATTCCTGTTGTGGCCCGGCTTGGCCCTTGGATTTCCCTTGCTCTCTCCAGTGTTGACCCTTGGCTTGCTCCTGGACTTCTCCCTGCCTGATTTCCAGTTTATGACCTTCGGCTTGTTTAACGGACTTCGCTACCTGCCTGATTGGCCTGGCTTACGGATCCGCCTTCTCCTTCCTACCTGCACCTGATTGGCAGTTTGTATTTGGGACTGTTACTGCCCTGCACGTGTCTATCTGGAGCAACCTTCCTGACCATCTGGCCGGTGCCCGTTCCAGTGACCGTTGCCTTGTCTCACCGGCCTTCAGGGGTGTTACCGCTGCTCCAGCTGACAAGCCACCCTGCGCGCTTCATCCATCTACTCCAGTGACCCATGCTTCTTTGCACACTGTACCCTCTGTTCCACTCCAGAGGTACACTGCGTTCAGCCGCAAGGGGAGCCCCTCTCGGCATCTCTGGCTCGGATCAGGTACGTGACAGTACGATCCAGCCATGTCAGAGGCTGACAGAGACGGCTCTCCTTTGGATGTACTAGGCCAGCAAGTTACGGCTCTCACCCAAGCCGTTCAGAGACTTCAGGATGGATACTTCCAGCTAGAGGGTCACCTACAACACCTTTCCGTATCCTCTGCTCCTACTGACGCTGGGTCACCATCCACCAGTTCAGCAAGCGCCTCTTCAGCTCCCGATCGCACCACGACCGCCTCCGTCATGATGTTAGCCGTACCAGAACCCAGAGTGCCTATACCTGAACGCTTTACTGGAGACCGCAAAATATTTAAGGCTCTCAAGAATGCCAGCTTGCTATATCTAGATCTACAGCCCAGAACCTTTGCCACAGAAACTGTGAAAGTGGGATTCATCATTTCCCTACTCAGTGATGAACCCCAGGCCTGGGTCCATCATCTACTAGAACAAAAGAGTCCGCTACTCAACTCTGTGGACACCCTCTTAGAAACCATGAGTCAACTGTACGATGACCCCCAACGCGCTGCTACAGCTGAAGCTACCCCCCTACATAACCTCCTCCAGGGTAAGCGCCCGGTGGAGGATTACACAGTTGACTTTCAGAAATGGGCCGCTGATACTGCCTGGAATGAGGCCGCCCTTAATTATCAATACCGCTTAGGATTATCAGAGACTATTAAAGATGAACTGGCTCAAATAGACGCACCCGCTACCCTGGAGGGGCTTAATCCAGTTAGCCATTAAGCTGGACTGACGCCTGCGGGAGCGGCGATCAGAACGTCTATGTTCTTCTCCTCCTACCTGGATGCTACCCAGGATCCCATCGGCTCACGCTCTGCCTCCCACTTCCTCCACCAGTGCACCACCAGAGGAGGAGCCGATGCAGCTAGGCCTGGTCCGGGCCCCTCTCTCGGCGGACGAAAGACAACGCCAGCGCCAGTTCAACTTATGCCTGTACTGCGGTGGAACCGGTCATTATCTTTGCAACTGCCCCATTCGGCCTAGTAAGTCACGGCCTTTTCCTGCTATGAACTTTCAAGTTGCTGGTCCCTCTGTTTCTCACATTGTTCTCCCTGTCTCCCTACAGGTGGCAGGAGAGGAGGTCCGGCTGCTGGCAATAATTGATTCAGGAGCCTGCAGCTGCTTTCTGGATGGGGCCCTGGCCATGAGACTCTGCTTACCCCTTCAGTATAAGAAGAACAGCCTGCAGATACATCTGGCCGACGGCTCTCTACCCTGCTCCAGGCCAGTTACACAGGAGACTCAGCCTATCCTCACCACCACAGACTGGTCATCGTGAGTACCTCCGTTTTGATTTAATCTGCTCCCCTATGTTCCCCATCATCTTGGGACTCCCGTGGCTACAAGCCCATAACCCCCAAGTGAATTGGATCAATAAAGAAATTACTTTTTCTTCAGACTACTGTTTCCAGCATTGTTTGTCTCCAACGAACGGACCTGTGACCTGCCTAGCACTACAGTCACAGCCCAGTGAACACTCAATGGTTCTTTCAGCCTACCAGGAATTATCGGATGTGTTTGACAAGAAGGGGGCCGACACATTACCCCCGCACAGACCATATGATTGCCCCATTGAACTGTTGCCTGGAGCAGAGATCCCGTTTGGTCGGATCTTTCATTTGTCTGAGAATGAACTAGAGGCCTTACAGATCTACATAGATGAAAATTTGGAAAAGGGATTCATCCGTCCATCTTCTCCTGCTGGAGCAGGCATCTTTTTTGTAGAAAAGAAAGATGGGACTCTGAGGCCTTGTGTGGACTATAGAGACTTAAACAAAATTACGATTAAGAATCACTATCCTCTACCTCTGATCCCCGAGCTCTTCCAACGCCTCTGAACTGCCAGAATTTTTACTAAATTAGACCTAAGGGGAGCCTACAACCTCATCAGAATTCGGGAAGGTGATGAATGGAAAACTGCTTTCAGAACCCGATTTGGACACTATGGGTATCTAGTCATGCCTTTCGGGTTATGTAATGCACCAGCCACTTTCCAACATCTGGTGAAGGACATCTTCTGAGAATTTCTTGACCATTTTGTAATTGTATACCTGGACGATATTTTCATTTTCTCTGCCACATTGGAACTACATCGCACCCATGTGAAAAGAGTTCTAGTCACCCTCAGGAAGCATGGACTATATGTCAAAGCAGAGAAATGTGATTTTGAGAAGACCACGATACAGTTTCTGGGCTTTGTGATTTCCACTGGGGGAATAGCAATGGACCCTCAAAAGGTGAAAGTGATCCTGGAATGGCCAGCTCCTTCTGACAAGAAAGGAGTTCAGAGATTCATCGGCTTCGCCAATTTCTACCGGCGATTTGTGAAAGGGTTCTCGACCATCATTGCGCCAATCACACAATTGACGCACAAGCAAGGACGTTTCCAGTGGTCTCCAGACGCCCAGAATTCTTTTGACAAACTCAAGTGCTTGTTCATCGCAGCTCCTGTACTACAATACCCAGACCCTGCACTTCCCTTTGTTCTGGAGGTCGATGCCTCTGAAGTAGCAACAGGTGCAATCTTGTCTCAGTGCCAGGGTCCAAAGGCCCTCCTTCATCCTATAGCCTTTGCATCCTGTAAGATGAACCCCTCTGAGAAAAACTACGATGTAGGAGATCGAGAGTTATTGGCTATCAAGTTTGCTCTGGAGGAATGGAGGTACTTACTGGAGGGGGCCAGTCATCCCATCATGATCTTCACAGACCACAAGAATCTGGAGTACCTCAGGACTGCCAAGCATCTGAGGCCCCGACAAGCCCGTTGGGCGCTATTTTTCTCCAGGTTCAACTTCCACATTTCTTACAGACCAGGATCTAAGAATGGCAAAGCGGACGCTCTGTCCAGAATGTTTCCAGAAACTCCTGAAGTTACAGAACCTGAAACAATCTTGTCAGCACAAAACTTCTTGCTTATTCAACCAGATCTAAAAATGGCCATCAAGCAAGCCTCTGATCAATGTGCAGAACCAGAAGTATCATCTTTAAGGAAACAGGAAGAGTTACTATGGTTCCAGGATAAGATCTTTGTTCCCCAGCAGGTCAGACTGCAAGTCCTCCGTACCTTTCATGATCACAAGCTGGCAGGTCACTTTGGTACCCAAAAGACTCTTGAGTTGATGCAACGCTCCTTTTGGTGGCCTAAAATGAGGCAGGACTGTAAAACGTACATCAACTCTTGAACGGTGTGTCAGCAAAGCAAGGGGTCCAACTCCAAGTCCTGGGGTCTGTTGAGACCACTGCCTATTCCCAACCAACCTTGGAAAGAGATCTCCATGGACTTTATTGTGGAACTACCTCCCTCGGAAGGGTTCACCACTATCTTGGTAGTGGTGGATCGCCTCTCAAAGATGGCACATTTCCTGCCCATGCTTGGCACACCATCTTCTTTGGACACAGCTAATATCTTTATCAAAGAGATCATCAGACTCCATGGAATACCTAATAATATTGTGTCTGATCGAGGTGTCCAATTTACCTCCAGATTTTGGAAGGATTTATGCAAGACCTTGTCCATTGAAGTACGCCTCTCCTCTGCTTACAATCCACAGAGCAACGGCCAGATGGAAAGAACCAATCAGACTTTCGAACAATACCTCCGTTGTTTCTGTACCTTTTCTCAGGATGATTGGGTCTCGCTACTTCCCTGCGCAGAATTTGCCTATAATAGCTCTGTACATACAGCCACAAACCAGTCTCCATTCTGTGCTAACTATAGGTTTCACCCCTCCTTTCTGCCCAACGTAATCCCTGAAGCATCAGTGCCTGCTGTACAAGACCGTATTGGTTTCATCCAGACCAATTACCGTCGGCTTCAGGAGGGCATGCAGCAAGCCCAGAGTCTGTACAGAAGGAATTATGACAAGGGAAGAAGAGACAACCCTGTGTTCAAGGCAGAGGATAAAGTGTGGTTATCCACTTTGAACCTCCAGCTAACATGTCCCTCACGGAAGCTTGGGCCTAAATTCATCGGGCCTTTTGAAGTGAAAAGGATGGTCAACCCAGTGGCCTTCGAGCTTGCAATACCTAACTTCTACAAGTTCCATCTGGTCTTTCATGCCTCTCTGTTGAAACCAGTGATTCCCAGCCCTTTTTCAGGAAGAGATGAGCAGCCTCCACCACCAGTACTGGTCGAAGGAGAACCGGAATTTGAAGTCAAAGCCATCTTGGACTGTAGGAAAAGGGGTAGACAGGTGCAGTACCTCATCAAATGTAAGGGGTATCCCCCAGAAGATAATTCCTGGGAACCATCTGGTAATATACATGCCCCATGGTTGATACAAGCCTTCCATAGGAGCCATCCGGAAAGGACAGCTAGTTTGGGTACCCGGAGGTTGCCCCTTGGGGGGGCACTGTCATGGGCAGCGTGTACCAGCATGAACGCATCAGCGCGTTCCGGTACGAACGATCATTCCGGTACGAATGATTGGAAGGAGATCGCAGGTGCACATGCGCGCACGCAACAGGACGAGACGGCACACGTACAGGTGCAATAGGCGTGTACGCAGCATCCAATAGGATCCCTTGGGGCACTATTAAAGGCTGCTCATTCTGCCCCTTAATTGCTGGATCATCTTCAGCTCTCCTGAGTTCCTGACCTTGTATTCCTGTGATTCTGCTTGATTCCTGTTGTGACCCAGCTTGGCCCTTGGATTTCCCTTGCTCTCTCCAGTGTTGACCCTTGGCTTGCTCCTGGACTTCTCCCTGCCTGATTTAAAGTTTATGACCTTCGGCTTGTTTAACGGACTTCGCTACCTGCCTGAATCCCGGTATATGACCCTTGGCCTGGCTTACGGATCTGCCTTCTCCTTCCTACCTGCACCTGATTGGCAGCTTGTATTTGGGACTGTTCCTGCCCTGCACGTGTATCTGGAGCAACCTTCCTGACCATCTGCCTGGTGCCCGTTCCAGTGACCGTTGCCCCTCTCGGCATCTCAGCCTCGGATCAGGTACGTGACAGGCAATGATATGAGTAAGAAACGTCATGATACATGAATAAACGGTTGAGAAACGGATGAGGAGACTTGCAACGGCACAAGTCAATAAAAAAGGCTCATCTCAATCCGTTTGCAACCACCCCATACTCCTACAATTTTGTGGCATCTGAACCTCATATGCAAGGACCTGACCATTTAAAATTAGCTACATGACCCGACCACGAATGCATGTCAGAAAAATATATTTTTTTTCTTTTTTTTGTAAAGAGTACCTACCTGAGCTGGACTGAAATGACAATATATGCATGTTGTGATCCTAGTCGATATGCTGAAGCAACTATGGAAAAAGGGTAACATAACATACGGATGCTACTACTGAACAATGCATGGCTTGTAAAATGTAGGATTGAAAGTTATCATAATTGTGACTGAACCTCACAAGCTAGTGGAGTGGTAGAACCGCAAAAAAAAAAACATTCCTGCATCATGACATATTAGCAGAATTACAACATGCCTCTGGCCAAGACCTGGCTTAAATGCCAAAAGTATGTACATCTGAGCACACTGACGGGGGAGGAGTCCAAGGTGGCGGCGTGAGCCTTGTCTGCTAGCATCCGGAGAGAATGCCATCCCAGGGTGCGCTGCTTAGACGGAGGCCAACCCGCTAGAGGCGATGTTGTCTGGCCTCCTGTCTCTCTCCCCCTCCAGTTGCTGAGCAGACCGACCCCCCCCCCCTTGCCGCACAGACCCCCAGCAGCCCTGCACTCCCGCCACGCATTGGGCAGGAAGACTCCACGTCCCGCCCGTCGTCCCTCCCGTCCTGTGTACCCGATGCATTGGTTCTCCCAACGCGCCATGAGGAGCAAGGGGAGATAGAGGAACGGGGGAGAAAAGTGCTCGGACACGGACAGGGGGCATACAGCTCCCGAGCGGCACGGCTCCATGACCTCAGAGTAGCAGGAGCGGAGGAAAAAAGCGGCCGAGAGGAGAGCTTCAGAGATTGCAGAAGTACTGAGATCAGGAGCTGGGGAGCAGTAACGGTAAGGTACACATAAGACTTCGATGAAGGTGGGTGGCTGCTGGATGGGGTAAGTGAGGAGAAATTACCCCATATATCGTTCTATTGTATACGTATTGCCAGGCTTACAGGCGGATTTAAGTATGAGAAGAGGAGTTGAGTAAAACTGTACGAGGAACTTTTTTTTTAAAAAAAAGGGGCATTCCCCCCCACAGAAGGAGTGTTTGGGGGGGCAACTCAAGCCCTGAGTGGGTATTCCGCTGAGCCCTTTACTCCTCAGGTGAACATAAGAACTATGACTAATATGAAAGATACTATGTCTGGGTACTGGTGCATACCTCTGTAAAGTTGTATACGTATGTTTATCTGCTGAAGAAGGAAAAACTGGCATACGGGGACTAGATGCACTTATATTCTATATTCACCTTTAAAGGTACACTTCATATGCTTTGAAGGTATACATAAGCAATGGAACAAGCTTAGAGATATGTTTTTTTTTTTCAAGAGATATTTTGCTGTGTTTCGCTTGTGTTGCACATTGAGCAGGGGTAACGGTCCGGCACAAGACCTGGTGGTGACTGGAGTGGATCAGCGTTGGGAGGAGACTGCTGAAGGGGACTCCAGAGATTCCCTAGTGAGTGCAACAGACGGAAGGAAACCGTAATGGGCAAAGTGACAAAGAGCGGAGGGGGGAACCCCCCTAAAGTAAGTGCCAGCCCCAACACCATAAAAAAAATTTATGGTGCAGGGAAGTGAACAAACAAGTCCACTGAAACAAGCAGGCACGAAGAGTAAACAAAAGGAGGGGAGCACCAAAATGTCGCAAAGTAGACTATCAACCGGATCAAATCCGGGAGGCCCAGGAAGAAAGGACCCCTTAAATACATTAATGGAGGAACAACAAACAGTGGAACAGATGCCCACAAAAAGCGACATCGCAGAAATGTTTATGAGGCTGGAACGATCTCTTAAAGGGGAAATGATAAACATTCGGGAAGATCTGAGTCAAATCCTAAGGAGAGTGGAGGAAACAGAAGAGAAAGTAGAAAACCAGGCAAAAGAGATCCAGGCTCTTAAAGAACAGATGCATAAAATCCGGAGGGAACAACGGGAGACCCAGTACAGATTAGAGGACCAGGAGAACCATAACAGGAGAAAGAATCTAAGGGTGCGGGGGATCCTGGAGACCTCATCGGCGGAAGACCTGCAAAAAACAATGGACATAATGTTTGGCCCCTTGCTGGGGAAATCGGAAACGGCGAAGGTGAAAATAGAGAGGGTACATAGGGTGCCTAAACCTGCGATCCTAGGAAAGGATATCCCAAGAGACGTGATAGCTCGCTTTCATAATTATAGAGACAAAGAGGAGATTTGGAAGAAGATAAGAGAAGGACATAAAATAATCTTTGAAGAAGTTGAAATTAAGATTTTAAGAAACCCGCTACAGGAGGAAATTACTTAAGCCACTGGTGGATCAATTAAGACGACAAGGAGGTCAACACTCATGGGGTTTTCCAGCGTGTTTAATCAGTAAGAGAGAAGGCAGATCAGCAAAACTGAGGTTTCCGGAGGAGACAGAAGGCTTTTGCAGAAGACTTAGTATACCTATCCCAGACTTACCAGGATGGGGAGACCACGACGAACAAATAAAGCCAACTGAGGATCAATACTGGAAACGAGCCTAATAATTGGGGCAGAAGGCATTGGGGTAGGGGGGGTGGGTTGGGTGGCAGGGGGGGGAGGATGTGGGACAGGGGCGCCTATATAGACTCCGGGTGCTGATAGATAGGGATACCCGAAAGGGGATGGAGAACTGTCACGGGCCCCAAAATGGAGTTCGACCCCAGGGGCAACCAGGAGGGGGGGTTGGAGAAATCCCCCGCCCACCAAGGTGGAAGGGTCAGGGAAAGACCAAAATGCCCCATGAAGGAAGGAAGAGGGGGGGAGGGGCAGGGTGGGAATAGGTCCTCCAGGAGGGAGATTGAGGTTAGTCTTGGTGCCCCACTTTCCAGATTTAGAAGGGGGAAGAAGGGGAGGAGTATGGGGGGATGGTTAGAATCCTGACATATAATGTGCGGGGGATGAGGAGCCCCGCAAAAAGGTATAACATATTGCAAGAACTGGATCGGTACTCTGCCGATATAGTGTTCTTGCAAGAGGCACATTTTTCACAAGATACCAATATGAAAATCTTCTCTCAGAAATTTCCCATATGGTACCATGGGGAATCACAGACAAAAAGAGCAAAGGGGGTGGCCATAGGGTTCTCCAGGAAGGTACAGTTCGTAATATTAGATAGGCTGACTGACCAAGAAGGAAGGTACATCTTCCTGAAAGGCAGATTAGACAATAAGGTGTACACCCTGGCTAATATATACTGCCCCAATAAAGACCCGGCAGGGTACTTAGCGAGGGTCCTAGAGAAAATGAAAGAGTTCAAAGAAGGACTGTTAATAGCAGCGGGGGATTTTAATTTTGGCCTGGATCGGGCCTGGGATAGTACATCCCGTGTGCAGGGGACTTCAAATACAAACCGGAGAAGAGTTAAAAAGAAGATGTCCCAGCTCCAGTTGATGGATACATGGAGGGTTTTCCACCCAAAAGAAAGGGACTATACCTTCTTTTCCCCTGTACACGGGACGTACTCCAGGTTAGATTACATCCTAGTGGAACACAGGGTATTAGAGCAAGTAGAGAACATAAATATAGAGACAACAACAATTTCCGATCATGCCCCAGTGACTATGGAGATGGATGTAGGAGTTGGGCCCATAAAAGAACATAGTTGGAGGTTAAATGAGGAATTGCTTGGTGATGAAGATATCACCAGGCAATTAAAAGAAGAACTGATATGTTTTTTTGAAACAAATTCCTCAGAAGAGATAGATGACCCTATAGTATGGGAGGCGCATAAGGCCTACATAAGGGGGGTGATGATATCTATAGAAAAAGGGAAGAGGAAAGAACGAGGGAAGAAGAGGGAAGAGGTAATAAAAATAATTTACGAATTGGAGCAGGAACATAAAAGAGGGCCAAGAGAGGAAGTTTTACAGACATTACTGGGGAAACGAGAGGAATTAAAAGATCTTATAGAACAAGAAAACCGCTTATATATAACAAAATTAAAAAAGAAAGGTATGCACAGGGAAACAAAATAGGGAAACATCTGGCCAGAATCTTAAAAACAAAAAAATCCAGGAACTATATTGAGAAGATACAGAATGAGAAGGGTGAGGTTAAATATAAAACAGACGAGATAGCTGAAACCTTCCAGGAATTTTATAGGGAATTATACTCAGTAAGAAAAAGATGAGACAAAACATAAAAAAGCGCAGAGGAAAGAGAAGATCAAAGAGTTCCTGAAATTGGCAGATATGCCACAAATAGAAGCGGAGGAGGTAGAAAAAATGGAAGCCCCCCTTAACAACAGAGGAGATAGGGGCGGCAATGGTGGACATGACCCACGGGAAAAGCCGAGGACCAGACGGACTCCCAATAGAGTATTACAAGAAATTTAAAGATATATTATCTCCAATAATGTGTAGATATATGAACGGGATAGGTAGTGGCTGGGGGATGAGAAGCGAGGCATTGTTGGCTACCATTACGGTAATACCAAAAGAAGGGAAAGATAATACAGTATGTGCCAGCTATAGACCGATATCATTATTAAATGCAGATATTAAACTGTTCTCAAAAATCTTAGCTACGAGACTAAAAAAAGTTATAAAAAAAGTAATAAATGAAGATCAAGTAGGTTTTGTTCCGGGGAGAGAGGGGAAAGATAATGGGATAAGAACAATGTTGTTAATGGAGGAAAGGAGGAAGGGGGGGGACCCCAGTCTGTTTCTGTCGATAGATGCCGAAAAGGCCTTCGACAGGCTAGACTGGAGTTTCCTGTTTCAGACCTTAGAGACAATGGGCCTGGGCAATAGGATGAGACACTGGATTGAGGCCCTATATACCAAGCCAAGGGCGAGGGTTAGGATAAATGGAGGGTTGTCTAGGCCTTTCTAGATGGAAAATGGGACGAGGCAGGGGTGCCCCCTCTCCCCAATACTCTTTATTGTCGCATTAGAACCGTTACTAGCAGTAATTAGGAATCATCAACAAATATCTGGATTTGAGGTAGGAGGGGGAAGAACATAAAGTAGCTGCTTATGCAGATGATTTATTGATGTACATTAATAGACCGAGAGAAACTATCCCTAAACTGATGGAGGTGATGGAAAAATATGGAGAACTATCCAATTTTAAAATTAATTATACGAAGTCGGAGGCCTTAACCATAAATGTACAGACACGGGAAAGAGGGGAGCTACAGAGAGCATTCCCATTCCAATGGAAGGAGGAGGAAATAAACTATTTGGGAGTTAAGTTAACAGGAACAAGAGCGGGAGCTTATATCTCAAATTTCATCCCCCCTGCTAAATGAAATTAAAGAAGAAGTTAGGAGAATGATATATAGACCACTATCATGGACAGGGCGAATAAACGCAGTAAAAATGATAATACTCCCCAAAATTTTATATAAATTTCAGATGTTGCCAATCCATATCCCACAAGAATTCTTTTTGACAATGGAAAAAATAATAACCAGATTCATATGGAAAGGACAAAAACCCAGGGTAAAAATGTCGGTTCTGAGCAGAGAAAAAAATAGAGGGGGATGGGCACTACCAAATATAAAAAGGTATTATAAAGCAAACATTCTAGCACGAGTGATAACATGGGTACAAAACGAGGGGGGAAAAAAATGGGTTACACTAGAGAATAGGATCAGTAAGACACAATTAGAGAAGATGATATGGATTCCTTCGGAGTTCAGGAAATTAGATAGCAATACAAGTGAGATTACACATAAGGCACTTAGAATTTGGGATGACACAATGGCGACAGGGAAATGGGGATATAACTCACTGTTTGTCCCAATTTGTGGGACAAATTATTTTTTGCCAGGGCACGAGAAGTGGGGAGGGAAATGGATAATAGATGAAACACTGAAATTAAAGGACATAACACATAAAGGGAAAATTAGAGCACTGGGGGAATTACAGCAAAGTGGGATGTTCACAAAAATAGATACACTGCGGTATTTGCAATTGAAACATTTCGTAGCGGCACTTCCTCAGCCAGTCAGATCAGAGAAGGAACTTACGCCAATAGAGAAACTGTGCTGGACCAAAAATAAGAAAGGAGGGGTATCAAAGATGTATAAGATCCTGGGGGGATTAGGAGAAGAGGAGCGTCTCCCCTATATGGAGAGATGGGAAGCAGAATTAGGCTCAGGACGGACCAACCAGCAATGGGAAAAGATATGGGCTTTAGCACATGGTACTGCAGTAGATAATGCAACCAGAGAGATGAACTATAAATGCATCTCTAGATGGTATCTGACTCCGAACAAGACGGCAAAATACCAAAAAATGGGTCAGATCAGTGCTGGCGAGGCTGCAAGGAAAAAGGCACAATGGCACACCTATGGTGGGATTGCCCGGTGATTAAAGAATACTGGGGGGGGTTAAGGGAACTAATTAATATAATAACAAAAGAAGTCATAGAAGCAGATCCGTGGGGGTGTCTATTTCATGGGGGGGCCGGTTCCATGAAAAAGTATACCAGGACTTTAGTACCGATCCTCTTAAACGCAGGAAAAAGTCTTATCCCTAAAAATTGGAAAAGGATGGAACCCCCATCATTAGAGCAATGGTGTTACAAAGTAGAGTAAGTGGCCAACCTAGAAAGCCTAAAATATGAAGACGGAAAGGAAAGAGAAGTGGGAGAGAAGAAATGGGTGGAGTGGGCAAAATTTAAAAAATCAAAAAAATACTTAGAGATAATGAGATCAAGACTGGAACGAGATTTGGTAAATAAGAAGGGAGATGGAGGACCTGGGATGGGGGGGGGGGTAGGGGGGAGGGGCGGAAGGGGTAGATATAGATAGACAAGGTTTTAAGTGGGGTTATCTTATCGCATGAATAAAAGTTTTTTTTTCTCTAAAATAAAGGAAGAATTCCCACGATGATGTGACTATACCGGAGAGCAGCATGATAAACAAATAAGCTGAAATAAATAAATCTCCGCTTGTCATCTGATGTGAGAAAAAAAAAAAAAGTATGTACATCTGGATATGCCTGTAGTGACTGTAACATAGCCACTGGATATGAGCTTGCAGCGATTGCAAGATTCCAGAACGTCCGTGAGTGCTTATAGTGCTGGCAAGATGACTGCTTCTGTAATTCTTGCCACGTGAGTGTTTCCAGAACTGCTTGCGAAAATTGCATGAGAAATACCGACAGGAAAGAGGAGTAGAAGAGCAGGAATTTACGTGGTCCGACTCCTCCTACAAATTCAGGCTAACCTGCAGTCAGTCTTCCCATTTAGCAAAACAGTTAGCAATTGGGTTCTAAGGGCCATGCTCATATGAGCTTACAATCTAAAATTGGACTAAACCTTACAGTGGACACAGCTTTACTTTCACAGTGTATAACAGCCTACACATTTCATAGAACAAACACCCTCATGACATTAGCTGCAAAATTACAGAAAGATACTTAACAGTCATTCTAACAAAGCATTACAATATATTTAAAAAGGCACATATTCAAACAATGCACACCCCAATCGGACAGCATGGTCAAAATGCTCAATAATTTCAGCAAACAAACAGCTCTAGTGAGGCATTTGTCATTAGCACAATATAATTCCTTATCCCACAAAAACGACAGCAACAAACCTGGCCTCTCGTCAGGCCGAACCAACCCCCCTACTGAAGTCCCTTATATAAGATAGCCCACTGACACACGCCCAATAGAGGTACACGACCACCAGTATCTTTCAATCCGTCTTTTCAAATTGATTTCACCTGAGGGGCTGTAATACCTAATACTATTTGCTGTGTTAACCCTTGGCTATGTTTATCAGATCAGTATAACTCCAGGACAAAATTCTAAGTCAGTAGTTCTCAACCCTGTCCTCAATTCCTCCATCATGTCATGTTTTCAGGCTTTCCATTATTTTGCACAGGTGATTTGATCAGTTTCACTGCCTTAGTAATTACCACAGCTGTTTCATCTGAGGGAAATCCTGAAAGCATGACCTGTTGGAGTGCCTTGAGTAGAGTTGAGCGAACCCGGACTGTAAAGTTTGGGTTCGTACCGGACTTTGGGGTGTCCGTGCCCTGAACCCGGACATTTGAGAAAAAGTCTGGGTTCGGATTTGGTATTCGGGTATTTTTCGCACCTTCTCTATAGCTGCAGGGCAGCCAATCAACAAGCGTTTCATTCGTTTGCCCTTAGAAGCCATTACAGCCATGACTACTAATGGCATGGCTGTGATTAGCCAGTGCATCAGGTGACCCAGACTATTTTTGGCGCCTGTTGAATTGCTGCAGGGCAGCCAATCAACAAGCATTTCACTCGTTTGCCATTAAAAGCCAACACAGCCATGCCTACTAATGGCATGGCTGTGATTGGCTAGTGCATCATGTGACCCAGCCTCTATATGAGCTGGAGTCACGTAGTGCCGCATGTCACATGCTCTCAGGCTAGTGTAGGGGGAAAATGTTACCGCCGCTGTGAGGGATAGATTACCGTTCTAATATCTCATCCTGCATTACAGACAGGTTCCTGGCGGTGCTGTGAGGCGAAAGATTAGTGTTCTAAAACCATCTGATACTGGAGTAGGTACAGTTTCCTAGTGATGTGAGGGATAGATTACCGTTCTACTATCATCTCATCCTGCATTACAGACAGGTTCCTGGCGGTGCTGTGAGGTGAAAGATTAGCATTCTAAAACCATCTGATACTGGAGTAGGTACAGTTTCCTAGTGCTGTGAGGGAAAGATCAGCGTTCTAATATCATCTCATCCTGCATTACAGACAGGTTCCTGGCAGTGCTGTGAGGCGAAAGATTAGCATTCTAAAACCATCTGATACTGGAATAGGTACAGTTCCCTGGTGCTGTGAGGGACAGATTATTGTTCTAAAATCATCTCATACTGGTATAGGGTGAGGTTCCTGCTTCTGGTGTGAGGGACAGATTAGTGTTCTAAAATCATCTCATACTGCTATAGGGAGAGGTTCCTGCTGCTGGTGTGAGGGGCAGATTACTGTTCTAAAATAATCTTATACTGCTATAGGGAGAGGTTCCTGCTGCTGGTGTGAGGGACAGCTTATTGTTCTAAAATCATCTCATACTGGTATAGGGAGAGGTTCCTGCTGCTGGTGTGAGGGACAGATTAGTGTTCTAAAATAATCTCATACTGCTATAGGGAGAGGTTCCTGCTGCTGGTGTGAGGGACAGATTAGTGTTCTAAAATCATCTAATACTGCTATAGGGAGAGGTTCCTGCTGCTGGTGTGAGGGACAGATTAGTGTTCTAAAATCATCTCATACTGCTATAGGGAGAGGTTCCTGCTGCTGGTGTGAGGGGCAGATTACTGTTCTAAAATAATCTTATACTGCTATAGGGAGAGGTTCCTGCTGCTGGTGTGAGGGACAGCTTATTGTTCTAAAATCATCTCATACTGGTATAGGGAGAGGTTCCTGCTGCTGGTGTGAGGGACAGATTAGTGTTCTAAAATCATCTCATACTGCTATAGGGAGAGGTTCCTGCTGCTGCTGTGAGGGACAGATTATTGTTCTAAAAGCATCTCATACTGGTATAGGGAGAGGTTCCTGCTGCTGGTGTG
>BLSH010103599.1:287013-302853 GCA_018402905.1 Glandirana rugosa
GCTGAGGGGACAGAGAATCGTGGACCCTGAGTTATCGGTTCGGCAGTTTCGGCCGCTCCCATTTCGTCCCACGTTCTACCCAGGGACTCTGTCTTCTAGCAGAGCGTCGCCCTCGGTGGTTCCCTGCGGACGGTGGTAAACGTGGTGCAGCCACATAGTTCACGCGGCTCCGGTTAGACCTCGGTGGTCCTAATAACCATAGGGGAGGCGGTGATAGGACGCATAGTTAGCACCTTCGTCAAAATAGCCTCCCTTTCGCATGTCTTCCACCATTGCCGGGGTCCCCCGGTGGTCTCGCAAGCACCGGTGACGGTTGCCTAGGAAGTAAGACCTGTGTTTCCATTGATACGCAGGATAGTGGCGGAGGGGATACCAATAATCCTGGTGGCTCCAGATTGGCCTCGGCGCACTTGATACACCGACGTGGTGCAAATGGTGGCAGGCGTCCCTTGGTGGCTCCCGCTGCGAGACGATCTTCTGTCTCAGGGACCCATCTTGCACCCTGCTTTACCCTCGCCGGCTTTGACGGCTTGGCTATTGAGTCCCAGGTGCTAAGAGACAGGGGAGTCGCTGACTCCGTGATCCCTACTTTGTTAAAAGCTAGCAAGTGTATTTCTCTCAAGATTATCACCGCACCTGGAAGGCTTATATAGCTTGGTGCGAGGCAGAGGGTAATAACCCTCGCTCTTATGTCATGTCTAGGGTCCTGACTTTTTTTACAACAGGGCCTGAACAAAAAAAAAAATGGCTTTGAGTACTCTCAAGGGCCAGATATCGGCTCTGGCGATTCTCTTTCAGAGACCTTTGGCTTCGCACTCGTTGATTCGTACCTTTGTACAAGGTGTGTGGCATGTGACGCCTCGGGTGAGGACTCCGATGGCTCCGTGGGATCTGAATTTGGTACTTTCTGTTCTTCAGAAACCACCTTATGAGAATATCTTGGAGATTTCCTTACAACTGCTGTCGCAGAAGGTGGCCTTTTTAGCTGCCATCATTTCCGCCAGACGGGTGTCTGAATTAGCAGCACTATCGTGCAAGTCTCCCTACTTAGTCATGCATAAGGATAAGGCGGTCTTGCGACCCTCTCCCTCCTTCCTTCCGAAGGTGGTTTCTCCTTTCACATTAATGAAGATATTGTTCTGCCTTCATTGTGCCCACGCCCATCGCACCCAAAGGAGTTTGAGTTGCATGCTTTGGACGTGGTGAGGGCCTTACAGGTGTACTTGGCTGCTACAGCTTCTTTTCAAAAAGCTGAGGCCTTGTTTGTACTGCCAGAGGGCCCGCGCAAAGGATTGGTGGCCTCGTCGGCTACGATTTCTCATTGGATTATTAAAAACCGTGACCTATGCGTATTCTGTTTGGGGCAAGGTTCCCCCCTTTCCAGTCACGGCTCATTCTACCCGGGCTGTTAGCACTTCCTGGGCTTTCAGACACCAGGCCTCAGTGTCACACTTTCACTAAGTTTTATAAAGTTGATGTGTTTGCATCTTCGGATGCTACTTTTGGCCGCAAAGTTTTGCAGACGTCAGTGTAGGCACATCTGGCGCCTCCTTAGAGTTTCAATTGGGTACTGTTAGTGTTTACCCACCCCTCTTTTTGACACAGCTTGGGGACGTCCCCACACGTAATGGAGAAGCTGCGCCTGTCAGTGAACGATAGGAGAAAAAGGAATTTTATTAAAACTTACCGTAAAATCCTTTTCTCCGAGTTCACTGACAGACGAAGCACCCACCCCATTGTGCTCTGTTCTTGTACAGCTTGTCTACGAACTGAAGAGCTATGCTATGAGGGGGTTTTATGTGGGAAGAGAGGACGGCCCCCATGGGAGGGGCTAGCTGTTTCTTTTCCCTGCCTAGTTAACTCCTAGTGAGACCAGCATAAAGCCCACACGTAATGGAGAAGCTGCGTCTGTCAGTGAACTCGGAGAAAAGGATTTTACGGTAAGTTTTAATTTTTTTTAGACATTAAATTCCGAGTGTTACAGTCTGAACTATTGGATTTTTGTTGTTTTCTTTATACACGGCTATTATACCATAGGGGATCCCTCTGAGAGTACTGGCGTGCTGAAGCCTAGCCTGCAGGATCTGAATGGTTTTAGTCTTCCCTGGCTGGATCAGTGGATTCTCTTCACTTATCAGAGGCGCACACTGATCCCCCCGTAATAGGGGATCGGTGAATTCCGGTAAGAGTGTCACTGGTGAAAGGCTGCAGGTCTGATTCTTCAGCATCACTACTCTAACACTTGCTTCCAAGAATCCATATACTTCCATCTATATACTTAGACTTTTACAACTGGACTATGCGCTGCAGTTATAACTATATACTGTACAGTATATATATATATATATATATATATATATAAAAAATTATTTCAACTCTCCAGACAAGGATACTGCAGACACAAAGGGGTTAATTTACTATAACTCCAAAATGCCTCAAAATACCTCCCAATTAAAGGCAATTAAGACTTCAACTTGCCGCTCTGATCACATATGCCAAACATTGGCCGTCAATCGTAATCGAACCTGCAACTTTCAAATGCCTCCATTTAAAGCTTGTATGCAAGTTCATTGTCCTAAAAACTGTAAGGGGACCTGGGTCCTGCCCTAGGGGACATGTATCAATAGGAAAAATAGTTTTTAAATCAATTATTTTTTCAGGAGCAGTGGTTTTAATAATGCATAAAGTGTTTGTTAATTTCCGGTTCCGACACCACATGTGAAGGAGCAGAAGACAGCGGCTCCGGGCAAAATCTTCTATAAAGCCTCCCCAGCTCGACCCACGGATACCGGACTTGCGTTGATCCACCTCTGCAAACCCCGCTGCACACCGCGAATGGACAGGTTTGTGGTCCACAGCACCCCCCGGCAGTGTGACAGCTCAAAGGCCTGATCCGGCCTTATCGAGCCCAGGCACAGCCGATTGTAGAACAATACTAGAGGCTGATGCAGGCAGTTGCAGCCCTGCTGTCCCTGACCATAACGGCAGCGGTGGACAGGGCCATGGCATCACGCAGCTCCGACAGAAGCTTGGCAAACACACTAAACACCTGGGGGAACAGGAGCACAGAGTCTCAGACATTGAAGATGAAGTACAATCATCTCTAGCTTTCAGATCAACAATACAAGCAGACACAACAATACATTTTGGATAAACTCGACGATTTAGAAAATCGGAGCAGAAGAAACAATTTGAGAATAATCGGGATCCCGGAATCAGTATCGCAAGATGCGCTAATGGATGTATGCGCAAATCACATACCCAATGCCCTGGGGGTAGCCATGCAATGCACAGTGGAAAGGGCTCATAGACTCAAAGCCTCATCGAACGAAAGACACACACAGCGTCCGGTAATAGTCCGCTACCTTAATTATGCGGACAAAAGCAACCTCCTGAGGTCATTACACTACTCAAAAGTCCTCTAAATAGATGGCCACAAGCTTCTAAGCTTCACGGATTATTCCCAAGAGGTGTCTAAGAGGCGGAGAGCATTTCAACCTATCTGTGCAGCCCTCTTTGACAAAAAGATTAGATTTACTCTGGCACTCCGAAGAAGCAATGCAATATCATCTGCATTCATGCATGCATATTCCAATGGACACGGCTGCTCCACCTCTCAGCTCTCGCTTGGGGGAACCAAGAGAACAGGGCAGTCCCAGAAAAGATCCAGCCAAAAGAAAGAGATTTGTTGACCTCTCGGTGCGTAACACCAAATCCTAACCGATAATTCTTCTCTCCTCTATCTGAAAGGTTGTATGGGTAATGACAGTCTAACCTTAAGTACTGGACTAAAGTAACCCTCCTATTTGCCTGATAAGATATGCTCGTCTTTCACTCTCACGTGAATTCCTTGTTATATATGATATCGTGTTAAGGTATTTTAAGTTACCCTATAGTTAAAACTGTTGGCAGCAATTTGTGCCGTTATTACTTCTGATCTTCTCCCTTCTGAGGCATCCTTACCGCAGGCACTGATTCATTCCCATACTCAGGCCCACATTCCACCTCAATCCCTGCCCCTGCAATTAACTCCAGTAACTCCATCCCCTACCCCCACCCCCACCCCCCCATCAGGGAAAGGAGGGTCCGCACAATTGTCACGGTAGGCTACAGCTCCCCTTTATAAGTAGCAGTAGCTCAACCAGCTCCGCGGGTGAAACCTTCCCCCCTGGTCAGTCCTACAGTTATTAATGGGAGACACCATACAAACAGGCAACCATTCATGCACGTATGGCCCTATTATCCCCTCACTTACAGACGCCCCTTAGGAACACGCACGGAATGAAAATTGTTTCATGGAACGTTAAGGGTCTATGTTCTCCGAGCAAAAGAATGGCGGTGCTGCGACATTTGAAACGATTGAAAGCAGACATTGCTCTGCTTCAAGAAACTCATCTTACGGAGGCAGACTTTTGGTGGATGCGTAAACTCTGGGTAGGTCGGGTCCTTGGTTCCCCCGCGATTAAAGGAAAGGCAGGTGTCATCCTGCTTCTCCATAAAAGCAGGCTTTTATGTTAGTGCAAATAAAAAAAGTATCACGGACAGTACTCAATTTTCTCTGCTTCTCCACCAAATTTTTCCAGGGGAAATCACTTCCCAATGTTCTGATCCAGAAGGCCGTCTACTCTCGGTCACGATCAAAACCCCTTCCCGTGATTGGGCCCTGACTAACGTGTACGTCCCTAACTCACCAACTAAATCCTTCTTCCAACTACTGGTGGGTCACTTAGCCCCATATCTCCATCTACCACTCCTAATAGCAGGCGATTTCAACTCAGTCCTAGATCCCCATGAGGACAGAGCGCTCCCACACAGTCTACCCTCTGCCAAGAATCTCCAACCCCCAACCCTCCTTCAACAGTTCACGGAGACCCTGTAACTGACAGATATCTGGAGACTAGTAAACCCTGATGGTAGGGACTTTACCTTTACCCCCCCCCACATCAATCGTGGTCTTGAATTGACTACACTTTTGTCAATTCCCTCCTCCTTCCATTCACCACAGAACCAGATATTGGCATAGTGGCCATTTCAGACCACGCACCAATTTCGGTCGACCTCTCAGGCCTCTCCACACACACGAATACACTGATTTGGCGATCCCCCAGTTATCTAGCATGAGACCTAAAAGTTCACCAACTTATTGCAAATACCTGGCAGGATTATATCTCTAGCAAGGCATTAACACAGGCACAGCAACAACTGCCACAAAATAACACCAAAGACAATAGAGACAAGTGGAAAGCAGCCAAATGACAATTTGACCAATGGGCCGAAGCACAAGAGAGGTTACATAAATCTGCCCAAGACTTGAAATACTATAAATATGGAAATAAACCGGGTAAACTCCTGGCCAAACTATGTATAGGCCCCTATTCTCCTACCCATATACCTGCCCTAAAAAACGAACAAGGTCAACTAGCTACAAACCCAAAAGACATAAATCTAATCCTTGAAAACTACTATGCGGCACTTTATGGCCCAGACCCGATAGATGTTCAAGTAGTGGCTACATTTCTGGAGAAAATATCCCTGCCAAATTAGAGATGAACATTTAGCCGCTCTAAACGTTCCTATTTCCATACTTGAAATCAAGAATGCTATTAAATCCCTGCCCTCAGGTAAAGCCCCAGGCCCAATAGGTAAAAATATAAATAGAAGTGCAGAGTTAGGAATAAATATTAAAAGTCCATGAGATGACAAAGATGATCAAGGAAGGATCCCAAATCCGTGCTCGAAATGAAAGCCCCAGGCCCAGACGGATATACATCTGCCTTCTACAAACTCGCCCAAGACATTGTAGCCCCTGCTCTTCTGAAAGTTTACCAAGATATCATGGAGGGAAACAATTACCTCCTGTCCAGCTTACAAGCCCACATTAAACTAATCCCGAAAAAAGGAAAAAATCCCATTGACCCTGGCTCCTATTGCCCCATCTCCCTGCTGAACCTAGATTCCAAACTCCTTTCTAAAATAATTGCTAATAGGCTGGCTCGCATTATGCCTTCTCTTATCCACCCCGCCCAAGTGGGCTTTACTCAAGGTAGATCGGCCTCCTCTAATATTAGAAAGGTCCTGATGGTGTTGGAGAGGGCAAGATGCTGCCCCACGGATAGCTTGGCCATAGTCACGCTTGACTCTGAAAAAGCGTTTGACAATGTCAGCTTCCGTTGGCTAGAGATGATTCTGTCCAGACTGGGCTTTGCAGGTCCTTTTTTTACATCTCATTCAAACGATGTATTCACCACCCACAGCCAATGTGCTTGCGGCCAGCCTCCTCTCCAGCACCATCAGACTCCTGAACTGAGACACAGCCTCCTCATCAAAGACATTGTGGCGGCCTGGAGAGAAACATGCAAAATCCTGGGGACCTCCCCCTGCCTCTCCAAACACCTTCCAATACATGGTCATCCCTTATTCCCCCAAGCCCAACAACACCAGACAAAATCTCTCTGGACCAAACAAGGCCTCACCCGCTTCATCCAACTATTTTTGGATTCCAATGGTCAACCGAAGCCCACCGACCAAATATGCCGAGAATTCGACCTACCCACTCACCACAGCCTGTTCCTCCTCCAAGCCATAAGACTTTGCCCTCTAAAAGAACGCCGCTTTAAATCTTCATTCATGGGCACTCTCCTAGATTGGAACTGTCATAAAATATCAGAAATATATAAACCACTGGTTGTACTCCCAAAAACCACAGCCAACCAAGACCCTACCAAAGCCTGGAGACCAGATCTTCTACTATCCAAGGCACAAGACTACATCCTCCAAGGATACAACACCACCTGTGCATTCGTCCTCAATGAATTTTGGCGAGAGCAACAGTTGTCAATCAAGCATATATACCTTACCTACGCTCTAAAGACCGACCATCCACCTCGGAGTGCCCACTTTGCAAAGAGCCCAAACCATCACTCTTCCCAAACTTTGGTCCTGCCCACAAATAAAACACTTCTGGTCCAAAGTTGAAAACTTTGCAAGCAACATCACCGGCCTACCTCCACATGGAAATATTGGCCTTCTACTCTTTGGAGCTTTTGACCCCCTACTTCAAGTCCTAAACAAGTCCCTTATAAGTCTTCTACACTCCAACATAGCTTGGCTCTCGACCTACTACATGGCTGCCAGAAGGGCCATTCTGAAACTGTGGTCTTCCCCCCATCCCCCCACTCTAAAGGCCGAGAGCAAACATCTGGAGCAGCTTCATAAAATAGAATCTTTAGACTTGCTTCTCTCTGATCACCACAAAAAGTTCCTTTTTCAAAGGAAATGGGGAATGTACACTCTTAACTGAATACCACCAGAACATTGACCCTCTCGAGCTTCTTCACACATATTGCAGAAATCTGGACCATAACCTAATTAGAACTGGTGTTCTCCCCCCCTCTCAGGCATCCACTGCCCAACGTCTATTAAAACCTAAGAGACCAGGTTACCCCCTCTCCCCCCTCCATCTTCCCCTCCCCTGTCTTCCTGCCCTAAGTCATCATTCCCTTCCATAAGTACAACTGGACTACCTCCCATAACATATCCTTGTCATGAATCTTTGACTAACCCTGTACTATGTTGATTGTTCAACTCCATTATAACAGTGTCCTTGTGGATAGTTTCATTTTACTTTGTCTAAGCTTTTGTGCAAAACAATAACATTTACTTAAAAAAAAAAAAAAGCGTTTGGTAACCCAAAAAAAAAAAATGCTGCCCCTGCGCAATTACCAGCATGGTGCTTTTGCTTTTTAAATTATCCCTCTGTATCCCCTAAAATACCTGTTTGATAATGCCAGGTTATGATTTCCCCTCTGAGTGCTGACTCCCCTATCATATTAGCTGATCTCGAGAGCCCGTGGTCTGTGCAGTCTGTCATTAGCAGCTCTCCTATTCTCCTCTCCCTGTCTTCAAATCCCCCCTCCTCCCCCTCCCTCTCCCTGTCAGTACGTGGAGTCTCTTCTCTGCTCTTATAATTAACTTTTAAACCCCTATCCCCTGTGTATTAGAACAAGAACTTCCCCTGTGTCCAAAATATTCTTATTTATATAGATAACACACCGGCTTCTTACACACAGCGCTCTCTCTCTCTCTTCTCCAGCTGACCTCAGCAGCAGTGCTCGGCCCCTCCCTCAGGAATTCTTTGCTGAGCAGAGGAGAGAGAAGAATCTGGTGATGTCTATGCCTTACAGACTTAAGGCTGTAATTGACTGCAAAGGATTTGCAACCAAGTATTAAAAAGTGAAAGTTTGATGATTGTTAATCTGTCCCATTACTTTTGGTACCTTAAAAAGTGGGAGGCACATATACAAACTGTTGTAATTCCTACACCGTTCACCTGATTTGGATGTAAATACCCTCAAATTAAAGCTGAAAGTTTGCAGTTAAAGCACATCTTGTTTGTTTCATTTCAAATCCATTGTGGTGGTGTATAGAGCCACAAAGATTAGTATTGTGTTGATGTCCCAATATTTATGGACCTGACTGTATATACTACACTAACTACATGGCACAAACTAAATTGCCTTTGGCCAATAATGGTTCTCACAGCAGAGTGTGCTGTGATTGGCCAAAGCATGCAGGTCATGTACATGCTTTGGCCAATCAGCGTGCTTGCATGGGGACAAGGTGCTTTGGGGTGGGGGGGCGCAGAACCCCACCCGCCCCAAAGCACACACTCCCCTCATGTTGAGGGCATGTGGCCTGGTATGGTAAAGGGGGGCTAAGCTTGTCCCCCCATCCTTGCCTCCAGGCTGCATGCTCAGATAAGGGTCTGGCATCGATCTTGGGGGGATCCCCTGCCGTTTTGTAAAACAATTTGTTATGAGCTTCCCCTTAAAATCCATCCCTGAGCCAAAGGGCTTGGTATGGATTGGGAAGGGACCCCATGCCTTTTTTTTTTGTATTTTGTATTGCCGGGAGCCAGCAATACATTATAGCCGCAAGCAAGTTGAAATTACATTTTTGATCAATGTGGAGGATGATGTGGTAGCTATATTTGGAGTGGGTGGGGTTCATTGATTTGTTTATTTGGAGTCACCACACATTTGCTTCCAGCCCATGTGCACACATCACTTCCTGTTTACAGCCACATTACACTTCCTGCATTTGTTCTACTGATGTATATCTGTAAGGACTATGCAAATATAAATTAGAGGATGACCCTGCGAATCCACTGCGACTTCCCGCATCACACCTGACTCGCATGGCAGTTCACACTGCTATAAACAAACTGAGGGGAGTGTCAATGCAAAGTTAACGACACTCCCATTTCAGCTCGCATATCACAGTGCGAACTGACAGTTTGGACATGAATCGGATCGCATAAGTGTGAACATCCATGCGATCCGATTCTGGTGCCGACGCAAAAAAGGGTCCTGTGCGAGTTTAGCCCAACTGTGATGCAATTTCAGCCATACTATCTGTATGGCTAAAATCGCATCACACGGACACTGCATTTGATTTGCACTGCAGTGCAGTGCGAATCACATCCGATATCGCACATTGCGCCAGTGTGAACCGGGGCTGAGGGCAGGTTCACACTGCAGAGTTGTCCAAGATCGCATGTGATTTGCACCGCACTGAAATGTGAAAATCACATGCAATCTCTGTGCTCTGTTCAGATAGTATGGCTGAAATCGCATCACAGTCTGACCAAATTCACACAGGACTCTTTTTTGGTTCCGCATCAGAATTGGATCGCATGGATATTCACACCCATGCAATCTGATTCCCGACGGAGTTTGCAGTGCGATCTGCAAACTAATTTGGGGGTGTCATTAGCTTGCTATTGACACTCCCAGCAGTTTGCATATGGCAGTGTGAACTGCCTGTGAGTCAGGTGCAATGCGGGAACCCTGTGAATCCACTGCTGGTTCCCGCATCGCCCCCGACTCACAGGCATTTCACACTGCCATATGCAAACTGCTGGGAGTGTCAATAGAAAGCTAATGACACAACAAATCAGTTTGCAGATCGCACTGTGAACTGCAAATTCAGACAGGAATCTGATCGCATGGGTGTGAACACCCATGTGATCCGATTCTGCTGCTTAACAAAAAAGGGTCCTGAGCGAGTTTGGTCGGGATGCGATGCAAATTCAGCCATACTATCTGCCATAATTCAGCCATACTATCTGCATTACTGAATTTGCATAGCACAGAGATCGCATATGACTTGCACTGCGGTGACACCGTAGCAGTGTGAACCGGCCCTAAGGAAGATAATCCATTTCCCTAAAACTAATTAAAAAGTAAGACGTTACAAAAGAGAATAACAACAAACAAGCAAAATCAATTTCATTTTATTTTGCCAGCAGAAACACAAGTATGTAGATATTTACTGCCATTAAAGTATTCTACAGTGTATACAGTATGGTGCTACATTTAGCAAAACAGTTAGCCCTGCTTATAGGAGTTTACAATCTAAAATTGGACTAAACATTACAGTGGACACAGTTTTACTTTCATAGTGTATAACAGCCCACACATTTCATAGAACAAGTAATCAACAACGCCCACCAGCCCACATCACATTTTTAGTTGCAAAATTATACAAAGATACTTAACAGTCATTCTAACAAAGCATTACAACATATTATTTAAAAAGACATATATTCAAACAATAACACCCCCCCACACACACACACACACACACACACACACATGCACGCACGCATTCTACACACATACATTGGGGAGTATTTTCTCCTAGAAGAATGCATGGTAAGACAAACAATACACACCCCAATCTGACAGCATTGTCAAATCAAATCAAGCCACTTTTGATGGTCAAAATGTACAATCATTTGAGAAAACAAACAGCTGCAGTGAGGCATTTGTCATTATGCACAATATCATTCCTTATCCCACAAAAACCACAGCAACAAACCTGGCCTCTCGTCAGGCCAAACCAACCCCCCCCCCCCCCACTGAAGTCCTTTATATAAGATAGCACACTGACACACACCCAAGAAGTACAAGCCCACCAGTATCTTTAAATCTGTTCAAATTGATTTCACCTGAGGAGCTGCAATACCTAATACTATTTGATGTGTTAACCCTCCAGGACAAAATTTCTAAGTCAGTGGTTCTCAACCCTGTTGTCAGGAACTGTCTTCTGCTCGGCAGAGCAATCAAGCCGCAATGCCTCCCTCTGTGCGTGGGCAGGTGCGCCAGACAGACTATTTAAATGGCGTTTTGTGCACCTGATAGATTGCTCTCTACTCCTGAATCCTGTGATCCTGAGACCCGACTATCCTGACCCAGTTTGTCTGCTGCCTGCACCGACCTCTGCTTGCCCACGACCACTCATTTGGATTATTCCTTGTACCTCTGCTGCCAGCCCGCTGCCGACCCAGACCACCCTCTCCCTGCTCCTTCTGTACTGTATTTGTCAGCCAGTGGCCAACCCAGCCTGTACCACAGACTTCCCTTGCACGAGTCTTCATTGGAAATCACACATCATCATCATCAGTAGACCAGTCCAGCCCTCGTGCCCCCCTGCGCTCCCGAACTTCCTGTCTACTCTACCAGGGACTCGCAGATCCTGGCCGTAAGAGTGGTTGCTCCTTGCATAAGACAGACTCCACCGCCAGGAACGTGACACCTGTCCTCAAGTACCCCCAACAGGTCATGTTTTCAGGCTTTCCATTATTTTGCACAGGTGATTTGATCAGTTTCACTGCCTTAGTAATTACCACAGCCGTTTCATCTGAGGAAAATCCTGAAAGCATGACCTGCTGGGGCACCTTGAGGACTGGAGTTGAGAAACACTGATCCAAGGAACAGTTTTCTAACCAGATGTACCTGTGCAGTGTAAACCCTACAATTTGAAATGTCCAAGTCCCTGTCTGCAATGAGCTTCTAATTTAAAGTCCAAAAATAACTTGCCTACATTACAGACTATTTAGACAAGAGACAAATAAAATGCCAGTCTGTCTTTGGATTGTGGTGGGAAACACACACAGGGGGAACATATAAACTTCAACACAGGCATTAGCATGTCCTGAATGTGAACCAGCAACCACTGGAGTGCTAGGTGGATATGCTAGCCACTTAGCTAGTCCGAAGTGAGCACATGTCTTGTTCATCTCTGTGGTGTGAACCAGCCCTAAGTCCATAGCCATGCTCAGTGTCACAAGTAATATACAATATATTGTCCTAATTATTGGAACATCTGCCTTAACACACACATGAACTAGAATGGCAGCCCAGGTTTCAGTATAGAGTTGGGCCACCCTTTGCAGCTATAACAGCTTCAACTTCTGGGAAGGCTGTCCACAAGGTTTAGGAGTGTGTCTATGGGAATGTTTGACCATTCTTCCAGAAGCCCATTTGTGAGGTCAGGCACTGATGTTGGACGAGAAGGTCTAGCTTGCAGTCTCCACTCTAATTCATCCCAAACATGTTCTGTAGTGTTGAGGTCAGGAATCTGTGCAGGCCAGACACGTTCCTCCAGGTTCTATCTGTAGCAGTTCTGTGGGTCACAAGGTAACACAGCTGCCTAACAAAACGTAGTTCCTGGTTTGAATCCCAAACACACCACTTCATGTAGAGATGTTGTTTGTTCTCACTATATTGGTAAACATAACTTGTGGCTCAGGGCCTTACATAGATTATGTCTAAATGTAGTATTTATGAGTAGGAGGGTTCCACCACCATTACAAATCTTGCCACATAGCCAAAAGTATTGGGACACCTGCCTTTACACGCACATGAACTTTAATGTCAGCCCAGTCTTAGGCCATAGGGTTCAAATTTGATTTGGCCCACTCTTTGCAGCTTCAACTCTTCTGGGAAAGCTGTCCACAGGGTTTAGGAGTGTGTCTATGGGTATATTTGGGCATTCTTCCAGAAGTGCATTTGTGAGGTCAGGCACTGATGTTGGATGTCTCTGCTCTAATTCAGCCAAAATGTGTTCTGTCTGGTTGAGGTCAGGACTCTGTGCAGGCTAGTCAAGTTCCTCCACCCCAACCTCAATCATCCATGTCTTTATGGACTTTATGGTGCTTTGTGCACTGGTGCTCAGTCATGTTGGAACAGGGAGGTGCTATCCCCAAACTGTTCCCACAAAGTTGGGAGCATGAAATTGCCCAAAATGTCTTGCTGATGCCTTAAGAGTTCCCTTCAGTGGAACTAAGGGGCCAAGCCCAACCCCTGAAAAACAACCCCACACCATAATCCCCCCTCCACCAAATGATTTGGACCAGTGCACAAAGCAAGGTCCATAAAGACATGGATAAGGGAGGTTAGGATGGAGGAACTTGACTGGCCTGCACAGAGTCCTAACCTCAACCAGATAGAACACCTTTTGGCTGAATTAGAGCAGAGACTGCCAGTCAGACCTTCTCATCCAACATCATTGCTTGACCACACAAATGCACTTCTGGAAGAATGGCCAAACATTCCCATAGACACACTCCTAAACCTTATGGATAGCCTTCCCAGAAGAGTTGAAGCTGTTATAGCTGCAAACGGTGGGCCAGATCAATATTGAACCCTACGGACTAAGACTGGGATGTCATTAAAGTTCATGTGCGTGTAAAGGCAGGTGTCCCAATACTTTTGGCTGCCTGGCAAGATTTGCAATGGTGGTGGAACCCTCTTACACATAAATACTACATTTAAACATAATTGATGTAAGGCTCTAATCCACGAGTTATGTTTACCAATATATGGAGAACAAACAACATCTCTACATGATGTGGCGCATTTGTGATTCAAACCTGGGAACTAAGTTCTGTTCAGGAGCTGCGTTACCTTGTGAGCCACAGAGCTGATACAAACAGACCCTTCCTACATATATACAGTTGTGCTCATAAGTTTACATACAATGGCAGATTTAATGATTTCTTTTTTCAGAGAATATGAATGATAACACAAAAACTTTTATTTCACTCATGGTTAGTGTTTGGCTGAAGCCATTTATTATCAATCAACTGTGTTTACTTTTTTTAACCACTTGGCGCCCGCCCGCTGTGGATTGACGGTGGCAATGTGGTACGTTATCACAAAGCGCCATCACCTGCCGGCGGCCGTGATAACAAGTATTGTGAGCGTGCGTACAAAGTCGGAGGCGCGCTCGCGCACTCACTGTGTTCCGGGGGGCCAGGGAGTGGGTAGGGTGGACTTGATCGCCACCGGCTACCCACGATCCTGCAGAGGTGATCAAATACCACCAAAAGAAAGCTCTATTTGTGGGAAAAAAGGATGCAAATTTTGTTTAGGTACAACGTTGCATGGCTGCTCAATGGTCAGTTAAAGCGACGCAGTTCCGAATCGCAAAAAGTGCTCTGGTCCTAAAGGGGGAAATCCTTCCGGGGCTGAAGTGGTTAAATCATAATGACAACAGAAACTACCAAAATTACCCTTATCAAAAATTTACATACCCTGGTGATTTTGGCCTAATAACATGCACACAGGTTGACACAAAGGGGTTTGAATGGCTATTAAAGGTAACCATCCTCCCCTTACAATATGCCAAACAGCACAGAGACAAGCCTCAAACCTTCTGGCACAAAGTAATTTGGAGTGATGAGACCAAAATTTAGCTTTTTGGCCACAACCATTATTGCTACATTTGGAGAGGAGTCAACAAGGCCTGTGAAACACGGAGGTGGATCGCTGATGTTTTGGTAATGTGTGAGCTACAAAGGCACAGAAAATTTGGTCAACATTGAAGGCAAGATGAATGCAGTATGTTATCAAAAAATATTGGAGGAACTTTTGCATTCATCAGCCAGGAAGCTGTGCATGGGACGTACCTGGACATTCCAACATGACAATGATGCAAAACACAAGGCCAAGCCGACCTGTCATTGGCTACAGCAGACTAAAGTGAAGGTTGGTTCTGGAGTAGCCACCTCAGTCTCCTGACCTCAATATCATTGAGCCACTCTAGGGAGATCTCAAATGTGCAGTTCATGCAAGACAGCCCAAGAATTTCCAGGGACTGGAGGCTTTTTGCTAAGAGGAATGGGCAGCTTTACCATCTGTGAAGATAAAGAGCCTCATCCACAAATACCACAAAATACTTCAAGCTGTCATTGATGTTAAAGGGGGTAATACACAGTATTAAGAATGGGGGTATGTAGACTTTTGATTAAGGTCATTTGGGTAGTTTCTGTTGTCATTATGATTTAAAAAGAGTAAACACAGTTGATTGATAATAAATGGCTTCAGCCAAACATTAACCATGAGTGAAAGAGAAATGTTTGTGTTATCATTCATATTCTCTGAAAAATGGCCAAGAAATCAAAATTCTGCCAGGGTATGTAAACTTATGAGCACAACTGTATACTGCACTTATCTGGACATATAGGTGATGGAATAACATTAGTCAGGAGTTATTCTTTATAATATATTCTGTGATATTTGGTGGTTCTTGGTGCTGTCAGTGTAGAATAGTGATGTTACCCGCTGATTTTTGGAAATTACATTTTTATTTCTGATGTTGGTACATATAACACATTTTTTTTAGCTCAAATTAGGATTATTTGTAAATAATAAAAAATATAAAATTGTGACTCATTTTACATTTGAGGAAGCAATGGTATTGTTTGTGGTTTGTAAAGACACCTATGTGAGTTTGGGTAAATATTTTTGTGAAATGGACTTCAGCAAGTGAGTCTGTGTTCACACAGGGGCGATCCAGGCTTTGCTAGGCAACTTTCAGCACGAAAGATTTTCACTGTAAAATCACTTCCATTTAGATGGGGGATCCGACTTGGAGGCGACTTCTATTCAATTCTATGAGCACAAGTCAGATAGAAGTCGGCTAGAAGTCGTGCAGGAACCTTTCTGAAGTCGCTCCGACTTCAGTAGTGTACATTAACCGCCTCAGGACCGC
>BLSH010103599.1:345662-357333 GCA_018402905.1 Glandirana rugosa
TTTTTTTTTTTCTGAATTCATAGTGAAATTCCCGGTTAGTCTCTTCCCTCCTTCACTCCCCCAACGGACCCATTAAACACCCCTCATGGACCTATTTAATAAAAGAAAAAGGACATTTCAGTGAAGTTATATCTACCCCCTAGCCTGAATCTCCGCTGAAGGTAACTTAAGATCCCTGTGTTTAACCTATCTTCAGCGGAACTTCATCATGTCCTTGGAAAAGACTTCAGCGGAACTTCAGCCTCGTTGAAGTCATCACTACCGAGGGTAAGTGAAGCTACCCTAAAGACTACAGTTCGCTGAACCCCGCTGTAAAAAGAAAATAATTTATCCAGGTACTCCCCACAAATTACCCAGGCAACCCCCTCACTTCCTCCCTTCTCTGATTGGCCCTTAAAGTGATACTTAAGTCTTTTTTTTTTTTTCTTTAAAAATAACAAACATGTTATACTTACCTGCTCTGTGCAGTGGTTTTGCACAGAGCAGACCGGATCCTCCCTTTCTCGGGTCCCTTGCAGGTGCTCCTGGCACCTCCCTCCTGTCGAGCGCCCCCACAGCAAGCAGCTTGTTATGGGGGCAGCTGAGCCAAGCTGCAGCTCCATGTATCTATTCAGACACTGAGCAGCGGTTCAGCCCCGCCCCCTCCTCATTGGCTAACTGACTTTGACTTTGATTGACAGCAGCAGGCGCCAATGGTGCCACTGCTGTGTCTCAGCCAATCAGGAGGGAGAGTCCCAGACAGCCGAGGCACTTGTGCAACATCGCTGGATCGAAATGGGGCTCTGGTAAGTATTAGGGGGGCTGAGGGGGGAGCTGCACACAGAATGTTTTTTTATCTTAACCAGTTAAAGACCGGCTTGCGTACATTTACTGCTGCAGAGTAGCAGCGTAACGTGAATCGCCGTTTATAAATGGCGATTCGCGCAGGCGCGGCTAGGGGGGTGAGCTCGCCACCGCCAGCACGCTCTCAAGCCCACTGCGTGCTCCCTCAGTGAGGCCACGGGTCAGGCAGACTTGATGTCTGCCAGCGACCCGCGTTCGCCTACTACACAGGAAGAATGGGGAACCGCCAATGTAAACACGACAGAAATCTACTGATCCCTTTGTTAATCCATTGATTGCCCCCTGCAGGTTAACCTCTTCCCTGCTAATGACATTTATACAGTAATCAGTGGCTATTTTTAGATCTTATTGCTGTATAAATGTCAATGGTCCCAAAAAGGAGTAAAAAATGTACGATATGTCCGCCGCAATATCGCAGTCCCAATAAAAATCGCAGATCGCCGCCATTACTAGTAAAAAAGAAAAGTTAAAAATGCCATGAATGAATTCTCATGGTTTGTAAATGTGGCAACTTTTGCACAAACCAATCAATATACGCCATTTGCAAATTTTTTTTAACACAAATATGAGGAAGTAAATATATTGGCCAAAACTGATGAATAATTTTTTTTTATTTTTTTTTTGTATATTTTTTTTTTATATGTATTATAGCAAAAAGAAAAAAATATTGTTTTTCTTTCAAAATTGTCACTCTTTTTTTGTTTATAGCGGTGATCAGAAGTGATGTAGAGATGATCAAATACCACCAAAAGAAAGCTCTATTTGTGGGAAAAAAAGGACGTAAATTTAATTTGGGTAGAACGCCACACGACCGTGCAATTGTCAGTTAAAGCGATGCAGTGCCGTATCGCAAAAAATGGCCTGGTCATTAAAGGGGAAAATCATCTGGCGCTGAAGTGGTTAATGCATAGAATGTATTAGGATTAAAAAAACCTTCAGCCTTTGCAACCGCTTTAAATTGGATGTAAACCGTCACATATACCCAGTGAAGAGAATAGCCTCAGATGATACACAGAGATGAAACAAATCTCCCTACATCAGTTTTATACAGTACACCCCCTCACATTTTTATAAATATTTTATTATATCTGTTCATGTGACAGCACTGAAGAAATGACACTTTGCTACAATGTAAAGTAGTGGCTGTACAGCTTATATAACAGTGTAAATTTGCTGTCCCCTCAAAATAACTCAACACACAGCCATTAATGTCCAAACCACTGGCAACAAAAGTGAGTACACCCCTAAGTAATAATGTCCAAATGGGGCACAATTAGCCATTTTCCCTCCCCGGTGTCATGTGACTTGTGTTACAAGCTCTCAGGTGTGAATGGGGAGCAGGTGTGTTAAATTTGGTGTTATCACTCTCTCATACTGGTCACTGGAAGTTAAATATGGCAACTTATGGCAAAGAACTCTCTGAGGATCTGAAAAAAAGAATTGTTGCTCTAAATAAAGATGGCATAGGCTATAAGAAGATTGCCAAGACCCTGAAACTGCACGGTGGCCAAGACCCTACAGTGGCTTAACAGGACAGGTTCCACTCAGAACAGGCCTCTCCATGGTCGACCAAAGAAGTTGAGTGCACGTGCTCAGTGTCATATCCAGAGGTTGTCTTTGGGAAATAGGCGTATGAGTTCTGCCAGCATTGCTGCCGAGGTTGAAGGGGTGAGGGGTCAGCCTGTCAATGCTCAGACCATATGCTGCACACTGCATCAAATTGGTCTGCACAGCTGTCGTCCCAGATGGAAGCCTGTTCTAAAGATGATGCACAAGAAAGCCCGCAAACAGTTTGCTGAAGGTAAGTGGACTAAGAACATGGATTACTGGAACCATGTTCTGTGGTCTGATGAGACCAAGATAAACGTATTTGGTTCAAATGGTGTCAAGTGTGTGTGGTGGCAACCAGGTGAGGAGTACAAAGACAAGTGTGTCTTGCCTACCGTCAAGCATGGTGGTGGGAGTGTCATGGTCTGGGGCTGCATGAGTGCTGCCGGCACTGGGGAGCTACAGTTGATTGAGGGAACCATGAATGCCAACATGTACTGTGACATACTGAAGCAGGACATGATCCCCTCCCTTCGGAGACTGGGCCTCAGGGCAGTATTCCAACATGATAACAACCCAAAGCGCACCTCCGAGATGACCACTGCCTTGCTAAAGAAGCTGAGGGCAAAGGTGATGACTGACCAAGACTTAAACCCTATTGAGCATCTGTGGGGCATCCTCAGATGGAAGGTGGAGGAGCACAAGGTCTCTAACATCCACAAGCTTAGTGATGTCACGAAGAAGTGGAAGAAGACTCCAGTGGCAACATGTGAAGCTCTGGTGAACTCCATGCCCAAGAGGGTTAAGGCAGTGCTGGAAAATAATGGTGGCCACATAAAATATTGACACTTTGGGCCCATTTTGGACATTTTTACTTAGGGGTGTACTCACTTTTGTTGCCAGCAGTTTAGACATAAATGGCTGTGTGTTGAGTTATTTTGAGGGGACAGCAAATGTACACTGTTATACAAGCTGTACACTCACTACTTTACATTGTAGCAAAAGTGTCATTTTTTCAGTGTTGTCACATGAAAAGATATAATAAAATATTTACAAAAATGTCAGGGGTGTACTCACTTTTGTGAGATACTGTATGTGTATCTGCTGTCTTCAGCTTTCCACACTGTTTAGAAAGTGCACATCGTGTTCAATTTTTTTCTTCCTGTTCCACCACTGGGTGTGGAGTCTGGGCATTAAGGATGGGCTCGGGCTTGTTTTCACTTTGAAAAAAACTTCTTTCACGTCCACTTGTGCCTATGGGCTGATTCACACCTGTGCATTTTTAGTGTATTTTGCAGATTTGCACTACAGTCCAGTTAACACGGTTTGCTATGGAACACGGTCTGTAATGCAAATCTGCAAAATGCAAACAGCACTAAAAATGCATAGGTGTGAATCAGGCCCGCCTATGACAGGAAGTGATAGAACATCTCACCAATGGGGACACCGAGGCAAATACTGGACCTGCCTTACTCTATCAAAAAACAAAAGTTTTGCCTTCAGATCTAATTCTATTAGAAAAAAAAATCAATTTATATAAGAGAAGAGCGGGAGGAGGCAGAAGAGAGGAAGTATTTTTCCTGGGTGAAGGATCCAGACAGCCAACATCAGCCTGTGAATGGAAGCACATCCTTCTAAGGACAGTATACACAAGTGCCAGCAGGTGGCGCGCTGTGTCAGCCGAAGTCCGTGGAATACTGGAATGACAGCGCTGTAGTGCGGACCAATAGCAGAAGGAAGGGGCTGGCCCTGTGCCGGCATATATAAACGCCAGCAGGGGGCCTGTCACCCCAGTCAGCTGAGTAAGGAGGCTCCGGAGGGGGATTCTTATTTGGGGTGGGGGAAGCTTCATCTAACTATCGTTCTGATTTCTAGTAGTAGATGAAGAAAGTATTCTTATAGGTAACGTCGGACAAGATTAGACAGGAACTTCTCAAGAGACCGACCTCCCCGCACCCCAAAAGGTGAGCCCGGCCTCTGATTGGACGATCAGCCTTCTGTATAGTGTACTATGGGGGACATCTCATTACTGGACATAGTGTACCATAGATTGCTTTGTATGGCACGATGTATAGATTGCAAGCTCTTGGGCACAGGCCTTCTGATGGGTTTTCTTTTGTTTTACTATGGTCGTTGTTGTAGATTGCAAGCTCAGGGGCTCAGCCTTCTGATAGATTTTCTTTTGTTTTACTATGGTCGTTGTAGATTGCAAGCTCTTGGGCACAGGCCTTCTGATGGGTTTTCTTTTGTTTTACTATGGTCACTGTAGATTGCAAGCTCAGGGGATCAGCCTTCTGATAGATTTTCTTTTGTTTTACTATGGTCGTTGTAGATTGCAAGCTCTTGGGCACAGGGGATCAGTCTTCTAATGGGTTTTCTTTTGTTTTACTTTGGTCATTGTTGTAGATTGCAAGCTCTTGGGCCCAGTGATTTCCTTCATACCATGGAATTGTATGATGATGGCAGCCCTGTATCCTCTATTACAGCTGGGTGCAGCGTTCTCTTACAATGACAGTGGCTGGGGACAGGGTGCTTTGTGTGTCTATGGCAGGACACAGCTATAAAAGGACTAAGGGTGGTCTTTCTCTGGTGTGATGTAACGGAAGGTGTGTGATTAGGCCTCTATAGTGATCAGTAGTGGCAGTAAAAGGAACAAGTCTAGGCTTGTCCCCTGTAGATGGAGGAAAGGGGGTGTGGCTTACAGATCTGTTCTATTCGGTGTCAAAGCTCTGGGCTGGGCGTGGTTTGTCATTGCCGTCAGTAGCCCGGGAGGCGTGGCTGTAAAGTGACAGGCTCTGTTCTTTGCTTAGGCCTGATCACTGCTATGGAGGAGGGGAGGCTGGGCCCAGCACAGTACAACAGTGTCAGCAGCTGCATCTGTTCATGCCTTGGTGATTTTCAATAGAGCCTGATCATATACTGCAGACTAGTCAGTCAGAACAGCGTAAGGGGTAAAAAAAAAAAGCTTGTTTGTATAGATAGGCCCTAGCATCTTTACTTGGCTCAAAATACAAAGATGTTCCCTTTTATTATGAGATATTCCTCCACCATGTATCCAAAATTATACAAAGTATTGCATGATTAATAAGTAAAAAAAGAATATATAATGTACCACTGAGCAAAACAAACACTTAAGGCCTCATACACACGGACGTTTCTTAAAAAATAAAACGTCGGGCCCGACGTCAAGGGAAAAAAAATTGGTGTCAATAGGCGTTTTAAAAAAAAAAATCAACTCTCTGCTATTTTTCAACGTGTTAATGCCGGTACAATATTAGTTGGCGTTTTGTGGCGTCGGCGTCAAAAAATGCCAAAACGTTACAGCCTCAGAACGCGCTGGCCGTGTGTTCTAGTTTCGGCTCACTAACGCCAACGCCCTCTACAGCTCAAAAACGTTGGCGTTTTTATGGGGCCATCGCCGGCGTTAAACGTCTGTGTGTATGAGGCCTAAAGCTGAACTCCAGGATTTAAAAAAAAAAAACATTAGTAACCCCCCCAACACTAAACAGTTATTACATTTGTGAAATTCCTTTCCTTTTGAAGAGATAGGCAAAAAGAAGAGATTGGTCTTGGGACTTTAGATGAGGTATACCACTTGCAAAAAGACTACAGAAAGTATAAAAAGTGTGTTTTTTTTTTTTTTACACACTGAATAAAATATTACAGTAAATACAAAAACATGATGTCATATAGCAGGGATTTCCAAACTATGGCCCTCCAGATGTTGCGAAACTACACATCCCATGATGCATTGTAAAACTCTTGACATTCACAAACATGAATAGGCATGATGGGAATTGTAGTTCCTGAACAACTGGAAGGCCATAGTTTAGAGACCCCTGTCATATAGGTTACAATCATCTGGCCACGGTGGGCCAAAAGTAGTGGAACATGGCAAAATGCTTGATAGCTAGTCTGGAAAATCATGAATATGCAATACATAATGAAATCAGATTGAAATTATATTTACATAATACATGGTACAGAGATCGATTCATAGAAGCATTGGTAGGATTCTACGCGTTTCGTGGCGCAATAGCCACTCTTCAGGAGAGCAATGCTGTATTTGTTGTAACTGTAAGCATGAATAAAGTCATGTATTAGACAACCTCCTTATAAATCAAGGGGGAAAGGTAGTAAAAAGGTAAAATATATGGACTTAAAAAACGTAGCCCGGCTTAAGAGAGGGAAACGCCAGGGTGAAGTCTGCCCCGAGGCTGAGGTGGGGATATAATCACCCGTCCACACCGAGGGAAGTACAAGCAGGGTACAGGCCATAATGAAGGGTGTAGTACTTGCCAAGGTATAAGGCATGAAAAGGACAGTCTTACCCCATGGTTACCTAATAGTGATTTAAATGAGTATCTCGGTGTAATACCACACATACAGTGGGGCAAAAAAGTATTTAGTCAGCCACCAATTGTGCAAGTTCTCCCACTTAAAAAGATGAGAGAGGCCTGTCATTTTCATCATAGGTATACTTCAACTATGAGGCAGAATGAGAAAAGAAAATCACGTCTGATTTTTAAAGAATTTATTTGCAAATTATGGTGGAAAATAAGTATTTGTTCAATAACAAAAGTTCATCTCAATACTTTGTTATATAACCTTTGTTGGCAATGACAGAGGTCAAACGTTTTCTGTAAGACTCCACAAGGTTTTTACACACTGTTGCTGGTAGTTTGGCCCATTCCTATATGCAGATCTCCTCTAGAGCAGTGATGTTTTGGGGCTGTCGCTGGGCAACACAAATTTTCAACTCCCTCCAAAGATTTTCTATGGGGTTGAGATCCGGAGACTGGCTAGGCCACTCCTTCGTTGCCCGGGCGGTGTGTTTGGGATCATTGTCATGCTGAAAGACCCAGCCACGTTTAATCCTCAATGCCCTTGCTGATCGAAGGAGGTTTTTACTCAAAATCTCATTCATGGCCCCATTCATTCTTTCTTTTACACGGATCAGTCATCCTGGTCCCTTTTGCAGAAAAACAGCCCCAAAGCATGATGTTTCCACCCCCATGCTTCACAGTAGGTATGGTGTTCTTTGGATGCAACTCAGCATTCTTTCTCCTCCAAACACGACAAGTTGAGTTTTCACCAAGAAGTTCTAATTTGGTTTCATCTGACCATATGACATTCTCCCAATCCTCTTCTGGATCATCCAAATGCTCTCTAGCAAACTTCAGACGGGCCTGGACATGTACTGGCTTAAAGCGGAGTTCCACCCAAAAATGGAACTTGCGCTTTAAGCACTCCTCGCCCCCTTACATGCCACATTTGGCATGTAATTTTTTTGGGGGGGGGGTGTGTCCCCAGGTTTCAGAGGGACTTCCTGCCCCTCTTCCACCTTCCGTCTCGGGGCCACCTAGGCGACTCCTCCTAGACGGCCCCTCCCTCCTGGCAATCTTCTGGGACACGTCACAGGTCCCAGAAGATTGCCTGGCCACTAGGAATGCGCAGCGCGACTCGCGCATGCACAGTGGGTGCCCACACTAGGAATGGCGGGGCCGTTGGGAGGAGCGGGGAGACTAGCGAGGCTTCGGGAGCAGCCGTCGCTGGACCGGGAGACAGGTAAGTTACTGTTTATTAAAAGTCAGCAGCTACACTTTTTGTAGCTGCTGACTTTTAATAAACAAAAAAAGTGTGGAACTCCGCTTTAAGCAGGGGGACACGTCTGGCACTGCATGATTTGAGTCCCTCGCGGCGTAGTGTGTTACTGATGGTAGCCTTTGTTACTTTGGTCCCAGCTCTCTGCAGGTCATTCACTAAGTCCCCCCGTGTGGTTCTGGGATTTTTGCTCACCGTTCTTGTGATCATTTTGACCCCACGGGGGGAGATCTTGCGTGGAGCCCCAGATCGAGGGAGATTATCATTGGTCTTGTATGTCTTCCATTTTCTAATAATTGCTCCCACAGTTGATTTCTCCACACAAAGCTAATTACCTATTGCAGATTCAGTCTTCCCAGCCTGGTGCAGGTCTACAGTTTTGTTTCTGGTGTCCTTTGACAGCTCTTTGGTCTTGGCCATAGTGGAGTTTGGAGTCTGACTGTTTGAGGTTGTGGATAGGTGTCTTTTATACTGATAATGAGTTCAAACAGGTGCCAATAATACAGGTAATGAGTGGAATAAAGAGGAGCCTCTTAACCACTTCACCTCCGGAAGAATTTCCCAGTTTAGGACCAGAGCACTTTGTGCGATTTGGCACTGCGTCACTTTAACTGACAATTGCACAGTCCTGTGACGTTGTACCCAAACAAAATTTGCGTCCTTTTTTTCCCCACAAATAGAGCTTTCTTTTGGTGGTATTTGATCACCTCTGTGTCATTTCTGATCACCGCTATAAACAAAAGAAGAGCGACCATTTTGCAAAAAAAAACCAAATTTCTTACTTTTTGCTAAAATTCAAATAAAAAAAAATATAAAAAAACATTTTTTTAGCGGTTTTGGCCGATTTATATTCTTCCTCATATTTTTGATAAAAATCGCAATCTGCGTTTATTGATTGGTTTGCGCAAAATTGGCCGCGTTTACGGATGATGAGAATTAATTTCTGAGGTTTTTATTTATTTTTTACTAGTAATGGCAGCGATCTGCGATTTTTAGCGGTACTGCGATATTGCAGCGGACATGTCGGACATTTTTGACACTTTTTTGGGACCAGTGACATATATACAGAAATCAGAAATTTAAATGTCCACTGATTACTGTGTAAATGTCATTGGCAGTGAAGGGGTTAACCTGGGGGGGGATCTAGGGGTTAACTGTGTTCCCTAGGCGTGTTCTAAATGTGGGGGGGGGGCTGGGCTACAATGGGCATGAGAGATCTAACTGATCCCAGTGACAGGGATCAGTAGATCGCGGGCACGCTCCTCAGGAGTGCGCGGGCGCGCGCCCCCTAGCGGCCATTCGCAGATCGCCGTCTTTTTACGTCGATTCGCGGCCAGCGTCCACACTGCCGCCGTAAATATGCGGTAGGCAGTGTGGAACTGGTTAAAGGTTACAGGTTACAGGTCTGTGAGAGCCAGAAATCTTGTTTTTTTTGTAGGTGACCAAATGCTTATTTTTCCACCATAATTTGCAAATAAATTCTTTAAAAATCAGACAATGTGATTCTCTGGATTTTTTTTTCTCATTCTGTCTCTCATAGTTGAAGTATACCTATGATGAAAATGACAGGCCTCTCTCATCTTTTTGAGTTGGAGAACTTGCACAATTGGTGGCTGACTAAATACTTTTTTTGCCCCACTGTGAGACTAAAATAGACAAATTGGGGAGAGTCTCACTGATAGCCGCCAGTATGGAAGAGGTGGAAGATATATGAATAAGAAATAGGGAGACCTAAATCACGGGATGTAAAAATAAAACCAGGAATGGGAAGTGTCAGGTATGGGAATAAGAAGTTAAACCAAGGAGCAGTGCAAAGAATGGAATATGAATGGTAAGAGATGAAGCTATGCCAGTGGGGACCCTGCACCACTGACAGAGAAACCCATCAGACAGAACCTGAACACCACGCTAGGTGACCTAGAAAGGTAGTGAAGAGCCGTGAAAAGAAACTTGTACCCATTAAAGTTGAGTGTGATGTGCTGTGCAGGACATGCTCCATGAGTGGAATGGCTGGGAAGGAAGTGTGTTGGCTGGGCCGTGCCTATAAAGTATAAGTGCAAGTGGTATACCTCATATAAAGTCCCAAGATCAATCTCTTCTTTTTGCATATGCATACCAGGGGTGGAGGTATATCACTGTGGTGATGACCGATCACATTCTTTGTATTTTGAAGAGATGTCCAATTTAATTTACAGGAAGTGGTCTCTCTAGTTCAAATGATGCACTATGTATTCTTCAATGTCAGCTTTGTTAGAAGAGTGATTGCCTCATATCCTCTGCTCTCTGTTTACACTACATTTCCCATCAGGCATTGATGCATGTCTTCTCTCCCTTCCAGCCACAGGAGATAAACATATTGCCCTTACTTTCTGTAATCATTACTGATCTCTACACACATCCCATAATGATATATTATACACACTGTACTCTTCTGTAATTCACTATTAGAAATCCTCCTCCTGCTGTAGATTTGAGATCATTATAACAATCAGTGCTGGTATGGTGTATGAGAACATCCCTTGATGCAACACAAAGAAAGCCGTGAGGTTTTATATCAGCATGTGACACAAGTAAATGTCGGCATGAGAAAAAAACAAAAAAGTGCAGCTCTAACTTACTAATCAATAACAATAATGGTGGAACCCTCTAATGTATGGAACTCTCCCAATATTACCACAATACCGGTCTCTGTGATATGTAACATTACATATAATACACATCACACTGAAAATAAGACCTAAAAATGAAACTTTTGCAGGGATGGTGGCAACCCCTCCTACAGATATATGGAAGTGTACGTTGTCAGTAAACAGTGCGGTCACACCAGTGCCGCTTATCAGTGCCCATCAGTGCGGTCACACCAGTGCCACTTATTAGTGCGGTGACACCGTGCCCACCAGTGCTGTTTATCAGTGTGGTGACACCGTGCCCATCAGTGCCGCTTATCAGTGCGGTGACACCGTGCCCACCACCAGTGCTGTTTATCAGTGCTGTGACACCGTGCCCACCACCAGTGTTGTTTATCAGTGCGGTGACACCGTGCCCACCAGTGCCTCTTAGTGCGGTGACATCGTGCCCACCAGTGAAGCTTATCAGTGAAGTGACACCGTGCCCACCCTGTGATGCTTATCAGTGCGGTGGCCCCCCGCCTGCCAGCTCTCGTCAATGATGGCAGAGATCTGCTGCTACGACATTCCAATGCCTGGCATGCTTGCTATATAAACTCCGCTCTGTATTTTTCTCCTGTCACAGCTGTATTGTGATACACAGCAAAGAGTGCACAGTTCCGATGTGGCTGTGACAGGAGAAAGTCACAGAGCGGAGATTACATCTCAAGCATGCCAGGCATTCCAGAAAGACCAGGCATGTAGTAGCAGGAGCGCTGAGCTGTCGAGAGGGCGGAGGCGGCCGGCTCATGTTCTCAGCGGCTCGCTGAGACTGATGTCAGATCCAGACTTTATTGTTGCGATGATGCAGTGCCTAGACTGATATTGGTGACGTCAGCAGAGAGGGGACTTCAGTCAGTAGATGACAGGATCTTGTTAAAATAAATTTGCTTTGCAAGCAAGGGCAATTTTTGCAGTCAGGCCCAATATGAATCTAGTGTGCATTCCAAGTCCTGAAGACAGTCTTGAATAGAGCAGAACAGTGCTAAATCTTATTTCAATTCTGTTTG
>BLSH010103599.1:396664-413239 GCA_018402905.1 Glandirana rugosa
CGGTATAGAACCATAAGACGTCCGGGTTAGTAGTGGAACTTTCCATCTCAGTGACGGTCGCTGATACATGTATAAAACCGACTGGTTCACGTGGGGTACCACGTCTGTAACAAAGGTCTTCTGGTATTATGCGTCTAAGTTTGTCGACCACAGCCTGAATTCTCCTGGGAATTGACAAATATACAGTAAGTCTTGGACAGTGGATAATAAAATATGATACCGCTCTTCATGCAAAAATCTTTCTAGTGCTCGCAGAGATGCTGGAGGTGTAAAACGAGCCTGAACCTTGTTCTCCAAAATTGACCATAGTGGCTCTATGATATTGAATTCCAGCGACTGCGGCGCCCAGGGAAGGTGCGAGACTTTGCATGCTCATCAAACAACGATTTGACAACACCAGCTGTTTGAATCTGCGTATTATGGTCTTCTGGAAACAATGTCTGCACCATGGGGTGCACTTGGTCAGCCAAAATATGTACATAGTCGCTGGCAGTGACTCTACCTTTCAAGGTGATGATTGGGCCTGCAGAATACCAAGATATGGCTGCTCAAACCTGATTGTGCCCCCACCATGCTTTACCTTCGGCACAAGACAGTCCTGGTTGTAAGCTTGGGACGATGTTTGTCACACGTAAACACATCTGATGGTTGGAAACAGTGTGAAGCTTGATTCATCAGACCATTATTACAGTCTTCCATTGATCGATAGTCCACAATTTATGGGTGTTGCACCACTCTCTTCTGTTCTGAGCATTAATGTCGGTCACTAATGGCTTGGCAATTGCAGCTCACCTGTGAATATGCTTATGGAGTTCCCTCCGCACAGTTTTTGTGGACATGGGCTTTACTAGACTGAGATTGAGCTCTGCAGTCATTTTTGCAGTAGTTGTTTTCTTATTTCTTATATCCTGCGCAATGTCATTTTGTCTCTTTCGGTTGGTCAACTGCGATTATGCTTATCAGACGACAGTTTCCCAGAAACTGTATATACCATCATAAACTTTGATACTGTACCACGGGACACCGCAAATAAATTGGCAACTTCAGTCACAGAGGCATCAGCTAAGCGGGCACCAACAATTTGCCCTCTTTGAAACTCCGTAAGCTCCGAGATGACACAGTATTACCAGCAGCGCACGCAGTAAATGACGAAAGTGAGGCTGCCCACCTGTTAGCTAGGTGTCTCATCACACATCGGAAGCAAAAGAATGTTACATCACTTCTGCTTTCTTTTTTTTTGTAATTAAACGTTACTGAAGCACTTTTTTCCTTTTTAACACATACAATTTCACAGCAGTAGAAAACAATATCTGCATTCCATCACTATTGTTATAAAAAAATATCCAATTTACAAACATCTCTCATATTATCCTCTAAAATCCAGCAGCCAAACAACCCAAAATCTATTTGAGACACCAAGAAAAGAAAAAAGGAGAGGGAAGGAGAAAAAAAAAGTGGGGGGGGGGGTGTAAAAGAAGGGGTAACAAGAGTCCACAAGTCTTGACCTGTATAAGGCAGGGGAAAGAAGAAAGAGAAGAAAAACAAAAATTGCATGGACCACCATAAAATGTAATTAGTAACACAATATTGAAGAGTGGGGGTATACCTCCTCTCTTCTTGGTACCTCCTTTAGTGCCTATATTCACGACACTAGACCCTTCCCAAGTGTCTAAAACATTTAACCAATCTTTAGAGGAGGAATGTAAAAAAGCCTCTCCTCGTAAAGTGCATCTTTAACCACTTGCCACCGTCACCTGACGGTGGCCGCGATAACTAGCATTGTGTTCCAGGGGGGCCAGGGAGCGGGTAGGGCGGACTCGATCTCCGCCGGCTACCCGCGATGGCCCCCCGCAGTGACAGAAAGGAGTTCTGTGTATGTAAACACGGATCTCCATTCTGACAGAGGGGGGAGGGCTGTGATCACAGGCTTCCTGTATATGGAAGCCGTGATCACTCCCCTCCCCCTGCCAGCCCAGCCCCCATACAGTTAGAACACACTGAGGGAACACAGTTAACCCTTAGAGCGCCCCCTCCAGGTTAACCCCTTCACTGCCAATGGCATTTACACAGTAATCAGTGCATTTTTATAGCACCGATTGCTGTATAAATGCCAATAGTCCCAAAGAAGTGTCAAAAGTGTCCGACAGGTCCGTCGCAATATCGCTTTACCAATAAAAAATCAAAGATCGCCACCATTACTAGTAAAAAATAAAACCCCCAAAAATTAATTCTCACCTTTCGTAAACACGGCAACTTTTGCGCAAACCAATCAATAAACACCGATTGCTATTTTTTTTTTTACCAAAAATATGAGGAAGAATATAAATCGGCCAAAACGGATGAAAAAAAATGTTTTTTTATATTTTATTTTTGGATTTGGATTTTAGCAAAAAGTAAGAAAAAAATTTTTTTTTTGCAAAATTGTCGCTCTTTTTTTGTTTATAGCGGCAATCAGAAATGACGCAGAGGTGATAAAATACCACCAAAAGAAAGCTCTATTTGTGGGAAAAAAAGGATGCAAATTATGTTTGGGTACAATGTCGCATGACCGCGCAATTGTCAGTTAAAGCGACGCAGTGCCGAATCACAAAAAGTGCTCTGGTCCTAAAGTGTGAAATCCTTCCAGGGCTGAAGTGGTTAATATCTATATTTATACCATTAAACCACCTCGTGTATAATCCAAAAAAACTGTAAATTTAGAGAAGAACAATAAAAAGCCCCCCATCATTGGTGCTACCTTTGGTGTTTATGTTCACATACTGAACCACCCTCGTGTATTGTGTGAGAAGAAAAAAAAAAAAACCCAACCCTATCAGTTTAGAGAAGGAAGGTGATGAGCCTCCCCTCATATATTGCTATATTGCAACCCTTAGTGTCTATACTCATATTCACAACACTAAATCAACCCTATGTGTCTACAACATCAAACCATCCCCTGTATCGCAAAAAGAAAAAAAAAAAAAAGACCCCGTGAATATGTATAGACCCGACCATGTTCCATTGTCACTTCCTACAGCATGTATAATTCTACTAAATGTTGTTGTTCTTCAAGTCCTCCATGTAAGTCTCCCATTCCTCTTCAATCATAGAGGATAAAAAAAAAAAACACCCTACCTACTGATTGTGTCCCGGTATTAGACATACCCTGGCTTAGTCTGATGTGGAATGGCACGTTCTGTAACACCACTTAATCTATAGGAGAATAATATACCCAGCCTTCCCAAATGTCTTCAAACTCATCGTGTTGGCTTCTAACCATGTATGTCCACTTTTCAGCCTCCATAATTCTATCCACTTCCCTTTTCCAATCCATCAAGGAGGGACATGTGGGTTGTCTCCAAAACCTGGGTATCAATGCCTTTGCTGCATTTAATAGATGTGGAGTAACACTCCTTCTATAAGATCTATTTGATGAAGGCATTCCATGGAATAGAAAATGTAAGGGTACAAATTCTATGGGTCGAAGTGTCATTTTCTTAATCCATGGAGCGACCACCTCCCAAAAAGGTTTGATCTTAGGGCATGTCCACCACTGGTGAAGGAAAGTACACCGCTGATCACATCCCCTCCAACAACTGGCATTTGACCCTGGAAACATTTGGGCTATATGCACTGGTGTCCGAATGTATATGACATTTCCTATATTTGAGAACATATAGAGGTATGGTGTGTCATCTTTATCATTCTTTTAATTTGTGTAGATGTAAAATTTGTTCCATCTCTTTCTCCCATTCTCTGATAAAGTAAGGAACTGTATTTTGTTTGTTATTAAGTACCAGATTATACATTCGAGATAGCAACAGTCTTGGTTCTGAGTTCTTAAGATATAGTGATTCAAAAGTAGTGAGAGAGCTCACGGGCCTCACCTGCGACTTCAATTTGCTAAAAAAAGTTATCCATTTGCCGATATCTCCATGTATCCAGTGGTATCTTCCCCAATGTTGATATTAGCTCTTGTAATGGTAACAGAGTGCCCCTCAGCGCGAACCTAGCACAAGTAGCGTTTCCCTCTGAGCCCCACGAGCCCAGACATGCTGGCTCTTCCCCTGGAGTAAACCATGGATATCCTCCTAGTGGGGTCAGGGGGAATGTATATTTATTTTAGGTATTTATATAGAGCTGTCAATTTGCGCAGCGCTTTACATATATATTGTGCATTCACATCGGTCCCTACCCTCAAGGAGCTTACAATCTAAAGTCCCTAACTCACATTCATACATACACTAGGGCCAATTTAGACAGGATCTAATTTATCTAGCGGGGGCATCCTTCCCTGAAGCATTCATCCTGTCTCATGTGGACAGGGCTGTCCTTGTTAAAGGTGATACCCAATCTGACAACCCCCTGGAACCCGCTGGAATCCATGGGGCTCCTGCCAAGTCCCTACCTGCTAATGTTTTTTCCAGGGGAACCCAGAGCTTATCCGTTGAGTTGTAACACCAGTTCATAATATGTGTCAAGGACATAGCTTTATAATATAGAGATATGTCAGGGAGCCCCACTCCCCCCTCTAGCTTGTGTCTATGCATCATGTCGTACTGTAACCTAGGGTGTTTATTCCCCCTATACAAAGGTCTGAAATACCCTCCGCATTCGTTTAAAGAAACTCTCAGGGAGAGCAATTGGCACAGTGTACAAAATATAGATTATTCTAGGTAATATACTCATTTTAAGAGAATTCACTCTGCCAAACCACGTCAACAAGTGGTGCCTCCACCCCTGCAAGTATGTTAAAATAACCAGACAACCTACCATTGACCTTGACTCTTGCTCTCGGGTTTGTATACAGAGCCATTACCCATCCCATCATCTGCTACCCCAGACTTATCCCCCTCAGTACCTCAAACATAAAGGTTCAACTCACCCTATCAAATGCTTTTTCTGCATCCATCGATAGCACTACACATGGAATTTGGTCCAGTCCATTTTGTAATCAATGGAGTACATGGAGGGCTCTGAAGGCATCATCTTTAGCTTCCCGGCCCTTCATAAAGCTCGTCTGGTCCAAATGCACCAGATTCGCTATATGATCTTGCAATCGGAGGGCTAGGATCATAGCTAAGAGTTTTGTGTCTGAGTTGAGGAGGGAGATGGGCCTGTAGTTAGCATAATACTGAGGGTCTTTCCCCTGTTTCAGAAGGACAGTTACATAAGCTGTTAACGCTTCCTGTGGTAGTGGATTGGTTCTCGTAATTGAGTTAAAATAGCTACAAAGTGGCTCTAGTAATATGGAAGTGGACTTCTTATAGTATATATTTGTGAGGCCATCAGGCCCAGGGCTCTTACCCATTGGTAGGGTCTTTACCACCTTTCCCAGTTCTTCCATAAAGATAGGTCTTTCCATCTCCTCTAGGGCTTCCAAGGGGATACTTGGTATCCCTTACTCTTTTAAATACTCCCGAATTCTATTCCTCTGATCCTCCTGCTCCGCCCCCGTTAGTTGCGTGCTGATGTTATGCAGAGATTTATAAAACCTCTGAAACTCAGTGGCTATTGTTTGTGAATTTACTATCTGTTTATTCTGAATCCTTACGTTATGTATGTCACGCAAATCTTGTCTTTTCTTTTGTTGTCTCGCCAACAGTATACCACATTTATTTCCCTGTTCGTAAAAGTGGTCTAAGCATTGAGATAAGTCAGATCGCAAGGTCTCCAGTCTTTGTATAACCGCCAGGTTGAGCTGGGTTTTATGTTTTATCTCCAGTTTTTGAATTTCCTCTATCAAATCTCCAATTTCTGTCTTACTTTTTTAATACGGGACCCTTGTGAAATCATTTCCCCTCTGACTACAGCCTTATGTGCTTTCCATATCACTTTTCCGGGCACGTCACCAGGTGTTCATACAATAAGAGAATATTCAGCGCAAAGGACAATAGTAAAATTATGTGATAAAAAAGCAGCTGAACACTACAAGGAAAAATTCTAAAATTTTGAAATACAATATACAATAGGTTAGTGCAGCGCTGGATGTAGCAATATAATAATAATGTAGTAAGTCAAAAAAATCATGCACAAATAGTGCTGAAAATATAAGTCCACCCGTGAAGTAAGTGCAGAATCAATGTTTAAGTTGGTGAAGACAGTGAGACATCCCATCCACCACAGAAACACCAGCCTCTCACCTCACTGATCTGACCCTGTGCGGATCATTCAGCCACAACACCCTCAAGAGACAGCACAGCAGAAACTCCAACAGGTGATTCCAGATACTCTGACACAATCACTATGGCTCAATAAGCGTCAGCAACCTCCCAGAGGGTAAACTCCAGAACTCCAATAGCGAGTATTATGTAAGTAGATGAAGTCCACACCCACAGGCAAGGACGTAACGCGTACACAAGGGGGAGGAGTTACGTGTGCCGAAGCCCACGGTTATCTCTATGCATTGCTGCGCATGTTTTTATGACATTGATTGCCCACACTTGGCTATAAGTGCGCCGCTTGTGAGTATATCTGTGTTTTACTAATTTAAAAAAAATCTTTGTAACGGAGAGCACTTAGATCCTGTGTTCCTTTCTTACATAATACTCGCTATTGGAGTTCTGGAGTTTGCCCACTGGGAGGTTGCTGACGCTTATTGAGCCATACTGACTGTATCAGAGTATCTGGAATCACCTGTTGGAGTTTCTGCTGTGCTGTCTCTGGAGGGTTTTGTGGCTGAATGATCCGCACAGGGTCGGATCAGTGAGGTGAGAGGCTGGTGTTTTTGTGGTGGATGGGGTGTCTCACTGTCTTCACCAACTTAAGCATTGATTCTGCAATTACTTCACGGATGGACTTATATTTTCAGCACTATTTGTGCATGATTGTTTGGACTTACTACATTATTATTATGTTGCTACATCCAGCACTGCACTAACCTATTGTATACTTCACCAGGTGTGTTTGTTTCAAAATGTGATATTAATGTATGGGACAGGGTTTCCATAGCCATTTTATCGTCTAAAATGGACTCATTGAAAAGCCATGTCTGCTCCGTACTACCACCTGGGATCGTTTGAAAAGTCAGGCTTATAGGAGCATGGTTGGATATAATAATTGACTTGATGCTAGAGGAACTAACATAATTCAAATAGAACTGGTCTACCAGCAGCAGGTCAATCCTTGAATATGTAGTCCTTGTCTCTTTTATGTAATACCCGCCTATTATCTACCAAATGTAAAGAGCGTAACTGTCGTTTGATATGTCTCTGTGCTCTGTAGGATACTGGGGTTTTCCCTGATGAGGTATCCACACTAGGATCTAGGGTCATATTGAAGTCTCCTCCCATTATCAGGAATCCCTCCCTGAACTTCTCCAATGTTTTCAAGGCTTTAGATAGGAGGTTGACCGTTTGACTATTAGGGGCGTAAATTGAGGCGAACGTATAGCACTGACCCTCCAACCTTCCTTTCACGAAAAGATAGCGACCTTCCGGATCAGCCTGTACCTCAATCAGTGCTAACGGGCACGAACTCCGGAATGCTATTGTAACTCGCCTTGCCCTCGGAGAGGGCACATGGAACCATTGACTAAAGGGAAATGGGGGAGTGAGGGGGGTAGACCCTGACTCGAAGTGCATCTCCTGTGAAAAAGCTACATCAGCCCTCAGATGACACAGTTCATGCCATAGAAGACCTCTTTTGTAGGGTGAACCCAAGCCTCTCACATTATATGATACAACCTTCACTGTTCCAATCACTGCCTGATTCCTATTTACATGCATATCAATACCTGTGTTACCGTGCCATTCCACTGGACAAGCCTCTGTATCTCTAATAGAGACCTCAACTTTACCCTGGGTGTCTCCGGTAGACACAATCTTCAAAAAATAACTGTATAAAGAAGGAAAGAAAATAAAAAAATAAAAGAAGATGAAAAAAAAACAGGTATTAAAACATCCCCTACATGTAAAAAATGATACCAAGTCAAAGGGAAAATCACATTTTCTTTAATGTGTCTACTGTAAGGAAGGAGAGTCCAGGGTGGAACCTACATCCCATACCCGGAGTCCCCTTCCCCTCTGCAAACATGCAGACTACAAAGTTTCCTCGGGACCAACCTATTGGGGGAAAGATAATTAAGGGCATGAGTAGGGCACCTGGTGCTCCACAGGCAACCAAGAGCAACATTCAACCTTCCTTCAAGCTGCTTATTCCTAACTAAATCATCACCCGGTCCTCCTTTAGGCCCCCCTACCACAGGAGTGGCACAGGGTCATCTGACAGTAGTCCAGAACCTAAAAAAAGAAAGAAAAAAAAAACAGATGCTCCTGTTTACAAACTTGTGTCATGCTATCTATTCTGCCAAACCTCCATCACCATTTTCTTATTCTAACATTAGTACTCTTTTCAAGCCAGCTATTTATCATATTTTAGTGTGTCCAAAGACTGTTTAATCTTGACCATTTTTGTCTCTTTGGTTCTTCCGACGACCTCAAGCTGATACCTTTTGCCACTTCTCAGGGTGTTGTAGAGCAGGTTTTGAGCTATTTGATCTCCAGTCCGGGAGTTCCACTATGGGTAGCTCTAAAACCTCCACAAAGTGCTGCAAGTCATCTCTATTTCGGAAAACCGCCGTTTTACCATCTCGAGTGGCCGTTAAAATAAAGGAGAAACCCCATCGATACTTAACATCAGCTGTACGTAGGGCTTACAATAGCGGTTGTATAGCCCTATGTTGCATACGGATACAATGGGATAAATCTGGGAACAATGAAATTTGAGCACCATCAAAGTCAATAGTGGGTTTGTCACGTGCTGCTTTCATTATAGAATCCTTTACAGAGTATCTCTGCAGTTTGCAAACATCTCTTGGCCTATCAGTTTGGTGGGACAAAGGATGGTACACGATGAAATCTACCTCAATGTTCTTTGTCGAAAACAAGCCTACCACGGCTGGGAGCATATCGGGAACCCTTATTGACTCTGGTAATCCTCATATCCGTATGTTTTGTCTATGGTCTCTATTTTCCTGGTCATCAAGCTGGTCTATTAGGGAGTTCAGGATTTTTTCATGTTGTTTACACATGCCATGGTTATAGGCCAGAGCTTGCTTGATATTATCCTGGCCCATCTCCACTTCTAGTACTCTGTGGCCCAGTGCTTTTGTATCCTCCCTGAGCCCCTCTACCGCTTGCTTGCAAGATAGTTCAACAGCAGTTATGAGGGCCTGTATATCTGCTTTTGTGGGGAGAGCCCTTAAGTGTTCTCTGAGCTCCCAATCCATCTCAGGCTGAGCTATACCCAGATCTTTAGTAACATTAAGGGCCAGAGGCGTGGGATACTGCACCTGTTTTGTAGCCACTGTCCTTGGAGCACCATCATAAGAGCCGTCATAAGAAGCTAAGCATTCATTGCAGATATCTGGCAACTCACTGCTGGGTCCTGTAGTCCCCATTCTATACCCGGAAATTCACTGTCATGTATCTTATCCGCTCTTCCTGGAGCTCCATTCTTTGCTGGGGAATCTTGACTGACTCCTCCAAGATCCCATTCCAGCTCCCTGTGGCCATCATCCAGCTCTGGGGTGTCACTCTCCATTAAAAGCAGACTCTCCTTGAGCCTTGTCAGTCCCTTTGATCCCACTTCAGCCCAATGAAAAGGATTGAAGTCGCATCAAAGTTGGATCATTGTCTTAACTGATCTGACTTTGGCATACGACTTGTGCTCTGAGGATCTTGAAGGGGAACGCCAAGCCAAATTTAAAAAAAACAGCATGGGGTCCCCCTCCAAGAGCATACCAGGCCCTTCGGTCTGGTTTGGATTTTAAGGGGAACCCCCAACGCCGAAAAAACGGCATAGGGTCCCCGCAAAATCCATAGAAGACCTTCAGGTCTGTTATAGATTTCCATACCAGACCCTTATCCGAGCATGCAGCCTGGCAGGCCAGGAAAGGGGGTGGGGACGAGCGAGCTCCACCCCCGAACCATACCAGGCCGCATGCCCTCAACATGGGGAGTATGGGTGCTTTGGGGCAGGGGGGCTCTGCGCCCCCACCCCAAAGCACCTCGTCCCCATGTTGATGAGGACAAGGGCCTCTTCCCGACAACCCTTGCCGGTGGTTGTCGGGGTCTGCAGGCGGGGGGCTAACAAGAGGGCCCCAGATTCCGGCCCCTCACCCTATGTGAATGAGTATGAGGCACATTGTACCCCTACCCATTCACCTAAAAGGGAAATGTCAAAAAAAAAAAAAAACACACTACACAGGTTTTTAAAATATTTTATTAAATCAGCTTCGTCTTCTCCCCTGTCCTGCTCTTCTCCCTCTCCGGCGTCTTCTTTCTTCTGCTCTTTTGCTGGGTCTTCTTTCTTCTGAGGGGTGTTCTATCTTTTGCAGGGTCTTCTGTCTTCTGCTCTTTTGCCGCTGTCTTCTCCCTTTGCTCTTCTCCCATGTTGACACAACACGATCTCCCGGACTTATAGTGTATCCGCGCTCTGCATTGGCATGAGGCGGGGCCACCTGCTGACGTCACCCAAAGGCCCCACCCCCCTTATGATGTGACAGTTCCATCTGCGCTGTGATGTTGTAAGGAGGCGGGGCCTCCGGATGATGTCAGTGGGTGGCCCCGTCCCATGCCAATATAAGTCAATGCAGAGCACGGATACACCATTACTCCGGGAGATCGTATCATGTCAACATGGGAAGAAGAGCAGAGGGAGAAGACAGCAGAGAAGAAAGTGGCAAAAGAGCAGAAGACAGAAGACCTGGCAGAATATAGAACACCCCACAGAAGAAAGAAGATGTCGGAGAGGCAGAAGAGCCAGAGAGGGGAGAAGACGCCGGAGCCGATTTATGAAAAAAACGTTAAAAACCTGTGTAGTGTGTTTTTTAAAATGTACCCCATACTCATTCACATAGAGTGGGGGGCCAGGATTTGGGGGCCCTCTTGTTAAAGGGGGCTTCCAGATTCCGATAAGCCCCCCTCCCGCAGACCCCAACAACTACCGGCAAGGGTTGTCGGGAAGAGGCCCTTGTCCTCATCAACATGGGGACAAGGTGCTTTGCCCCAAAGCACCCATACTCCCCATGTTGAGGGCATGCAGCCTGGTATGGTCCAGGAGGGAGGGGGGATGCTCACTCGTCCCAACCCTCTTTCCTGGCCTGCCAGGCTGCGAGCTCGGAAAAGGGTCTGGTATGGATCTTGGAGGGAACCCTACACCGTTTTTTTGGCGTGGAGGTTCCCCTTAAAATCCATACCAGACCAAAGGGTCTGATATGCTCTTGGAGGGGGACCCCATGCTGTTTTTTTAAAAATTTGATGGAGTTTCCCTTTCTCTTTCAATATTTTATTGATTTTTAAGGCAGGTTTTAACAGTTGTTATATATGTCAAATATCGTAGTTTGAAAAATGACATTACAACATGTAAAGATAATAAAAGTGATTGTTAGAGACAATACAGTGCGTTCAGACTATAAAGATATTGCAAAGCTTATCTAGTGTTGGTAATTATAGACACCTAAAAGATAGGTTGAATTCTTACTTGGGCATTGTTTCTCGCTCACCTGGTCAAAAGGGTAAGGTAACGCTTAGACGTCCCTGAAGATTCAGATGGTGGAGACCCTAGTTGGGGTTGCGTCAAGCTACACGCCTGTCACCCCATCGGGAACAAGCTGTGAGTGACCCAGGGGCCTGCCTCAGCTAGCCTCCTCGAGGTCCTCATATGGGGAACCAGTTTTAGCAGTGATCTCAATAGTTGTTGACACGTCAGCGAGGAACAAGCCAGATAATTAAAAAGCAAACCGAAGCAAACTAACCGTAGTTAGTAATAAGGCTGATCAGAGACCGACTCAACCGGGGGTTAAGGTAAGGTCGACCTTAGCCTATCTTTTGATATCGCACAGAACCTAACTTGTCATGTGCTATTACAGCGTAAATGGTCAGAAAGAAAGGTGAGGAATAGAAGGAACAAAGAAGAAAGTGAGAAGTGAGGAGCAAGGAGTAAGAGCGTAGAAGGTTTTGGAGAGAAGGACCTAGGAGGGAGCCACTGGAGGAGCCAGCATGCCAGGGTATAAGGGGGTTTGGTATAAAAGGCCCAAGGCTCCCATATTATATGGATTCAAAGGCCTGCACTCTATCTTGGAGGATGCTAACTATTTTCTCCTGGACCATAATCTAAGATACTTTTCGTTTCACTGCTGAGAAAGAGGCTAAGGCCTTTTTCCAAGATTTAGCTATGGTGATCTTGGTCCCTAGTAGTATGAAAAATACAAATGTTTGAGCATTGTTAGGTAGCCTGTCTACTTTGTGGTTCAGGAGTGCTGTTTTCAAGCTTTTGGGGTACTGGCACGCCAGTGAGCTTGCGAAGCAGGGCAAAAACCCTGTTCCAGAGCGTTCTTATGCGGGGACAAGACCACCATATGTGAATCAGAGAGCCAAGATGATTGCAACCTCTAAAACATAGTGGTGAGGCGTCTGGGTATATTTTAGCTAAGAGGGTAAGGACCCTGTACCACCGTTTGAGAGTTTTAATGTTAGTCTTAATCATGGAGACGTTCAGAATGCCTTTGAAGGGCCTTTGGAAGCAAAGGTTCCAGGACTCCAAGTCTTGCTCAAACCCTAGATCTTTTTCCCAGGCTAGTGCGTATGCGGGCTTAGTTCTCGCGTCTGCCAAAGCTGAGTAGATGATGGAGATTCCACCTCTCTGATCCATGAGAGAATTACACCAAACTTCATATTTCGTAATGTTAGGGGGGGTCAGGTTTATTGGGCCATATAGAGTGAAGGTAGTGTAATATTTGGGATAGACGGAATCATTCCGAGGAGGGCATATCCTGTTTGCTAACATAGTATCCAATAGGGTGGGGGCCTAGGGATGAGAAGAAATGTCCTATTCTGAACAAACCCTTATTGAGCCACCACTCGAAGGCTAAAATATTCGTCCCTGGAGGGAAGTCTTGGTTATGGAATAGATGCCTGAGGGGACGAAGGTCCAAGACCAACGAGGGATGCTTGTGAAGTCTGTCACAAAGTGCCAGGGAATGGGAAAGTGTCTGGGACAAAACTGGTGATCTGAGTTTGGAGAGGGACCATAGCAGGAAATCTATTGTATGATGTGGAGTAGCTTGTCTTTCGATATTTAGCCAGTCAGGTTTTGGACCCCTTGAGTATGCTGTAGAAATCTGCGCTAACTGTGCCGCTAGCTAGTACCACCAAATGTTTGGTAGGGAGATTTGTGTCTGAATAGAATATGCTTGGAGCATCTACTGCCCTTGGACCGCCAGATAAATTTCAAAATCTTGGATTGAAGATGTGTCAATTGTATCTTCTGGATTGCTATGGGAAGGGACCTAAACAGATATAAGAGGCGGGGTAATAATGTCATTTTGACCGTGTTTACCCGACCTACCCAGGAGAGGTCATGTTTATCTCACGTTAGGAGGTCATTTATTACTTTTCGGAACATTGCTGGGTAGTTGTGTGCATACAGGAGGTTGAATTTGGGAGGTAAGGTAACCCCAAGGTAAGGGATAGAGGTTGTGCTCCAGGAAAAGGGAAAATGTTCCTGCAGGCGTTCTAGTAATGCGGAGGGCACATTGATATTCATTGCTGCAGACTTGGGAAAATTTACTTGCAGGCCTGATGCTGCCCCAAATTGGTTGAGCAACTTGAGAATATTAGGTGTTGAGATAAGTGAGGTAACAAAGAGGAGGAGATCATCGGCGAAGAGGGCACATTTATGTTCCTGGGGCCCGCAGGAGACTCCCTTAATGTCTGGGTGTTGTCTAATCGCAATTGCCAACGTCTCTATCGCTATTGCGAAAATCAAGGGTGACAGCGGACACCCTTGTCTGGTGCCTTTTTCGATTGAAAGGGGGTCAGAGTAGCAACCTTGGAGATGCACCTGGGCGCTAGGATTGGAGTATAGGGCGCGAAGGATAACCAGAAAGCCTTTACCAAAGCCCCATTTCTCTAGTAGCGAGAAGATGTATGGCCATGCAACTGTATCAAACGCTTTCTGTATCTCAATAGAAAGTATGTATCCTTCCTGGGGTTGGCCACCGTCCCAGCGGGAATTCAGGAGGGAGATTATGTCAATGGCTCTTCTTATCTGGTCAGGTCCCTGTCTGCCTGGAATAAACCCAGCCTGGTCTTTGTGGACATAGTGAGCGATAAATGAGGAGAGTCTGTTAGCCAAAATCTTAGTTAGAATTTTTAAAGAAATAGGACGGTAATTATTGACAGAGCTCTAGTCCTTACCTGGTTTGGGTATCACCGAGATAACTGCCAGGTTTAAGTTCTTATCAATGGGGGAACCTATAGACAGCGAGTTAAAGAACCTGACTAGATAAGGAGCCAATGTGGTTGCAATTTTTTTGTAGTACCCTACAGAGAAGCCATCAGGTCCTGGGTCAGAATTCTGTTTAAGGGACTTAATGACTTCTAATACCTCCGCTTCTGTTACAGGAGTCTCAAGTAGCCGGGAGTGTTCCTCTAGGAGCTTAGGAAGGGGCACTTTGCTAAGAAAATCGTCAATTGGGGGATCTGTATTCGATTTTTTGGCCCTATACAGATCGGAATAAAAAGCGTGGAAGGATTCCATGATACGTTGTGGGTTTTGTTAAAGGGTGCCAGATGGGGTGCGTATTTTAGGAAAAGCCAGCATTTGTTGTTTGGGGGAGAGTATAGGCGTGCCACGGACCATCTAAGCTGTTTTTCCGCCTCAATGGTTAGGGCTAGGTTCAGGGAGAGACAGGCCGATTCTAATTGATTCAGGGTATTGTCTGTGGGGTTGCATTTATGGGTTTTGTTGAGCAATCGGAAGTCTCTGAAAAGATGGTCTATCGTGGCCCTGCGTTCGTTTTTAAGGCGTGAGGTAGTCTGGATAAGATTTCCCCTTGTCACGGCTTTGTGTGCTGCCCAAAGGGTTGCAGGAGAGGTAGAGTCCGTGTCATTTAGGAGAAAGTACTCTTTGAGGTCTTTTTCTATAATAGATGTTTGTACCGGTACTAGTGATTCATTGAGTTGCCAAACGAATTGTGATCGAGATTGGTGTGAACACCGTAGGAGCAGCAGTACCATGGAGTGGTCAGATAAAGTGGTGTCCCTAATGGATGCTTTTATGGCCAGGGGTATTTGGGGTGCCTGTATAAAAAGGTGGTCTATCCGTGAGTATGTTTTGTGAGGGGCCAAGTAGTGTGTGTAATCTTTAGACCTAGGATTTAGCGCTCTCCAAATATCAATGAGTCCAGAGGTGAATAAGGTGTTAGCTAGTCTCAAGCTCTGTTTGGGGGGCCTTTTGGGGGGAGAAGCCCTCTTCCCGGACTTGTCAAGGAACAAGTCAAATGCGAGGTTTGTATCTCCCCCTATAATAATCACTCCCTCGAGTAGGGGTATGGGGACGGTAAGCATGGAAGAAAAAAAATTTAGCCTGACCTTTGTTCGGGGTGTAGTATGATATGAAGGAGTATATGGTAACCTCCATGGAACCTTTCACCAGTATGTATCTACCAAGTGCAGTGGTTGTCAACTCTTGTCCCCAGGACCCACTAACAGGCCAGGTTTGCAGGATAACTGAAATGCATCACAGGTGATATCATTTGCTGCTCAGTGATTGCAGTATTCTAGACTGCATCTCCCCAAGGTAATACTTAAAATCTGGCCTGTTAGTGGGTCCCGAGGACTGGAGTTGAGAACCACTGCCCTAGCGGATCCCTGCGGATGCCACTATGGGAGAATTTTGTATTTCTGGAAAAGCAAACCGCTACCCCTTTTGTCTGGGAATCTGCGTTTGCTATGTAGAATTGGGGGTAAAAACTGTAAGAAAGATGGATTATAAGAGGAGGGGAAATGAGTCCCCTGCAATAGTAGGACTTCGATCTTTTGGGATTGATAGTGTTTGAATAACTTTCACCTTTTAATTGGTGAGTTCATTCCCTGGACATTATGGGCAGCTATACTCAGAGGGATAGAAATGTCTACCTTAGGATACATGGATCAGAGAGGAGGAAAGGCGCATCACCAAGCAGCATCTTACCCTGGCAGGTGAAGGAGGAAATGGAGATGCCTTTATCCCATTCTGGGTTTTGTTGTTGGCGTGACAGCGGTTCCATTGACGCCCCCCAGTAGGTCCAAGGATGAGAGAGAGGAAGAGTGAGAAGAAACAAGGAGAGAAGACCGTTATTATAGCAAGATATGTGTCAGGGATACCATATGCAGGTATCCAGCAGGGATGGTCAGATCAGTTGGCTGCACTTAAAGGAATCAGGACTAGGTGTAAGTTGAAAATATGAAGATATTTATTACACAAATAGCACACTTCAAACACCAAAACACCAGCAAACATAAATGAGCAAGTAAAAGATGAAAACACACCAAACCCCAAAATAAACACCTAACTATCTGACTAATTAAATACAAACGAAGAAAACACACATATATAATAAGCAAACAGGGATGCCAGATAAGGGGAACAGGGAGCCAGGTACTGGGAGCAGAAGGAGAGCAAGGAAGCAGGTACAGGAATCAGGTCTCTGGGTCTGGATCGCAGATCAGGGATCAGAGCAGGTCGAATTCAGGAATGGACACAGCTTTGCAGGGAAAATACCGAAGCATTGGGACAGGGAACAAGGCAGGCTTATATGGACCCAGCAGA
>BLSH010103599.1:427444-463395 GCA_018402905.1 Glandirana rugosa
ACTTTTGGTAAAATTACCAGAACCCCGGACCCGAACCCGGACTTTTTTTGAAAAGTCCGGGTTCGGGTCCGGGTCCCGGACACCCCAAAGTTTGGTACGAACCCGAACTTTACAGTCCGGGTTCGCTCAACTCTATATCCAGGTCTTGAATATTATTTTGTTTAGCACATTACATTAGTACTGTAAATCTCCCCTGGTTATTTGGATACGTTTTTATCTGCTGATCTTTGTATTCAGCATCTGTTCTAAACAATGTTGCTACATCAACTCTTGCAGCCTCTTTATTTGACTTTCTCCATAAATAATCTGCTTTTAAACAATGTCATTTAAATCAAGAGGATATGGCGTGAATAGTAAAATATTTTCCGTGACATAACTATCCAAAGACTCTAAAATCATGCTCCTATACACTATGCCTCCACACTCAAATGCAGAACTATTAGAGTCTACACAGTGTTTCTCAACCAGGGTGCCGTAAGGAGACCTCAGGGGTGCCACAGCAACAGCCCAATCTGAGCGACTCTCGATGCTCTGTTAGCTCCGGTCAGCGGCGGCTGGTCAATAAAGGGCACTTGGGCACCGCCTCCCCGCTGGAAAGGAAGAAGGAAAAAAAAAATCAGCCCGACCCCCTAAAAGAGGCGCCGGTATATTGACTTTTTTTTTCTTCGGCTCCTTGCTGTTTGCAAGTAGTGAGCCTATTGGTCAGTCATAAAAGTGAAAGTAAGTTTGCCGAAGAGGCACACATACTTTCACTAATTGGCTGCCCTGAGCACTGGCCTGGTGCGGTGGGCGGGACTGTGCGGCGACGAGCACGGAGATGGCAGTGCTGAGTCTGACATGGAGCAGCCCCTTACTCCATATTCAGGTAAGGTACTGCAGCATTGTTAGCTAAAGAGATCAGAACTGCTCTCCCTCTACATGTAGGATAAAATAACCAGCGCGCTACCCACTATGACTATTTAGAATGATGAAAAAATTCAATGTAGCTTAATGAAATCCGACAACACAGCTGCCAACTCCTCAGGTATCACAAACACCCGTGGTTAGATAGAGACAAACAATATAGAGCGGCGCTGTGTGAAGCTACACATTAAACATAAAATAACTAAATAAATATGTAAAAATGTTATCTACATATAAACACATGCAATATCATAAATATAATCCCAATGTGCTTAAAATAAATTAGTTATGAATAAATCATATAAAATTGTAAAAGTGTCTCGTGCTTCATTTAAAGTGCAACATTCTGTATCTCAAAGCATATATGTCATATCATATATCCAGTGCTTAAATAAGTGCATTAGTAAGAGTGTATTGCAAACAATGTATAAAAAGTGCAAAAGTGCGCATATATAGTCTCTTGGAATTTTCATTACATTTTCATTAAGTGGAGTAAACAGTTCAAATCGATTGTCATCAAAATAAAACTCGTCCGATGATGTTCCACCTTCAAGAGATATATATGAAGTGTAATAAAGTGCACCAATCCCTCACCACGTGTAGATGGCTGCTCACCTTAATCCCCCTTGGGGATGCGCCTCTCGCTTAAGGTAAACGCAACTGTAGTTATGAGACTTCATTCCTCCATATGCAAAACGAAAACAGGTACAGCCTCTCATGGTGTAGTATTTCAAACAATGATTTATTAAAAATTATAGTAACTTACATTAAAATTTCTGATAATCAGCATATCACAGTGTCACAGGCGTTCAAATCGATGCAGAAAGCAAACTTCCGGGTTTGGCCGTACCCGGAAGTGACGTCACCACGTATCTCCCGATGTATACCCCCACCTGTGATGCTGAGCTGTAAACTGTTACTGACTGTATATACCCCACCTGTGATACTGAGCTGTGTATACTGTCCCTGGCTGTATATACCCCCACCTGTGATACTGAGCTGTGTATACTGTTACTGGCTTTATATACCCCCACCTGTAATGCTGAGCTGTATACTGTGTACTGGCTGTATATACCCCCACCTGTGATACTGAGCTGTGTATACTGTTACTGGCTGTATATACCTCCACCTGTGACACTGAGCTGTGTATACTGTTACTGGCGGTATATACCCCAACCTGTGATGCTGAGCTGTGTATACTGTTACTAGCTGTATATACCTCCACCTGTGAAACTGAGCTGTGTATACTGTGTACTGGCTGTATATACCCCCACCTGTGATACTGAGCAGTGTATACTGTGTACTGGCTGTATATACCTCTACCTGTGAAACTGAGCTGTGTATACTGTTACTGGCTGTATATACCCCAACCTGTGATGCTGAGCTGTGTATACTGTGTACTGGCTGTATATACCCCCACCTGTGATACTGAGCTGTGTATACTGTTACTGGATATACAGTATCTCACAAAAGTGAGTACACCCCTCACATTTTTGTAAATATTTTATTATATCTTTTCATGTGACAAGAAATGAAACTTTGCTACAATGTAAAGTAGTGAGTGTACAGCTTGTATACTGTATAAATTTGCTGTCCCCACAAAATAGCTCAACTCACAGCCATTAATGTCTAAACCACTGGCAACAAAAGTGAGTACACCCCTAAGTGAGAATGTCCAAATTGGGCACAAAGTGTCAATATTTTGTGTGGCCACCATTATTTTCCAGTGCTGCCTTAATCCTCTTGGGCATGGAGTTCACCAAAGCTTTACAGGTTGCCACTGGATTCCTCTTTCACTCCTCCATGATGTCATCACAAAGCTGGTGGATGTTAGAGACCTTGCGCTCCTCCACCTTACATTTGAGGATGCCCCACAGATGCTTAATAGGGTTTAGAGACACGCTTGGTCAGTCCATCACCTTCACCCTCAGCTTCTTTAGCAAGGTAGTGATCATCTTGGAGGTGTGTTTGGGGTTGTTATGTTAGAATACTGCCCTGAGGCCCAGTCTCTGAGGGGGGGGGGGGTCATGATCTGCTTCAGTATGTCACAGTTCATGTTGGCATTCAGGGCTCCCTCAATGATCTGTAACTTCCCAGTGCTGGCAGCACTCATGCAGTCCCAGACCATGACACTCACACAACCATGCTTGACTGTAGGCAAGACACACTTGTCTTTGTGCTTCTCACCTAGTTGACACCACACACGCTTGACACCATCTGAACCAAATAAGTTTATCTTGGTATCATCAGACCACAGGACATGGTTTCAGTAATCCATGTCCTTAGTCTGCTTGTCTTCAGCAAACTGTTTGCGGGCTTTCTTGTGCATAATCTTTAGAAGAGGCTTCCTTCTGGGACAACAGCCATGCAGACCAATTTGATGCAGTGTGCCGCATACAGTCTGAGCACTGACAGGCTGACCCCCCACCCCTTCAACCTCTGCAGCAATGCTGGCAGCACTCATACATCTATTTCCCAAGAAAACCTCTGGATATGAGGCTGAGCACATGTACTCAAACTTCTTTGGTTGACCATGCCGAGGCCTGTTCTGAGTGGAACCTGTCCTGTTAAACCGCTGTATGGTCTTGGCTACCATGCTGCTGCTCAGCTTCAGGGTCTTAGTAATCTTCTTATAGCCTAGGCCATCTTTCAGATGAGCAACAATTCTTTTTTTCAGATCCTTAGAGAGTTCTTTGCCATGAGGTGCCATGTTGAATTTCCAGGGACCAGTATGAGAGAGAGCGAGAACACCAAATTTAACACACCTGCTCATCATTCACACCTGAGAGCTTGTAACACTAAGGAATCACATGACACCGGGGAGGAAAAATGGCTAATTGGGCTCAATTTGGATATTATCACTTAGGGGTGTACTCACTTTTGTTGCCAGCGGTTTAGACATAAATGGCTGTATGTTGAGGTATTTTGAGGGGACAGAAAATTTACACTGCTATACAAGCTGTACACTCACTGCTTTACATTGTAACAAAGTGTAATTTCTTAAGTGTCGTCACATAAAAAGATATAATAAAATATTCATAAAAATGTGAGGGGTGTACTCACTTTTGTGAGATACTGTATATACCACCACCGGTGATATTGAGCTGTGTATACTGTATACTGGCTGTATATACCCCTACCTGTGATACTGAGCTGTGTATACTGTTACTGGCTGTATATACCCCCACCTGTGATACTGAGCTGTGTATACTGTGTACTGGCTGTATATACCCCCACCTGTGATACTGAGCAGTGTATACTGTGTACTGGCTGTATATGCCCCAACCTGTGATGCCAAGCTGTATACTCCTGACACAATATGTAGAATACAGGGGACAGAGTGGGTGGATAATATAAGGGGTGCAGCTTATGAAAAGTAGGAGAAGTCAAAAAGGAAGGGTGGTGCCTGGCACCCCCCATCCTAAAAATTCACCAGCTGCCACTGGCTCCTGTGTCACATAAGCAGAGAGCAGTGTAACGTCCAGTGTACAGAAGAGACAGAGAGCTCAGCCCGCACCTCTCCCCCACTGCTCCTCTCTGTACTCTTACCGGCAAAACAGAAAGCTGTGCTGGCTGCCTGACCGCGTACTGCCAACCAATGACATCATTGTTTGCTAAGGACTTGCAGTCCCCTTCCTCCTTCTCTCCATTCCTAAAAGTCTATATGTGATCATACAGAGTGGGGATTTCCCGCTGTGACACTGACCTTGGATCTGAAATGCCCGGCGGCCACAGGAACAAAGTCCCACCTCCTGGACCGGCTACTATGATAAACAGCACACTGATCCAATGCCAGGAAATTTAATCAGTATGACATGTATCATAGGAGCCAGTCCAGGAAGAAGGACTCTGTTGACATTGGCCGTCAGGCAATTCAAATCCAAAGTCATTGTCACAGTGGGAAATCACAGCTCTGTGTGATGCGGGCACTGGTAGGCTGCATTGATGGGAACTGGTGAGACTGCATTTGATGGGCATTAGTTAGGCTACATTGATGGGCACTGGTGAGGGTGCATTGATGGGCACTCATGAGGCCTCATTTGATGGGCACTGATAGGCTGCGCTGATGGGCACTGGTAGGCTGCATTTGATGTGCAATGGTGAGGATGCATTGATGGGCACTGACAGGGGCGTAACGGTAGGGGTCGCAATTGAAACCCGGCCCCATGGTCCAGGGGGCCCGTGTGCCTCCCTTGTACACCTGGATAGGAGGGATGGCGGGGCGGCATTTAGAGGAACAATTCTCCTCCATTTTCCTCCTAATGGAGGAGATTGGTTCCTCTATATGCTGCCCCCACCACCCCTCCTATCGAGTTTACTTGTCTTCTGCTGCTCCTAGGGTCCCTGTGTCCTCCCCCCAGAGCTGTTGTCTTCCTCCCTCCTCTCTCCTGCCAACTGCTGTAGAAGATGTGTCATGATGGAGAGATGGGAATGGGTCGGTCAATTGGTTCATTTATAACTGAAGCATACTAAACTGTTTTACTATACTTCCATTTCTGAATGAATGGGAGGCTCGGTACACAACTATTTCTGTCCATTCATTCTGTGCAGCGGAGGCTACACAGATGGAGATTGAGGGCTGAGGTTTGTTTAGACCCCTAATATCTCATCAAAGGCCCCCCAACACAGCTCCTAAAATAAATTGTAAAAAAATATAAAAATAAAATTGTAAAAGAAAATGAAATGGTAAAAAAAAATTAAATTAAAAACTACTGACACCAGTGAGGGAACTATCAGGATTGCAAAGGTTGCAATTGGGAAGCGGGCCCTGGCATTTCACCACCATGGGGAGGCCTGAAGTTGGCAGAAAGGGGGCCTGCTGCAGGACTGTAATAAAGGCCCCAGGATCAGCGGGAAGGGTTTTGGCCAGGGGGGCCCCTTCATAATTTCTTGCACCGGGGCCCTGAAGGTTCTAGTTACGCCTCTGGGCACTGATGAGACTGCACAGATAGGCTGCATTCATAGGCACTAATAAGGCTGCGTTGATGAGGCTGCACTGATGGGCTGCATTGATGGGCACTGATGACACTGCATTGATGGGCACTGATGAGGCTGCACTGATGACCACATATAAGGCTGCACTGATGGGTTTTTGATGAAAACCATGGGCAGTAATCGTGATGCATCGCGGAATCGAACCATCGACAGAATAATTGTAATTGCATCGCATCATGAGACCAGTTAGGATGCGCAGCACTACTGTAGGGACAGAATTTGTGCTAGGAAGAGAGGGGTGAGTGTACTGGGAGGGTTATTTGGGTGGAAGGGTTGTGGCAGGAGAGGGGATTTGGGCGGGTTTGTGCTAAAAGGGTGGATTTGGGGGGGGGGGTTATACAACCTACAGGTGACTGAACTTTGCCTTCTAGAGTACATTTTTGCACATCACGTGCAGTGCGGTAACTTGAAAAATTGTGTGTTTTACCCGTACTGCACAGAAATGTGCTGCCGATGCACGTGGGTGCCATTAATTCTTAATGACACCCTCATGCATATCGCAAATACTTTTGTGCCTGCCAAAAACGCATGGTACCACTCAATTTTAAACATCATGCCAGCTCCCTTTTGCGTGTCTCACACTCATAGAACAGCTCATTAAAAAAATGTGATGCGTCGGAACGTACAAAAAAGCGTGTGCACTCAGAAGCACCTCCTGGTGTGAACGAGCCCTCAGACTGGTGTGCCCCAAGATTGTGCACAATTCTAAAGGGGGCCTTGACTGAAAAAAAGGTTGAAAAACACTGGTCTAAGAGTTCCATCATAGTTGCAATCCTGTGTGACAACTCATAGGGAGACTCATTTTACAATTGTTTGATCTTCCCACGTGTACCACCATTCTCTAGTTTTTGGCTCCATTGTAATGAATGAAGCAGTGAATAATTGTGTAGGTCTGCTCTGGGTTTCCTGAGCTGAGAGTTTGATTACTTCCCCCTGCCTCTGGAAGAAGTTTCCAGAACATAGGGCTAGGCAATTCAAATAATCAGTTAAATATTTATCATACCCCAGCCAATCCCTGTAAGATAATGTCCAGAAGGTGGCTGGGCAAGGGATAAATTTGCAGGAGGTCAGAATAGATTGTTCTTTCCTCTTGAGGGAGGGTTTCCAGTTCTCCTGGGGGGGCTGTTGCCCCTGCAAGATAGCCAGAGAGACAAGAGCCTGCAGTTGGGCCTAAGCAGCTGCTGGGCTGAGGGCCTAGGGAACACTGCCTGAGGATTACATTTGCCGGAGGGTGCTGCACTTATGTCTTGGGTCTGGAAAAGGATCTAGTTAATCTCCCTCATTTGGGATTTACATGCGGATGCTGGGTAGCAGACAGCTCCTGTAACACTTGTTGGGGACTGATAACTGTGCGAGTGCCTGAAGGGAACAAGGCGCCAGAGATTGCTGTATAGATGTCTGCTGTAGAGTCCTAGATATACTGGCCATTCTCTGCTACCTCTAGAAAAGATGATAGGAGATTAGTAAGAAGCTTGTCCTCTCATTATTGCTATTGATTGTTTTAGAGTATCCTGTGACCCTAAACCCCTCTCCTGTTAAGGATATTCAGCACCAGGGGGTAGGCAACCTTAGAGTGGTGGAGATCTACTTGAACCTGGAAGAAATCAAAGATCACCGGGCACAGTAACTTGTTGTTAATGAGATAATTAGACTTCTATGATATCCTGGGAGTTTGGTGAGCTTTCTAAAAATGCACCAAACCTGCAGGATATCATGGAAGTCTATGGCTATGGTGCAGCTAAAGCTGCCAGTACACTGTGCTGCACATGCAGCGCATCAGTGTGAAAGCTGCCTAATGGTTATTAGACCTGTTATGCCCATATAGATGCACAACAGCAGCAGAATAAGTTCTTTATGCGGTTGCACCCATATAGATGCTGTTGTGCCCATATAGATGCATAATAGAAGCAATATGGGCACAATAGCATAATGAAATTATTCTGGCCATATAGATGCTATTATGCATCTATATGAGCACAACAGCATCTATATGGGCAGAATGATATGCTGTTGTGCCCATATAGCTGCTATTTTGCCCATATAGATGCATAATAGCAGCTATATGGGCACAACCGCATAAAGAACTTATTCTGCCCATGTAAATGCTGTTGTACCCATATAGCTGCTATTATGTATCTATATGGGCACAATAGCAGCTATATGGGCAGAATAGCATACAATGCTATTGTGTCCATAACTATAATTTAATTGTGGCCATGTATTCTATGGTGCCTGCCTAGTGACACTAACCTGCATGGATCCTGCGGGCCACGGCTTTCTCCGTTTCTTCACGAAGTGTGCCGTAAATGATTACTCCTGTGCGCATGCGCAGAAGTGACATCAGCGCAGCTCCGGCCAGTCACATCGCTGGAGTCTGCGCTGTGATTGGCCGAACCCCGCGATCCCAGAAGAAGGCACAAACAACATGACGCCGGTCACAGCAGTGCTTGGGGACCGCTGCAACAGTGTCATTCTAAGGTAAGTATTTCATAATGAGCTAATATGCGATGCATACTAGCTCATTATGCCTTTTGTCTTGCAAGTGCTTTTTTTTTTTCTCTTACCTTCCATTGACAGCCACTTTAACGTGGCTGTTAATTGGTTCCCGACCGCCTCACGTACATTTACTGCTGCAATATGGCAGCGCCCCGCAAATTGCCGTCTATAAACGGCGGAGCGCGCATGCGCATGTGGCCACGGCTCAGGGGGACTCGTTTTCCGCCGGCGACCCGCAATTGGCTGGCAGAGAAGAAAAACGGGGAACCGCCGATGTAAACACGTTGGTTCCCCGCTCTGTCAGGTGGCATGTAAGATATCTACTGTTCCCTGTCACTGGATCAGTTAGATCTCTTATGCCCCTGGCAGCCCAAGCCCCTCTAAGTTAGAACACACCTAGGGAACACAGTTAACCCCTAGATCGCCCCCTGCAGGTTAACCCCTAATTAGTGGATATTTCAATTTCTGATCGCTGTATAAATGTCAGTGGTCCCAAAAAAGTGTCAAAAATATCCGACATGTCCACCCCAATATCACAGTCCCGATAAAAACTGCAGATCGCCACCATTACTAGTAAATAAAAAAAAAATTAGCAAAAATGCTATAAATTAATTCTCATGCTTTGTAAACGCAGCAACTTTTGCACAATTAATCAATAAACGCTGATTGTGATTTTTTTTTACCACAAACATGAGGAAGAATATATAATCGGCCAAAAACGATGAATAAATTTGTTTTTTTATATATATTTTTTTGGATATGTATTTTTTCAAAACGGTCGCTCTTTTTTTGTTAATAGCGGTGAAAAATTAGAGGGAAGGGGAAATAATCAGCCAGTCCTCACCAGTGTGGGACTGGGGACAGCTATATGGTAAAAGCATGCCACATCCTAACCAATTACAAACGTTATAGAAAAGGCGAAAACCATGGACTTTGCAAGCATGCGTTACAGTAAAAACAATACTTTATTTGTTACAAAACAGGCCCGAAGGCTTTATACAGAATATAAGTGCTCATTAAAAACATAAATGATCCGAACATCATATAGACAACATGTTAAGTTGCACCAATCTCCTCTAAACATCCACCAAACCTGATTAGGTAAGATAGAAGAGAGGGGAGAGTGCACCTGCACACATAAATATAGCGTTAACAGCCCGGGGTGAATCCCATAGACCAAATTGGTAAGGCAATAATATAACCTTAAAGGTATATCATGAATACACAAAAAAAGAAGAAGATACAAAGGGATTCAAACCACCAGAGCATGGAAACTTGGGGAGGCTCTACTAGTTTTGCGCCGCAGATGAACGCTTCGTCTGGAGCCCTCAGTAGCAGTCTAGTGAAATAAATACAACCATGTCAATGCATAGAAACAGAATAATTAAAACCTTTTCTTTATAACTCAGACTTTTGTAACAATCTTGTAAGGGATAATGACAATCACTTACATAGTAAGATAGAGACAGTAGTGGATCAATTGCAGCACATGTCCCCACAAAACCAGGATGGTCCAGATGTAACTCCAGAATGGACTAGAGGGTTAGGGGCACCCCAGATACACCGCCCACTGCAGGCCATGCACAGGCAAGCATGGGGATCTGCACATAGTACAGGTGTAGATAAAATCAGTAATAAATATGCAGGATAATATAAATATATGCAAAAACATGGATCATTGCATGCTGGGGGTGTACATAAGACCACCCCGCATTAACAAAGTCATGCCAAAGGTGGACACCTGAAACAGGTGTATGTCCTATATATTAAAATAACTAAAGGACTTCCGGTTCCGGCGCAGCATGGAGAGGAGCTAGGAGAGTTCAGCTCCGACTCCCCGCCACGAAAACCTGCTTCAACCACCGCGAATCCTTGGAAGGACACCCCGCTGCCACTCGCTGCTACCCCCAGCACGATCCCCGCGCTCCCCGGGACCCGCATGGATCGTTTTGTTGACCGTTCGGGGGCACGATCGTTCGTCGCAAACCCGCCGCAAGGAGGAGAAGAGACAAGTGGCGCACCCGCCATGGCCGCTACACCTCAGGTACCTTAGTACGCGGCAGTACTAACGGCCCCCCTCCTCCAACTACGGGTGCTACAGGCCTCCAACCCTCCCAGTGCACCACAGGGATGCCCACAGCTGATACACCTTCTCCAGCTGACCTTGCCCAAGCAGTAGTGGCCCTGATCAGACCTATTATAACTGAGGCAGTGGATTCAGCAGTAAGCAAAGACCTTGAGCAATTCCGCAAGGACTTTCAACTGCAGACAGCCAGAATAGACCACGCTGAAGTCAGGATTTCCGCCATGGAGGACGACACCACTGCCTTAACACCAGCCGTGGCTAAGCTGACCACAGTCCAAAAAGAACTCCGGGAAAAGGTCATTGATCTAGAAAACAGATCCAGGAGGAACAACCTCCGTATAATCGTCCTACCAGAGTCCTACTCCTCCCACGACTTATCTAAAATCTGCGCCGTGGACATTCCTGAGCTTCTAGGCCTTCGCACACCTTGTGTAGTTGAAAGGGCTCATAGAATTGGCTCTCCTTCGGAGACCCGCACCAAACCCAGAGTGGTGATGTATGTGGACCAGCAAGCCATCTTGCAACGCTTCCGCAGAGCTCGGAATCTAACCTTTGAAGAATCCACTTTATTATTTTTTGCGGACTATTCAATTGAGGTCACCCAACAAAGGAAAGCCTTTTCTCCAGGTCTGTTTGGCCCTTCACAAGTGAAATATTAGATTCAGTCTGGCATATCCGGCTACCCTCTACTTCCAGTCCCCTCAAGGGGAAAAGCTCTCCTTCACATCACCACAAGAAGCCGAAGCTTACTTAGACAACACCCTACCGTCTGACATGGACCAGTCACCTCGCCAGCCACCGACACGCACAGAGCACCTAAGAAATCATCTATCTTATCTAATAAGCTTCTGAGCCCGGAGAAACCTCCATACAAGAGGGTACGATTTGGCCTTCCGGAAATTTCTTCGTCTCAGGCCCAAGCCTGAAATCACTAGGGTCACATCATCCCAAATGATGTACCCGCCATTAACTATGATCTGTGGCCAACTAGTACTTACGCAAGGCTTAGTTCTCACTCTCAGGTCCCTACTACGACACCTACCCATAGCTGACTGAACAATGAACTGTAAGTGTCAATTTCTATGTCCCCCAAACAAGGGGACGCCACATAATTCCATCTCAATGCAACTGCAATCAGTTGGTCATAAGCCACGAGGCTATGGAATGGCATTTCACTTATCTACATAGGTTATGCTTTCTCATTGAATTTAATGCTTGTTATTCTGGTTTGTTAATGTTTAAATTAGGTCTGCCGTCATGGTTACTCCCTTGGGAGCACACCCTATTTTTCAGATGGTTGTTGGGGGCAGTTTCTGGTGCACCCTTCGTCACACAGCATTAAGGGTCCAATGCTAACTCCTTCTTTTCCCTTTCCTCTTAGCTCTACCTCATCTAACCCTCTTCCTCCCTCCTTATACTTCCTTCTCCCTTCCTTTTTGTACCCCCCACACCCTACCCCTATTACACTCTCCTCTACAACCTTTCTCCTCCAGGACCAAATTGGACTACTTTAGGCGGGGATGGGCAGCTGTGATACAGGGAACCATCCCATGCGAAAAAAAGTGAAGTCTGTAATGTATATGTTTTATGGCTTACCACCATGGTGTTCAAAATATTTTGTTAAATTGTTTCTCATGTTTAGGAATGTACTCTCTTATATTTTTCTATTCCCCAGCCCCGGAGGTCTATGTTACTTGCAGAAATGCTGCAGGCCCTGTTTTCTAAGAGACCAATTCTCCACGCTATTATGGATCTTCCTGAGCTCGGGAATAACTTGAAAGTAGTCACATGGAACGTCAGGGGACTGAGATCCCCCCAAAAACGTATGCAGGTACTTAGACATTTGAAGAGGCTAAAAGCCGACATAGCTCTTTTGCAAGAAACCCATCTAGGGGCAGACGATACTCCCAGACTCCGTAAGCTGTGGGTGGGGGAAGTCTTTGGCTCCCCCTCTGTGGGAAAAAAAGGCAGGAGTTGCCATTCTTCTACACAAACAACTTCCGTGCAAAGTCCCGGCATTAGACACTGACACCATAGGGCATAGGGTTACCCTCCACCTCACCATTGCTGACCGCGACATAGCTATTTCTAACATCTATGCTGATAACTCACCTACTCAGACCTATTTCCAAACCATGTCGACATGGGCTCTACAAATCGCGGAACCTTTACATCTCCTAGGCGGCGATCTAAATTCAGTGATGCACCTTGCGGAAGACCGCTCCTTAACACCAGGCCATCGTACAACTGACCCTGACCAAGAATCTATTCTTGCCCATACCATCGCATCCCTCCGTTTGACTGATGTTTGGCGCTTGAAGCATCCCATAGACAAAGAGTATACTTTTTACTCATCCCCCCACAAGACTTTCTCCCAGATAGACTATTTCTTTGCCTCTCCTGCCCTGCTCCCTATGGTGTCTTCGGCATCCATAGAGAGTATGGCTATATCGGACCATTCCCCAGTTACTGTTGAGATTTCCAACCTGGCGCTCAGACCGAACACACCGACGTGGCGTTTCCCTTCCTATCTTAACAATAACGAGGAGCTAAAGTCCACCCTTCTACATGCCTGGACTGAGTACATGACAAACAACAAGGAACACCTTTCCACACCCAACCTATTTTGGCAAGCTGGAAAGGCCTTCCTCAGGGGCCACATTATCTCCTTTGCGGCTCATTTAAAAAAAAAAGGCCCATAACAGTTATAACCAAGCCAGTAAGGCACTTAGACAGGCCCATGAGATGTTAAATTTGGCACGGACCCACGAGAACATTCGAGCCTGGCAGCTGGCTTAAAACGATTTCGATCATTGGTCTTCGCAACAGGAGTCCATTAACCATTTTCACTCCTCTCTCTTTTTTCATAAATACGGCAATAAATCGGGAAGGCTCCTGGCTCGGATGTCCTCGGATCGCCACCCCCCAACCCATATCATGGCACTGCGAGATCCCCTAGGCAGTACCACTAATAAACCCTCAGAGATAGAAGCCATCCTCAAGAACTTCTATAAAGATCTATACACTGAGGACTTGATTAACACAGACAAAGCTAAAGGGTTGCTGGCTTCACTCCAACTTCCTAGCATCTCAAGCGATCAATTAGAAGCAATGAATGCTCCCGTTTCCTTGACAAAGGTCCAAACCACCATTAAAACAATGGCCATCAGTAAAGCCCCTGGCCCAGGTGGGATCTCTTCTGACTTCTACAAACTTACCCTCGATTTCAACTCAGACACGCTCCTACACTTGTACAACACAATCTGGGATGGGGGCCCTTACTTGCCAACAGGCTCGCTAGCCCATATCAAACTCATTGCCAAAAAAGATAAAGACCCACTATCCCCTGGATCGTATAGACCCATTTCCCTTATAAATGTTGATGCCAAGATCCTCTCAAAAATTGTCGCTTCCAGGCTGGCCAAAATCCTCCCCACAATCATTCATCCAGCTCAATCAGGATTTTTGCAAGGTAGGTCTGCTACGCTAAACATTAGAAAGGTCTTACTCACCCTAGAATACGCCAAACACCCCGAGCAAGATATCGCCATAATCTCAGATGCTGAGAAAGCTTTTGATAATATCAGTCTCCAATGGTTATTCATGGTCATGGACAAATTAGGATTCTCTGGCCCTATTACAAATTTCATACATACAATGTATGCTTCCCCCTCAGCTCGACTAGTCACCCCCAATTTTATTTCCCCTGTCTTTCCTCTAGCTAAAGGCACATGCCAAGGCTGTCCCTTGTCCCCTTTGTTATTCAATTTAGCCATAGAGCCTTTCTCCAGACAACTCAACTGACCCCAAGGGATAAGTGGTATTATGATCGGAGACAGGAGGTGTTGCTCAGCTCTATTTGCTGACGACATCCTCCTATTCTCCTCTAACCCCCCTAAAGACCTTAAATACTTGACGAGCACCCTCCAGACATTCAGGGAATGCACTGGCCTGAGAATAATCTTCAATAAAAGCGAAATACTGCCCCTTAACCACAGGGTGGAGAGAACCTTTGTTAGGAGACTGTGCTGAAGGGTTAATTACACTTGGTTGTGGTTTCCTCTAATTCACGAAGGAGCAGCTCTATTTAAACTTCCTGCTTCCTGTAGGAAGTGCTGTCTGATCTATAGCGTGTACCCGACCTTCCTGAGCAACTTGTGCCTGTTATCTGTTCCTGTCTCCTGTTCCTGTGACCCGGCTTGCCCGACCTTGTCTGAACTCCACCTGTACCGACCCTTGGCCTGCCTACGACCATCCGATTGCCTGATCCTTCTGCACCTCTGCTGTCAGCCTGTTAACGAACCCTGCCTGTACCCGACCACTCTTTTGCCTGTTCCTCTGTACCGCACCGCCAGCCAGTTGCCGACCCAGCCCGCACGACCACGCTTCTGCTGCACGAGCGCTCCAATGGACCTATTACCATCACCAGTGATCCAGTCCGACCCTCGTGCTCTCCTGTACTCCCGAGCCACCTGTCTGCTCTACCAGGGGTTCCCGAGTCAGGTTAGTAAGGGAGGTTGCCTACTGCATAAGCCAGACTCGCCTACCAGGTACGTGACAACCTTCCTCCCTCTACTCCCTAAACTACCCCCCACCTATATCCAAAATCACTAAGGAATTATTTGGGTGGGGTGCCCTCCCTCTTTGGCTCTTCGGGAGATGCCATCTAGTCAAGATGATATAATTTGCCAGATTACTTTATCCTCTACAAACGCTACCCCTCTTACTTAAACATAAAGATGTGCAAAAAATCCACTCCGTTATAACCACTTTCTTGTGGAAAGGCAAACAACCCAGAATTGCTCTCCAGAAACTCTGCCTCCCGAAGAGTGAGGGAGGGGCCGGTCTCCCTAATCTGAGATTTTATAACCTTGCTTCTTTATTACGATATAGTCTTGATTGGATCTCCGGCAGCTCCTTTTACTCTAATCATAACTTGGAGGAAGCACTTACCTCACCCTTTCAGTTGAAATCTATTATCCATGCCAAGTTATCATCCCTCCCTCCTAATTTGAAGAGTAGTTTTAAGGGACACAATAATAGCCTGGAGGGAAGTCAGAAAACTGCTAAAGCTACCGGCTACGATATCCACAACATTGCCCATAACCGGCAACCCTATGTTCTCACCTTCAGTGGACTCAAAGGTCTTCTTAACCTGGGCAGACAAAGGCCTAACCATGGTCTTCCAACTGTATAAACAAGGGCACAGCTCTTTAAGACAATTCCCTGAACTCAAAGAAGAATTCTCCTTACCGCACTCTCATGTCTTTCCTTACCTTCAGCTTAAATCATTCCTCCAGTCCTGCCAGGGCTCCCATCACAATCCTTGTATGACCTCTTTCATTGACTCACTACTATCCAACAGGCAATACTCTATCTCTCATATTTATCGGAATTTTATTCAATACCAAGCATCAAAATATTCGATCACCCCCTTTCTTCCTTGGAGTTCAGTACTAGACAACCCAGGAGCTCCTGCACAGATCTTATCAGGCTACAAGAAAATATGCTCATTGGTGGTGGCTGAGACTTGGAGAGAAACTCAATGTAAGATTGCTCACAGAGCTTACCTCCCCTCACTCTTTACTGCAGGTACTCACACTCAAGGAACCTGCCCATGGTGCTCCGAACCCAGACCCTCTCTATAGCATAGACTCTGGTCTTGCCCACAAATCTCCCCCTTCTGGGACAAAGTACTAACATAAATTTAAGAAATTAGCAGTCAAATCCCCTCCGAAAGACCCCCTCCTTTGCCTCTTCAGTGGCAACCCCGCTGTACCCAATCTGCTTGATAAGACATCACCACCCTTAATACATTGGGGCCACTTGTGCTTACTCACCGCTAGAAGAGCCATCATGCAGGCTTGGGTTCAGCCTTCCCCTCCTGGAATCTTTCAACTATTCACCTTACTTTCCCTGGAAAAGCAAGATACAATTAATCTGAACTTCAAGACTACCAAAAAATGATTCGCAAGGTGGAGGAGATTCATAGAGTACTCCCTCAGCAGTCCGGAGATCGATCAATTCATGACACCCTTTAAACTATCCGAATGGTACCTAAAAGCAAACATTTCAAACTCTTTAGGAAAACTCAAAATACGGGATCCATCTACCCCAATTCCCACTCAGACTTGATACGCATCCCTGATGTTCCACCTTGGAAACCTGCAGCGCTAAACTTTATACTTTTACAGGCCAACTCTCCCATATGATCAAGTATCACCCTCCTAAATGCATCCTTCTTTGTACAACATAGCCAACTCTCATGAGAAACTCTTTCCTCCCACCTGTTACCCCCCAATGCTCACATGTGCCTTTATTGTATACCTTGTCGTGATAAGTTACTCTTGTATAGACATTACTCTGTAACCTTCATCACATGCTCTTTAATTTTATCCTTTTGTACTGCTGAAAAATCTCAATAAAATATTATATAAAAAAAAAAAAACGAATAACACGTTGAAGTCCCAAACTGGGACCGCTTAGATGTGAAAACGGGATTTTTTTCACTTACCGTAAAATCCCTTTCTCCGAGTTCGTTGACAGGCACAGCGACTCTTAGGACTAAGTGGGTTATGCTGCCTCTTATCAGGAGTTACTAGGCAGAATAGGCAGTTCTAACAGAAAAAAGAACAGCAACAGACACAGCCCCTACCAGGGGGCAGTACCCACTGGCAGATAACCCCACACCCAGCTCTGCTAGCTCAGTTCGTAACAAGCAACATCAGAGGGGTGGGTGCTGTGCCTGTTGACGAACTCAGAGAAAGGGATTTTACGGTAAGTGAAAAAAATCCAGTTTTCTCTTCCGTTCGTCGACAGGCACAGCGACTCTAAGGACTAAGTGGGACGTCCAAAAGCAGTGCTAAAAATGAGGGGTGGGTAACAGAACAACAACAGAAGTACTCCCAACTGAACCCTCGGTGTCTCACATGGCCGCCTGCAAAACTTTGCGGCCAAACGCAGCATCCGAGTATGCTAGAACATCAACTTTGTAAAACTTTGAGAAGGTGTGCACAGAGGTCCAAGTAGCCGCCTTGCACACCTGAGACACAGACGCCTAATGTCGAAAAGCCCAGGAAGTGCTAATCGCCCTGGTAGAGTGAGTCGTGACCGGGAAAGGAGGCTCCAGACCCCGAACAGCATAGGCTCGGGTCACCGCCTGTCTAATCCAACGTGAGATAGTGGCCGATGAGGCCGCCAAACATTTGCATGGACCATCCACCACGACAAAGAGCATCTGACCTCCGGAAAGGAGGCCGTGGATGCCAGATACACCCGCAGGGCCCGAACAACGTCCAGGGAGTGCAAAGAGACCTCCTTAGGATGAGACGGGCGCGGGCAAAGCGAAGGAAGGACAATGTCCTCATTGATATGGGTAGAGGACACCACCTTCGGCAAAAAAGAAGGTGACGGGTGCAGGACCGCCTTATCCTTGTGTAGGACCAGATAAGGAGACCTACAAGACAGGGCCGACAATCCGCCGGACGGATGTGATAGCCACTAGGAAAGCCACTTTCTGCGAAAGCAACTGCAGAGACAGCTCCCTGATATTCTCAAAAGGCGGCTTCTGAAGTACTGAGAGGACTAAATTGAGGTCCCATGGCGCCAAAGGCGACCGTACCTGTGGGGGGGGGGTGACATGCCGAACCCCCTGCATGAAAGTACGGATCAACGAATGCGTCGCCAAAGGCCACTGAAGAAAGATTGCCAGAGCAGAAACCTGGCCCTTGATAGTGCTCAACGCCAGTTTTTGGTCGAGGCCCTTCTGCAGGAAGGTCAGAACCCGAGACACTGAGAAGGAATGAGGGTTCCACCCCCCGGCCTCGCACCAGGCGATGTAAGCCTTCCAGGTGCGGTGATAAATCTTACGTGAAGTAGCCTTTCGTGCCTTCAACATGGTAGGAATCACCGTGTCCGAAAGCCCCCGATCCCTCAACACCTGGGAATCAATAGCCAGGCTGGTAAAGCCAGAGAGGGTAAAGCAGGGTGCAAGGTGGGCCCCTGGGACAAAAGATCCTCGCAAAGCGGGAGTCGCCAGGGGACGTCCCCCCCCCCCATCCGCACTACGTTGGCGTACCAAGGACGCCTTGGCCAATCGGGAGCTACCAGAATGGTCAGAATGCCCTCTGCCTCTATTCTGCGCAGAAGGCGCGGAAGCAGCTTGAGAGGAGGAAAGGCATAGATGAGTCGATACCGAGCCCACGGAGCCACAAGAGCATCCGCCACGTCCGCCAAGGGATCCCTTGTCCTGCTCACGAAGGTCTGCACCTTCTGATTGAGACGGGACGCAACACTCCATCTCAAGCAAATTTGCTGAAACACATCCGGGTGTAGGGAACACTCTCCCTGGTCCAGGCGCTGATGACTGAGATAGTCCGCCTGCCAATTTTCTACGCCCGGTATGTGGACATCAGAAATTGCCAGAGCGTGACTTTCTGCCCACCGCAGGATGGGGGCTACCCCCGAGGCCGCAGCCGAGCTTCTCGTCCCACCCTGGTGGTTCACGTATGCTACGGCAGTGGCATTGTCCGACTGAATCCGGACTGGGCAACCGTGTAGCCTCGACGTCCAATGGGAGAGGCAGCACCAAATCGCCTGCAATTCCAGGACATTCATTGGGAGGACGAGACTCCCCCGGAGACCACCGTCCCTGGGCTGAAAGCAACCCCAGGACTCCACCCCAGCATGTCAGGCTGGCATCCGTCGTGATCACTGTCCAGTGAAGGGGGAGGAAGGACTTCCCCAACCGAAGAGCCAGGGACCGCAGCCACCAGAGCAGTGAGGCCCTCACTGGGTGATCCATTCTGATCACTTGATCCAGGGAAGAGGGGGACCTGTCCCAACTCAGGAGAATCTCCCGTTGCAGAACTCGGGTGTGGTACTGAGCATAGAGGACTGCCTCGAAGGAGGCCACTATTAGGCCCAGGACCCGCATGCAAAACCGAAGTGAGGCCCATTTCTGGGACAGCAGGGACCGAACCGCCGACTGAAGCGTCTGCCGCTTGGTTGGCGGAAGGAAAATGTTCGCCTGGGCCGCATCCAGGATCAGCCCCAGGTACTCCAGGCAGTGAGAAGGAATCAAGACCGACTTCAGGAGGTTGATCACCAATCCGAATTCCTGCAGAGCGTGCAGGGTAATCGTCACATTGTCCCTGAGTGCTGGAGCTGACTCCGCTCGCAGGAAAAGGTCGTCCAGATATGCCACCACCGCGATACCCCTCTGTCTCAGCAGAGCCAGAACCGGGGCCAGCAGTTTGGTGAAGACCCGAGGCGCCGAGGCCAGGCCAAACAGAAGAGCTACAAACTGGTAGTGATCCTCTCCAACCGCAAAGCGCAATAAGCGCTGGTGCTGGGCGCAGATGGGAACATGCAGGTACGCATCTTTGATGTCGAGGGAGGCCAGGAAGTCGCCCTGGTGCAGGGCCGCTACTACCGAGCAGACCGACTCCATGCGAGACCTGCGAACCCGCACAAACCTGTTGAGGTCCTTCAGATCCAGAATGGGACGAACCCCATCCTTCTTCAGAACCACGAAAAGGTTGGAATAAAACCCTTGGGAACGTTCTGCTCGAGGAACGGGGACAATCACCCCATGACCCAGCAGGTCTTGCACCGCCCCGAACAGGGCCCGCAGCCTGCCCGCAGGCAGCTGCAGGTTGGAGGCGAAGAACCTGTCTGGGGGGCGGGAACGGAATTCTATGCTGTACCCCGAAGAGACCACCTCGAGCACCCAGCGGTCCGAGATGCGGGAAGACCACCTGTCCGCGAACCCCAGGAGACATCCCCCCCACCCAAACACCGGGCGGGGGCAACCCTTCATGCGGAGGAGACCTTGTCCTCTGGCTTGGTGCGCTTACGCGGCCAGGGGCGCTTCTGTCCACCCGCGGGGGCCTTGGCGGGCTGTGGACCCTTGCCCGAGGCGCGGGAGGGACGAAAAGGCCGCCTATAGGCCGGAAAGGAAGGCCCCTGATGGCGACGGGAGTCCGCATTCCTCCTGGGCTCCGGGAGAAAGGAGCTCTTGCCTCCGGTGAGATCCTTGATCACCTCGTCCAAGGAGTCACCGAAGAGCTGCCCCCCCTGAAAAGGTAAATCCGCCAGGGTCCTCTTAGAAGGCATGTCTGCAGACCAGCACTTCAGCCAAAGCCACCGCCTGGCCACCACAGAGACCACGGATGCCTTGGATATCAGGGGGGCTGCGTCTAGGGCAGCATCGCCGATCCCGTCAGAACAAATAGGGACCTGACACAAGCCTCAGCCTTCCTGTCAGCTGGGTCCTTAAAGTACGGCGTGCCCTTCACCGGGATAGTGGTCGCCTTGCACAGGCGGGACACCGGTGGGTCAACCACGGGGGGCGATGCCCACTTCTTCAATAATTTATCCTCAAAGGAATAACGCACAGCGAAACACTTCAGGATAGCAAGGGAGCTCTGAGGCCGAGCCCAATCCTTATAAATGAACTTATTGAGAAAGTCCACATACAAAAAGACCCTAGCCGCAGGGCCCTGTCTGTGTGCCTCGAAGGTAACGGGCACCCTCCGAGAGGGTCCCGGCGTTTCGTCCAATAGCAGGGTCTCACGCACTGAGGTAATCAGAGCATCTACAAAAGCCTTCTCGTGCGCAGCAGCGGACTGCTCAGACTCATCACCGCTTTTAGGAGCGTCGGGAACCTCGCCATCCGACAGCTCGAGGGGGGTCCCCGCAACGGAGAAGCCCCCCTCGTGGTCCGAGTCCTCCCCCGAAGAAGGGGGGGCAAGGGGCACTTTTTGGTGTCCCTGCGGTCCAACAGCGACTCTACCCGGGAGACAAATGTCTCCAGGACCGTCGACATCGCATCTACTAGAGCCCCTGAAGTGCTAGCTGCAGGCACCAAGAGGTCCGGTGGGGAAGCCCCCGCATCGGCTGCCATACTGTCACCCACCCTGGCAATGCACAATAAATAAAGCCTATGCACTCCCCACCCCACAGCTGGGCAGAAGGGGCACCCCGAAGGGACTCACCACCCGACCCGGAGAGGAGCTGCCTGCTGCCTTCACCCACTCACTGCTGCTGTGCTGAGAGCCGCTGCCAGGGAGAACCGTGCTGTGCAGGGGGGTAAATCTGTGCCAAACACCGGCCAGGACCACCCCCAGGCCTCACATCCATGTGTAGACACAGGGAAAATGGCCGCCATGCACACTAGAGGCCAAACACAACTATAACATGGCCGCGGCTACACAAAAATGGCCGCTCCCAAGGCCTAAACAGTGTGGCCGGCTACAAGAAAATGGCAGCCGGGCGCCGGCAAAATCGCCGCCGAGCGGACCAACCGCCGCAGTGCAAGGCAGGTGGGGGGGAGGGAGAGGGACTTGCCCCAGAGAGACCACCCTGGAAGCCCCCATGGGGGGGTTCGACAGCGTGGTCCCGGAGGGATGGGGCCTAGCGAGGAGTCCATCGCGCTCAGCCAGCCCCCCCGGACCCCTGAGGGGGAGGGGCATACTTACCCCATCTAGACGGGCGGTGCGGGATCCCCTCCGGCTAGGCCGGAGGGAGCTGTCGGCCCTGGGCACACTGCGTGCGGCGAGGGGACGTTTAACCCGCAGGGCCACCCTGTCCGGTTCGGGGTCTGGCGCGTTCAACCCAGCGCGAAGCATCCGGTCTAGCGCGTAATGGCCGGCTGGGGAGAGTACCTGGGTTCGAGACGCAGCCTGCTGCCCAGCACGGCTGCTTGATTGTAGTCTACATCTATGAGGCTGTCTCCAGACAGCCGAAGTGGTCCAGAGAGGTACCACAGATCCCAACAGGGAGCCTAGGTCTACTCCTTGCACTAGGCAGAAGAAAACTGAGCAGAGCTGGGTGTGGGGTTATCTGCCAGTGGGGACTGCCCCCTGGGAGGGGCTGTGTCTGTTGCTGTTCTTTTTTCTGTTAAAACTGCCTATTCTGCCTAGTAACTCCTGATAAGAGGCAGCATAACCCACTTAGTCCTAAGAGTTGCTGTGCCTGTTGACGAATGAAAGAGAATAGGTATTTACCTGAACTGAAGTGATGTCCCCAGGCACCAAGTAGATGGCGTCAACGTTTATTTGTGGGATGAAAAGATTCCACTTTCTTTCAATAAGTAATAATAATTTATAGACAACAGTCCAAAGCCAGAAGTGGACGGCGTCTGAAAGGTTTAAATATGTGCAATTAGCACTGACAAAGCCACAGTCTAAATAGGTACAAAAGCTGCCTACCAGGGGCATGGTTCTTACCTCACTAGTGGTGAAATCAGTGCGCCTCGTGCCTGGTAGGGGACGAACAGTGACCGGGAGCATGTAGCTGCGTCTAGCGCTTGGGGAGAGACTGCCCATATTTGAATGCGCAGCTCCCAATTGGCGTGCAACGTCACCGATCTGGCATCATGTTCCCGCGCGTGCTCAGGACTGTCACCAGGCATGCGTCACCACTAGTGAAGTAAGAACCATGCCCCTGGTAGGCAGCTTTTGCACCTATTTAGACTGTGGCTTTGTCAGTGCTAACCCTCTAGTCCATTCTGGAGTTACATCTGGACCATCCTGGTTTTGTGGGGACATGTGCTGCAATTGATCCACTACTGTCTCTATCTTACTATGTAAGTGATTGTCATTATCCCTTACAAGATTGTTACAAAAGTCTAATGAGTTATAAAGAAAATGTTTTAATTATTCAATGTTTCTATGCATTGACATGATTTTATTTACTTCACTAGACTGCTACTGAGGGCTCCAGACGAAGCGTTCATCTGCGGCACGAAACTAGTAGAGCCTCCCCAAGTTTCCATGCTCTGGTGGTTTGAATCCCTTTGCATCTTCTTTTTTTGTGTATTCATGATATACCTTTAAGGTTATATTATTGCCTTACCCTTACCCATTTGGTCTATGGGATTCACCCCGGGCTGTTAACGCTATATTTATGTGTGCAGATGCACTCTCCCTTTTTTCTATCTTACCTAATAAGGGTTGGTGGATGTTTAGAGGAGATTGGTGCAACTTAACATGTTGTGTATATGATGTTCGGATCATTTATGTTTTCAATGAGCATGTATATTGTGTATAAAGCCTTCGGGCCTGTTTTATTAACAAATAAAGTATGTTTTTTACTGTAATGCATGCTTGCAAAGTCCATGGTTTTCGCCTTTTCTATGATGTTAATAGCGGTGATCAGAAATGACGCAGAAGGGATCAAATACCACCAACAAAAAGCTCTATTTGTGGGGAAAAAGGGCATCGATTTTGTTGGGGTACAACATCACACGACTGCACAATTGTCAGTTAAAGTGATGCAGTGCTGAATAGCAAAAAGTTCTCTGGTCCCCAACATGGGAAATCCTTCCGGTACTTAAGAGGTTAAGCCACTTGTATAAAATGCTCCCAACCCCACTGTATTAGCACAAGTCCCCCTGTGCCTGTGTTATAACATTATATATATATATTATTATCTGTATAGATAACACAATTTATTCCTACAATCAGCTGTCCCTTTCCTCTGCTACTGTCCTCAGCCAGAATTGCTGAGGGTGGGGCTGAGCACTGCTGCTGAAGTCAGCTGGAGAGAGAGAGACCTGTGCTGTGCTATCTATATAGATAAGAATATTTATGATATAACATGGACACGGGAATTTCTTGTTCTAATACAGAGGGATAGGAGCTTTTAAGCTTCATGCACACATGAGGTTAAAAAAATGTCCTAAAAACCTCAGTAGCTTATCAGATTTATATTACCGGCATTTTTTTCATGTTTTTAAAGGGCCAGCATTTTTTTTTTCTCAATTGATCTAAAACGTCCAAAAACAATGGGGATTGACTTTTAGCCGCGTTTTTGAGTGTTTGAACGTTTTTACAGCTGAAAAACATCTCTCAGAACCCTCTGGTCTTGGGTTTTTTTTACAGCTCAAAAACGTCATTGCTAAAAACAGTTGATAACATCCTATGTGCGCATGAACACATAGGACAGTGGTTCTCAACTCCTGTCCTCGGGCCCCACTAACAGGCCAGATTTGCAGGATAACTGAAATGCATCACAGGTAATATAATTTGCTGCTCAGTGATTGCAGTATTCTAGTCTGCATCTCCCCAAGGTAATACTTAAAATCTGGCCCGTTCGTGGGTCCCGAGGACAGGAGTTGAGAACAACTGACATAGGATAACATGATGGAGGGTTTATTGACTGTAGAAAAAAAATGTCTGCAGCTAAAAAAGCTGCTGTAAAAAACAGTAAAAAAAAATCCTGTGTGCATGAGGCCTTAGAGTTAATTATGAGGAGATAAAGCTACCTGTTGAGAGAAAGAGGGAGGGGGGAGCTGAAGGCAGATACAGGAGAACTAGGAGTGACACAGACTGCACAGACCACGGGCTCTCAAGATAAGCTATATACAAGGGGAGTCAGTACAAAGGGGGGGGGAGTCATGACCTGGCATTATCAAACAGGTATTTCAGGGGATACAGAGAGATAATTTAAAAAGCGAAAGCACCATGCTGCTAATTGCACATTAAATTGACAGGAACAGCATTTTTTTTTTTTTTTGGGTTAACAAACGCTTTAACATCAAGTGAATATCCCAACCACGACACTACCTGCCTGGAGTTTGCATGTTCTCCCTATGCCTGCGTGGGTTTCCTCCAGGTACTCCAGTTTCCGCCCACACTCCAAACACATGCTGGTAGGTTAATTGGATCCGGTCTAAATTGGCCCCAGTATATGTATGTATGTATGAATATGAGTAAAGCCTCGTACACACAGTTCGACAGTCGTAAGACCGAACAGACCAAATCCTATGTTGGATAATGTAACTTGCATACTGACATGCACTACACGATCGTACAACCAAGCAGAACGTAGTGACGTGTTACGAACGTATAAAGAGAAAGTTAAGATGCATGTAATCAGTGTCCGGCCGTTCCTGACTTTTGAAAATGCGTGTTTTGCACAGTACAACTTGTTGGACCTACTTCTCTGTACACACGTTACAACGGTCGTATGACCGCTTGTTGGTACTACCAAAGTTTTCTAGTTTGCTCATACAACTCCTGTTGTACGACCGTCGTACGTCGGCTGTTCTAATCGCGCGTATGCACGGTCGGATTAGCGTACGACCTGTTGTATACGATTGTCGAACCGTGTGTACGAGGCTTTAGGGACCTTAGATTGTAAGCTCCTTGAGGGCATGGACTGATGTGAATGTACAATGAATATGTAAAGCGCTGTGTTAATTTATGGTGCTATACAAGTACCTGAAAAAATTAAATTAATAAAATCCACCATTTCTGTGAACCATCGTCACAGGGATGAGACCTACTGCTACCAGTTTGATCCAGGATCCAAGCAGCAATCAATGGAATACTGTTCACTGTCTTCCTCATGACCCAAAAAGAGTCACCTGCAAAAGTCCAAGGTCAAGCCAATGTTGATTGCCTTCTTCGAGATCCAAGAATGTGTAACAACGGTTCTGCGATCAATTTCTAAAGAGGCCTTTGCTGACAGTTTCCAGAAGCTTTATGAAATGTTGCCAAAAGTGTGTTGTGAAGGTCGGTGATTAATTTGAAGGCCAATAAAGGCAATTTGTTTGTTTCGTCTGTTTTCTGATACCATTCACCAAACTTTTTAGACACATCTCGTAGACCTTAGCATTACATATTAAGCAAGTATAGCCAGTGGCCAGTGCAAAGACATAGATAGGAAGCTTCAGAAATGTAAGATTATATACAGTATATAAAACATAATGATAGAATAAATATCAGTGCAGAGATAAAGGCACATGTATAATACCAGAACAACAATGACCCATTTATTTCTGAAGAAACACTTAGGCTGGGTTCACATCTGAACCGCCTGTGGCTCACAGCAGGTGTCCGATGCGTCCTGGTTCCCCGTTTCAGGTCCAATTTCAGCCCGAATTCGGACCTGAAACGGACCAAAAGTCGCACAGCATTTTTGTGAAAAACGCACCGGGCCTGCTGCGGAGATATGTGAACCGGCTCCATAGAGAACCGGTCAAAATCTCCTTTTATTGCCAATTGGGTGCGGGGAACCCGCATCCAATTCGCAATGGTGTGAACCCAGCCTTAAAGTGGTTGTAAAGCCTTTATTAACCTTAATGTATTCTATCCATTAAGGTCAAAAACCTTCTGTGCTGCAGCTTCCCCCCCCCCTTTTTTTCTTACCTGGGCCCGATCAGGTCCAGTTATTTGCAGTGGCTCCAGCTGCTGTCGCTCTCCTTATTGGACAAATTGATAGCAGCAGGAGCCATTGGCTCACGCTGCTGTCAATCAAAGCCTGTGGACACAGGAGTGGGGGGGGGGGGCGGGCCAAGTCCTGCCTTCTGTGTCAATGGAGACAGCAGCAGGACTTGGAAGCAAGCCCGCACAAGTGCCCCCATAGACAGCGGCTTTCCGTGGGGGCACCCGATGAAGAGGAGGGGCATGGAGCACCAGCGGGGATCGGGGGCTTCTCTGTGCAAAACCATTGCACAGAACAAGTAAGTATAGGCATGTTTTATTTTTTTTTAATCAAATGTTTACAACCACTTTAAGAATTCAGCTCCTTAGCATTTGCTTTTACCCACATAGTATTTCTTGAACGAACATTCAAGCATATACACCACTTTAATAGCTGAATAATTAATAAACTGATTCATTTTAATTGTCTTAATATGAATGGAACTAGTGAACTCCTTTGTCTTGTCCACATGGGGGCAGACATGACAGTGTTCACATGAAAACATTCTTTTTTTCTTGGGGAAGTTCAGATAGCCACGTTCTTGGTCTTTTTTTTTTAGTAAACTCCGATCATCAGATGATCATCCAGATTCTTGGCATGCTGTGCCACTATAAATGGTTTTAGCCCCACTATTTTAGTGAAGTTAAGACAATGTGTCAGTATATGCCAATGTTTTGTGAACATTTGTTTCACCTTATGCCATTGTGCCCCGTATTGGGTAATCATACGCACTGATCTGGTTACCCGCTTTTCCTCCATATATGGATTTTTGAGCCCAATATTTTTTTCCTATCACATTCAAATGCCTATTTCCTGCTTCTTGTGATGTTATCACAAGAGTACCTCCCTCTCCAAATCGTGCATGCATTTCAAAGTCTCCAATGCAGGTACAGTTTTGTCAAATTAATAGGAATTGGCTCCTTAGGATGCCCTGTATGAGAGGCCTTCTCGCCTGAAGAAGCGTATTTGCCCCCACCTTCCGGTAAAGTTTACCTATTATTTACAGTCTCTCCTTCAATGGCCACCATTAGGTCCAAGATTGTGTACCTTATCCATAGCAAAGGTCTCATTTTCAGCAAAGGCTAACTTCACTTTTTTATTTTTACAAAAAGGAAAGAAGAAGAATGATTTTTCAGGTTAAAAACAAAACACTTTTTTTTATACAGGATTGCCTGCAGTGCATTCCCCCCATGAGCTGATGCAATGTCAGGCTTCTGCAGACACTCAGTACAGCTGTCTGCCCATAACTCCATACAGGCAGTTACTGAAGAGCAGTAAGAATCAATGAACTACAGGGGTGTTCACCAGCACCCTTGCAGTTCATTGAGAATTACAAGCGGTCTACTGCAGTGGCAGAGCCCTGCACATCTGTGCTATTTTTAAAATGTGACAGCGGGTTTGGGAACAAGATCCCCTGGGTGGGGCGGGGGCGGCTGCAAAGTAAAGGACTCTATGCCCTGAAGACGCTTGTTACACAGAGAAATGCGTTGGACGGGGCCAAACTTGTGACATCACCACACACGCCAGTGGGACACTCTGGTGGTGCTGGTCCATTAAGCTGAAGTCTTTGCATTTAATGTATGTTTTATGGCTAAATAAAGGAAGCAGTTTGTTTGATACTACACACAATGGCGGTCTCTTCTATGTTTTAATCTCTTGTGCAGAGTGCACGATTCTAGGAGTTGGAAGGTGTTTTCCCATGGCCAGAGTGTGTAGTGCTGTGGGGCAGCAAGGCACTAAATGATCTCCATGCGGGATCTATTGTTTTTGTAAGGAGCCTATTAACTCTTTGGTGAAATGATCTTTTGGCACTCTTTTTCTCCTATGGCACTTTGACTGTATGTATCAGACTTACGAGTTGGTCAGTTGTGGGGACTTTTCTCACGTTTAGACTTTTTCCACAAATTTGCACTTTTGCATTTATCAATTTTCTCACTTTAATTTTGGTATATAAATTTGATTCATATTTATTTATTCATGAATTAATTGCACCTTTTATTACTATCTGTGTAATTACACTTTATGAAATGTGTTCACTTTATTGATTTTGTATTTATTGCATTTTATGAATTGATGATCAGTAAAGGTTTCCAATATCTATGCACATTTAATTGTGCACGTTTAATTTATAGGGATAACGTACTGATATGTTGAGTATCTAGTATAATGTTATTGTAAGAAAAAGTTCTGTTACAGGCATACCCCACTTTACGGACACTGACGAGTACGGACATAGCCTTGAGTGTACGTAAAGTGCCTCACAAGTACGGACATTCCGGACATGCTCACACCGTGCAGCCGCAGTATGTCCTGGAAGAGGAGGAGCTGCCATCCGATGTTGTCGTCATTGAAGACGGAAGAGGCAAAGTTCCCGCCCACCAGCCAGCCCAGCTTTGCCCGCCGGCCCAGAGGTGCCTGCTAGCCAGCCCAGCGTTGCCTGCCGGCCCAGAGGTGCCGGCCAGCCTAGCGTTGCCCTCCAGCCCAGAGGTGCATGCCAGCCGTCCCAGAGGTAGGTGGCTGCCAGCCGTCCCAGGGGTAGGTGCCTGCCAGCCGGCCCAGGGGTAGGTGCCTGCCAGCCGGCCCAGGGGTAGGTGCCTGCCAGCCGGCCCAGGGGTAGGTGCCTGCCAGCCGGCCCAGGGGTAGGTGCCTGCCAGCCGGCCCAGGGGTAGGTGCCTGCCAGCCGGCTCAGGGGTAGGTGCCTGCCAGCCGGCCCAGAGGTGCCAGCCAGCCAGCCCAGAGGCATCTGCTAGCCAACCCAGAGGTGCCTGCCCGCCAGCCAGCCAAGAGGGGCCTGTCAGCCAGACCAGAGGTGCCAGCCAGCACAGCGTTGTCCACTGGCCCAGAGTTGCTCACCAGCCAGCCCGGCATTGCAGTCTGCCCGCCAGCCTAAACATAAGTGGATTAGTAGTAAACTTCACTTCCTACCCCCCCCCCCCCACTACAGTATACTGTAGGCCCTGCAGCCGCAGTATGTCCTGGAAGAGAAGGAGTTGCCGTCTGGAGTTGTCGTCATTGAAGACGGAAGAGGCAAAGTTCCCGCCAGCACAGAGTTGCCAGCCAGCCCAGCTTTGCCCGCCAGCACAGAGGTTCCTGCTAGCCAGCCCAGTGTTGCCTGCCGGCACAGAGGTGCCAGCCAGCCTAGCGTTGTCTGCCAGCCAGCAGGTCCAGAGGTGCCCTCCAGCCCAGAGGTGCCTGTCAGCCAGCCCAGGGGTGCCAGCCAGCGAGCCCAGAGGTGCCAGCCAGCCAGTCCAGAGGCACCTGCTAGCCAACCCAGAGGTGCCTGCCTGCCAGCCAGCCTGCTCAGAGGTGCCCGTCAGCCAGACCAGAGGTGCCAGCCAGCCCAGCATTGCCCACTGGCCCAGAGTTGCTTGCTCACCAGCCTAAACATAAGTGGATTAGTAGTAAACTTCACTCCCTACCCCCCCCCCAGAGTATACTGTAGGCCCCAATTCCCCCACTATAGGCCCTGACCCCCACTACAGCCCCTGGACCTCCTCTACATCCCCTGACCCTCTGAAATACTGTAAATGTAAAAGTCTGTGAATTTCAACCTAATGCTGTACTGTAATTTTGAAATAGTTACTGTACTGTAAATATTTTAGGAACTTCTATTTGTTTTTTTGATTGTTACAGGTACCCATCCTGTACTGTACATGGCAGATACCTGTACTAGTACAAAAAAAGTCATAAATCTATTACCTTAGATATGAAGGCTAAAATTATTAAATTGTATGATGAAGGTTAACTCAAGCTTAAATAGGCCGAAGGCTAGGCTTCACTCGGACTACAGATAAACACAGTAATGAAAAACAGGGAAAAAACTCTTGCAGAAATTAAGAGTGCTACACCTGTTAACACAACAACAATTTGAAAAAGGGACAGCATTGTTGCAGACGGGGAGAGACTCTTAATACTTTGGATAGAAAATCAGACTACACGTCATGTTCCTGTCAACCAGGCAATTATACAGAGTAAAGCCTTAAGCCTACTCAATGACCTGAAGGCCAAGAAAGGTGAGGCAGCAAAGGATGCAGAATTTTCTGCAAGCTGTGGATGATTTGGTTCAAGAAGAGGTCTAACCTACATAACATTAAAGTACAAGAAGAAGCAGCTGCCGCCTATACTAAGGCTGCAGAAATGTATCAAAGCGAGCTTGCCAAAATGATTCAAGATGGAGGCTACTCCATGGATCAGATTTTTAATGTGGATGAGACTGGGCTATTCTGGAAGAAGATGCCTGCAAGAACCTTCATTGCAAGACAGGAAAAATCAATGCCAGGCTACAAGCCAGCTAAAGATAGAATAACCCTTCTGTTAGGTGGCAATGCTTCCGGTACCTTAAAGCTAAAGCCTTTGCATTGGAGAGCTAACAAAAAGGCATGGGTAACTGCAGCCCTTTTTGAAGATTGGTTTGACACCTGCTTTGTTCCAGAGGTGAAAGCCTATTCCAAAGACAACAATATTCCTTTCCATTTTGCGGCTTGTCGATAATGCCCCTGGACACCCTTGAACACTAGATGAGCTGAACCCCAACATTAGAGTGCAATTCCTACCACCAAATACTACCTCACTACTGCAGCCAATGGATCAATGTGTCATAGCCATCTTCAAGCTGAACCACTTAACCGGTTCCCGACTGCATAGCGTATACATACTGTTGCACTATGGCAGCGTAGTGCGAATCTCCATCTATAAACGATGGCTCGCGCTTGCACAGCTAGTTCCCGCCGCACTTAGTCACCCGATGGCCATTGGCGTGCCGCGATGAACTGTCAGAGAGAAAGAACGGGGAGCCGTCGATGTAAACACGCCAGTTCCCCGCTCTGTCAGAGGGCATTTAAAAGATCTACTGATCCCTGTCACTGGGATCAGTTAGATCTCTTATGCCCATGGTAGCCTAGCCCCCTCACAGTTAGGGAACAGAGTTAACCCCCTAAATCTCCCCCTGCAGGTTAAACCCTTTACTGCTAATGACATTTATACAGTAATCAGTGGATATTTAAAATTTCTGATCCCTGTATAAATGTAAAAAAAAAAAATAGTAAAAAATGCCAGAAATTAATTCTCATGGTTTGTAAACGTGGCAACTTTTGTGCAAACCAAACAAACGTTGATTGCGTTTTTTTTTTTTTACCAAAAATATGGAGGACGAATATAAATTGGCCAAAACCGATGAACAAATTTGTTTAATATTTTTTTTTTGGATTTGTATTTTAGCAAAAAGTAAAAAATATTGTTTTTTTTTGCAAAATTGTCGCTATTTTTTTGTTTATAGCGGTGATCAGAAATGGCGCAGAGGTGACCAAATACCACCAAAAGAAAGCTCTATTTGTGGGAAAAAAGGATGCAAATTTTGTTTGGGTACAATGTCGCACGACCGCACAATTGCCAGTTAAAGCGACGCAGTGCCGAATCGCAAAAAGTGCTCTGGTCCTAATCTGGGAAATCCTTCCAGGGGTGAAGTGGTTAAAAAGGACATTCAATAAGTGTATTGCAGCAATAGAAAAAGAATAAGGAACAAGTAAAGAAGTCCTACCCAAATTCTGGAAAAGCTACATCTTGGATTGCATTAAAACTGTAAGATGCTTGGAATGACATAAAGGAAACCACAATGACAAGGGCCTGGAAAAAATTATGCCCGCAATTAGTTGATGATTCTGAAGGCTTTGAAGATCATGTAGCGCTGCAGTTAGAGCTGGAATTGGAGCCAGAAGAAGATGTTGCTGAACTGCTTGCGCCCCACACTGAGCCCTTCAGCAATGAAGATCTTCTGGAACTTGAAGAGGAGAGAGAAGATGTGCAGTATTTACTACACTAGAAGACTTTTTACATGGTCTCCTGTGGAATCATTTTCATTGTTGTAGAACCGGTCTGCACTTTCAATAGAGAAGAATCAACTCTAAAGGAATCATAAGGCTTTCCAAATGCGTGTGTTGACCTTCCTGTAAAAAGGGGTCAAACATTTCTGGTGAGTTGCCATCTTCACCTTTTGATGAGTACTGGTGGAATAGTCACTTGCAAGATAAAAAAGGATTCACATGGTGTTGGGATACACATGGACTTTATAGCATTAAGCTATTTATTCAATACCCATTTTTATGATTCAAGTTATATTTAATGATTTGGGTTTATGATTTAAGTTGTAATTTATTTATGATTGGTGCAAAGTTGAGTATATTGCTAGCACAGTATATCTATCAGCACTAATTCTCATCAGCGCCAACACCTTCACCTAACATCATAGTGCTATACACTTTTAAAGGGGCTGCGACAAAATAGGCCAATAACCAGCACATTCATCCAGGGCACCATCTCCCGGTTATACTAGCAACAAATGTATGGTAGATGACTGAATAAAAAGATTTCCAAAATGTTATTTCCAAATATAAAAAATATAATTAGATAACTTTAATTGGTGTTCATATTAGAACAGGATTAATTTTGTAAACCAGAGAAGTCAGGTCCACCTTTACTGTAGTTTCCTGAGATATCTGCTCCACTGAAGTCAAAGCCAGGGTTCTGAAAGAGATGAAATGCATAGGTCAGTCATTTATATTTTCTTTATGTATAGACTTGCTAATAAAATCTCTCATGGAAATATAGTCAAGTCTCTTAACACTGTGTCCATGGCTGTCTGACCACCAAGAACAGGGTCGATTTACAGGACCTGTAAATCATTAGCTAGACGTAAAAGGATTGGCTGTAATTTAAAATACAATTTTTGTTTTTAGGTTGATAGTGATACCCCATTCTATATATTTAGGATATTTAACCCTGCCATTAGGGCATGTTTTAATTTCACATCTTATACCTGGTCAATCATATTACCCATACCCTAAGGACATGGGCCCTTAATCGAAGGAATTCAGCACTCTCAAAGTTAATCCCATGTGAGGTCTTCTTTTTATCTGTCCACCACTGGACTTCAAAATTAGAAGTAAACAAAATTCTGGGCTGAAGTGTGCTTTGGAGGGCACATGAACTTTCTGAAGTTTACTTTGCCATCACTGGCACGAAGATAATATCTGGTATAATAACGAATAAGGTAAATTATGTATTCATTTTTTTCCCCATTTGGGATCCATGCAGATGACAGATGGAGTGCGTTCTTGATAAAGTACAACAAAAAAATACTTTGATATATATTTTTTTTATAATACACGCATTGGTGGTGAATGCGTGTATTATAGTCTGAATGACTCCCTTACTGATTCACCAGGCGAGGCACACAGACTGCCCATCCTCCACCTCAAAGTATGTTTGTGATAGCAGTATGGAGCTGCCATTGTTGCCCTTTCTGAAAATGCTAAATTGCCTGTCTGTTTTTGGTTTCAATACTTTTTGAATCACAAAACTTGAAGAAGCTTTAAGTGCGCATAAAAATTCCTCATCTTTATACTTCTACTTTATCAGATGCCTGACTGCCATTGTCTTCAATACTTTGTTCAAAAGAAAAAAGGGCAGCAATGGTGTCTCCCACATTTCTATCCTGACATACTCTCTTTAAGAACATTATTCTTCAGGTGTTTAAAGTGGACCTAGCATCAGATATATTATTTTTATGTCAAGGACAAGCATACTAATAAATGTGCAAGTGTAAAACTTCCAGATACAGTGCCTTGAAAAAAGTATTCAAACCCCTTGAAAATTTTCCACATTTTGTCATGTTATAACCAAAATGTAAACAGGAGTTGAGAACCACTGATCTAAACCATTCCATTGTAGCTCTGGCTGTATGTTTAGGGTCATTGTCCTGCTGGAAGATGAACCTCCACCCCAGTCTCAAGTCTTTTGCAGACTTTAACATGTTTTCTTCTAAGATTGCCCTATATTAGGCTCCATCCTTCTTCCCATCAACTCTGACCAGCTTCCCTGTCCTTGCTGAAGAAAAGCATCCGCACAACATGATTCTGCCACCACCATGTTTCACGGTGGGAATGGTGTGTTCAGGATGATGTGCAGTGTTAGTTTTCTGACGCATATAGCATTTTGTTTTTAGGACAAAAAGGTTAAATTTTAGTATCATCTGAACAGAGCACATTCTTCCAGACGTTTGCTGTGTCCCCAACATGGCTTCTCGCAAACTGCTAACGGGACACCTTATGGCTTTCTTCTTGCCACTCTTCCATAAAAGGCCAGATTTGTGGAGTGCACGACTCATAGTTGCCCTGTAGAAAGATTCTCACACCTGAGCTGTGGATCTCTGCACCTCCTCCAGAGTTACCATAGGCCTCTTGGCTGCTTCTCTGATTAATGCTCTCCTTGCCCGGGCTGTCAGTTTAGGTGGACGGCCGTGTCCTGGTAGGTTTGCAGTTTTGTGCCATACTCTTTTCATTTTCGGATGATGGATTGAACAGTGCTCCGTGAGATGTTCAAAGCTTAGGATATTTTTTTCATAACCTAACCCTGTTTTAACCACTTCCCGCCCGCACGCCGCCATATGACGTCACGGACTTTGGTGATATCTAAATGATGCCTGCAGTTATAGGCATCATTCAGATATCTTCTTTTACAGTCCGTGATTACCTTCACTGTAAGAACAATGATAACAGCTGTTCATCCACTTAATCGTTCTTACAGGCGGTGGAAGGGGACACCCCCCTGGCGCCCTCGAGTGCTTCTACCGGCACGCCCGAGCGATCGGCGAGCCGAAGAAGGAATCGACCAGCCCGGAGGTTTACCATAGAGATTTCCAATGGGCCCTGAAGTCTATGATCTTTCGGAAATGAAAAAATGCCGCTGCCGTGGCTGGGAAGCAGAGATCGTGTTTTTTAAATATTTTTTATTTCAGGCTTCCCAGCCTAGAGGCGAGATCTTGGGACTTATAGACCCAAGATCTCACTGTAAAGAGGACCTGTTATGCCCTATTCCAAGGGATGTTTACATTCCTTGTAATAGGAATAAAAGTGATTAAAAAAAAAAAGAGGGAAAAAAAAAAAGTGTCAAAATAGAAAAATTAAAAGTTGAATAAACAAACAAACCAAAAAATGAAAGTGCCCCTGTCCCAGCTCGTAGAAGCGAATGCATACGTAGGTCGCATCCGCATATGTAAACAGCATTCAAACATACATGTGAGATATCACCGCAAACGTTAGAGCGAGAGAAATAATTCTAGTGCTAGACCTCCTCTGTAACTCTAAACAAGTAGCCTGTAAAAAAGTTAGAGTCGCCTATAGGGATTTTTATATTCTAATATTTTTATTAAGATTTTCACAGAGAACAGAATGACAAAAATGGAGGGGGGGGGGGGGGGGGGGTT
>BLSH010103599.1:463405-490455 GCA_018402905.1 Glandirana rugosa
AATGTTCAGTTTTACAGACTGTATAGGACGTATAAGAAACACTGGGAGGTATGCAGGATATGTCAGACATTTTGACTTGTAAACATTCTTATTATATCTTATAACATATTTGTTTAAAGAAAGAAGAGTATTACACTCTAAAAGCGGAGTTCCACCCAAAAGTGGAACTTCCACTTTAAGTGAAGGTAACCCCCTGATATGCATAAATTTGCCATAAGTATGGGGTACATTGTACCCCTACCCTACCCATTCATCTAATAAAAAAAGTGTCAAAAATAAAACATACTACACAGGTTTTTAAAGTATTCCATTTAGGCACCTCCGGCGTCTTGTCCCTCAGATTACTTCTCCCCTCTCTAGCTCTTCTCCCTCTTCTGGTGTGGTCTTCTCTCTCTCCGCTGTCTTCTTGCTCTTTTGCTGGGTCTGTTCTTCTTCCGATGTTGACTCAATGCTTTCTCCCGCACTAATGCTGGGTCCGCGCTGTGCAAGGACTTATATTGGCATGGGGTGGGGCCACTGGGTGACATCATCCGGAGGCCCTGCCCATGCCAATATAACTTATTGTACAGGGCGGACCCAGCATTAGTGTGGTAGAGAGCGTCGAGTCAACATTGGAAGAAGAACAGAGGGAGAAGACCAGCCAAAAGAGCAAGAAGACAGCGGGGGGAGAGAGAGAGAGACACAGACAGACAGACACACAGAGAGAAGACAGCGCAGAGCAGAGAAGAACCGGCAGAAGACAGCGCCAGAAGAGGGAGAAGAGCCGGACAGGGGAGAAGACACTGGAGCTGCCTTAATAAAATACTTTTAAAAAGCTGGGGGTGTGGCTGGCGTGCACAGCGGCTGGCTGCCTGAGAAGAGAGCTCTGGCACCTCGAGTGGGAAAAGAGCAACGGTCCGCGGGAGTAAGACAGCACACAGCGGCAACAAGCTCGGTCACAGACGCTGGACCATCCCGACATCACCCCGGGAATGTCGAGAAAACGGCAGGGCGATTGTAAACTCAAGAAATTGGCTTGCTTTCACTGCCCGGAGGGAGAAAGAAGAAAAGATGGCACGGGAGGCAAGGCCTCCTCTTCCATGATGCATGGCAACAGCCACTATACAGATCTGCCAGAGGATGAAGGAGAGGTGGAAATAGCGTCTCCCAGGAGCAGATCCCCCTGCACAGCCCTCATTGCTCCAGCCCGGCCAAAGCGCAGATGAGGCTCAACACAGCAGAACACAGAACAATCGGTGAGTGCAGAGAACACCATTACTCCAGAATGTGTGTCCCCCATTGCAAACTACCCCACCTCCAACCAACCAGTACTGGACACGCAGATAAAAGACATGCTCCTATCATTGCACAGGTCCCTTCAGGCAGACTTCGCCACCATTACACGCAAATTTGACAGAAAAGCGGTCTGTCCTTGAAGATAGAGTGATCCAAACGGAGCACGCTATCTCAGAAATCACATCTACAGTTAACACCATGATAGACAACAATGAAGAAGGGAGGAAATGGCTATGCACCAAAATTGCGGACCTTGAGGACCGCTCGAGGAGAAATAATCTGAAGTTAAGAGGGGTCCCTGAAAGTGTGGCCTCTCAAGACCTTGCAAAGTTTGCCTCAGATTTATTCCTCACCCTCATACCAGACTTGACGCCTTTAAACCTGACCATAGACAGAATACACGGTATTCCCAAGCCTTCCTTCCTACACAGTGACATTCCCAGGGATGTCCTCATGAGGATTCATTTTTTCAACACTAAAGAAATGATCCTTCAAAAAGCATGCTCACTAGGGAAACTGCAAGACCCATATGCGAACGTCCAAATATTCGCCGATTTATCCAACCATGCTCTCGACATAAGAAGACAGCTGAATACGATAACCAAGACTCTCCGCAACAATAATATCCCCTATAAGTGGAAACACCCCACTAAAATAAGCGTGGACCGCAATGGGACAACCCACCTGATGTTCAACCTTGAAAAAGGCATTACGCGAGTGTGCATGTGCCGGTCCTCCGACATGGACGTGTGAGCTCGGAGGCCCGACCCGCTCCAATCTAGCAGCCCACCAGTAGCCTCAGGGGGGTTGGCTGCCCCACAGCAGAGAGGTCCCCGGCGACGGACACCCACGTGGAGATCACCCAGGGCCCCACTCGGAAGGAGACGCGCGCCCCACCAGGCGAGTGGCCTAAACGCACACTACACCCGGCCATTCATCGGAGCCTGCATGGGGATCCTGGGCCCTGTAGCGACCACACCGCGCGGGAGCCTGCCATGGTGCTTTCCCCGGTTATGTACAGCAGCCTGCGGGGACCCTGCAGGATCAGCTGACGGCCACAGTTGGAGCTCGAGGGTGAGGCCAAGGCCTACCCCCCTCCATACCACATCCCGGATTCCTAGGAGACAGATAGCTGGGAGCCCCCACACCAACGACCTTGACCCCCAGAGGGTCCCCATCTCCCTCAGGTGGACATTCCTATTAAGCAGGACCTCGGGTGAGTGATCCCAAGCCCGCAGATTACAGGGGCGTTCAGGGCAGGAGCCTCTATACAGAAGTGGGGAGGCGGCAGCTCTTACAGCCATTTCTCTGTGCCCTTCCTGACGGCCATCTTTGCTATCCCCCTCTCTACTCCTCTCCTTGCAGCTCCTGGACTCCTGAAATCTCCGCTTGCTGTTCACGTTAGATCACATTAATAAACACAAAAGGTCTTAACCACCCAGCAAAAAGATCATCGTTATGATGTTGCTACGTGATTGCCGTACACCATATGTGCCCAAGAGACTCATTTTCTAGAGAGAAATACACCAAGCTGCAAACACTCAGATTTTCCCCATGTTTACCTGGTGTCCAATCAAGACCGAAAAAGAAATGGAGTACTTATTGCCAGACATAAAAACCTAAAATGTCAAAACCTGGAGACGATTACCGATTCCAACGGTAGATATCTTATATTGCTATGCAAAATACACTCCACTGAATATACCATTGCATGCATATATGCACCGGACACTCACCAGTTACGTTTTCTGAACAAATTAATGAAAACCATCAATAAGCACTAAGAATCAATAAGAAGGTATCTCTAATCATAGGTGGTGATTTCAATATAGCACCGGACCATCTATTGGACACCTCCAATCCAACCTCCAGGCGTCAGTCACCACTGATGGACTTCCTAAAGATACACACCCTGTATGATGTCTGGCGATGTCTACATACAACCGAAAAAAACTATACCCTTTTTTCACTCTCCCACAACTCCTATTTCTGCATAGACTATTTTTTAGTAGACAAATGGACATTGCAGAGAATCCCCGCAGCTGACAGACACAATTACTTGGTCGGATCATGCTCCAGTGAGCATACAAATAGCACAATCGAAACCTTTGATGATGACTAGACTCTGGAGAGTGAATGCTCACATCATACATACAATCTTCACCCCACTCAGACCAACTATTAAAAAACTTGACAGACTTCTTCAAAGACATCCAGAAATCGGTAGCCCAAATATCCACGCTGTGGATGGCTCATAAAGCCTTTATGAGAGGAATGATCATACAACAATGTTCTATTGCAAAACGGAGGAGTCAGCATTTAGATGAGCTCACAGGAGGCCATAATGAACACAGAATTCCAAAATAAAAAGCACCCTACCCATACCCTCAAAATAAAACTTCTTGCCCTTAGACAAGAACTTAGAGCCCTTCTCTTAGCATCCCAAGAAAAAAGGGATTTTATTAAAACTTACTGTAAAATCCTTTTCTCCGAGTTCACTGACAGACGCAGCTCTTCATTGACTAGTGGGGTTTATGATTGTCCCACTAGGAGTTAACTAGGCAGGGAAAAGAACAGCTGGCCCCTCCCATGGGGCCGTCCTCTCTTCCCACATAAACCCTCACATAGAATAGCCCTTCAGTTCGTACACAAGCCGTACAAAGAACACAGCACAGAGGGGTGGGTGCTGTGTCTGTCAGTGAACTCGGAGAAAAGGATTTTACGGTAAGTTTTAACAAAATCCCTTTTTCTCCTATGTTCACTGACAGACGCAGCTCTTCATTGACTTGTGGGGATGTCCCAAAGCGGTGTCAAAAAGAGGGGTGGGTAAACAATAACAGCTGTACCCAACAGAACCCCTGAAGGAGGCGCCAACGCGCCTACACTGCCATCTGCAAAACTTTGCGGCCAAAAGCAGCATCCGAAGATGCTAACACATTAACTTTATAAAACTTAGTGAAAGTGTGTACCGAGGCCCAAGTGGCCGCCTTGCACACCTGAGACACCGAAGCACAAAAAGGTGCTATGTAAAACGTTTTGCCTGACGGCATCTAGAGGTATATCCCCTCAGATACCCACAATCAATCTGCCCTCACATAGGGACACAGATGGGTGTAGTTTGCAGGTTGTTTTAACCTTTGTACTGGCAGCTGTGATATAATATAGCGGACATGCCTATAGCTTACGAGTGTTTTCTGTTATATAGGTTGACAGGCTATAGATCATTTTGGTATTTCCTTTACTGGGTCGGGTTGGGTGGGGGGAGCTGGACGTTCTGACCTCTGGCTCTGTCCTCTCGTTCTCCCCAATAGGCCTGCGCTCACTAGCCAGTCATAGACTGGTGAGCGTTCTAGCGGAGTTCTCTCAGCATCTATTTTAGGGATCAGAGGTAGTGTTCCTCTTTAACTGCCTCTCTTTTTCTCTAGAATGTCTGTTTACTCAACTCTTTTTCTGTTTTTTCCTTTTGCCTTCCTCCACCACCCCAATTTTTTTCGTTTTTCCTTCTCTCTCGTCCTCTACCTCAATCCCCAGAGCTAGAGACGGACAATATAAAAGGTGATCTCCCTGAATGCAAAGGGGCTGAATAAACCAGAAAGACGGCAGATGTTGCTTAGCGATTTTAAAAGAGAGCATGCTAATATAGCCTTCATCCAAGAAACCCACTTCAGAACTGACAAATTGCCCTCTCTCAAAAAAGTCAACTACCCATTTGCTTATCATTCCACCAATCCCTCCGCTAAATCCAAGAGTCATAATATTGATCTCGGGATGCACACCCTGGACCTGTCAAACCAGCCTCAGTGATACAGAAGGTAGATATATTTTTTTGAAGGGCCACATAGGTGATGTGCAGGTGACACTTGCTACTTTATGTGCTCCAAATGACCAAGACATTTTCATCAGAAGTACTCTTGCAAAACTAGCAGACTTCTCGGAAGGCCACTTAATTTTGGGTGGAGCCTTTAATGTCAGTCTTATACCTCCTGAGGACTCTTCTTCGGGTACTTCCTCTGTCTCCCCCTCCTCCTGAAAGAGCATAGCTTAGACTATGCACAGATCCCAACTGATCGACATCTGGAGGCTCCAACACCTGAGCGAGCATGATTACTCATTCTATTCCTCCCGCATAAATTATACACCAGGATTGATTATTTTTTAATCCCACATAACCAACTGCAGGCCGTGTCCCATACTTCAACTGGAAACAGAACCTGGTCAGATCACACCCCTATAACCCTGATATACAAACTAGCAGACGCCACATGGCCTAGGAATCACTTTTGGCGGCTGAATGAAAGTCTGCTACCTGAGGTCTTGGCAGATGTCTCTAAAGAGTTAAGCCGGGTTCACACTGGAGCGGCACGACTTGCAGGGCTAAGCAAGTCGCCCCGCTCGAGGCGACATCAGCGTGGCTTGCAAGGAGACTTCTATTCATAGAAGTCAATGCAAGTCGTGCTGAGGTCGCCCCGAAAATAGTGCAGGAACCTTTTTCTAAGTCGGTGCGACCTGAGTCACTCCGATTAGAAAGGTTCCTTACAGTTTTTCATCCAAGCCAATGATCAACCTGACCGCGACCTGGGGGTTTTGTGGGAAGCACACAAAACAGTGATACGTGGAGTACTCATAAAACATGGCGCCCGTATCAAGTGGGAACATAATAAGCAATAAACTCAACTTATGGACAAACTACACACTATAGAATCTAGGTATAAACATGCTCCCTCCCCTGACCTAGGAGAGGGAACTACAGACTACACGCACACAAATTACGGACTTAGTATCTTACAGAGCCAAGGCGACCCTACAGCACTGTCGATGCTTAAACTATGAGTCAGGGAATACATGTGGAGAGTTACTAGGTAGATCAGTAAGAGAACAACAATTTGCCTCTTCTATCCCTAAATTTATTACTCCCATGGGCGAATCGGCCGTATTACCCACTCAAATCACGAAACGCTTCAGAGACTACTACTCTTCTTTGTACAATCTATCCGACCGATCCCCGACACTAGCAGAGATGGAGGATTATATTTCGTCGTCTTCTCTCCCCTCTCTACCACCTGAAATCCAAGAGGAGCTAAACCTACCTACCTATCTCGGAGACTCAAGAGCAGTCGGTGATATGAAGCCTGGTAAGGCCCCGGGCCCAGATGGCTTCACTCTCCAGTACTACAAGACTTTCTTACCGACCTTAAGGCCTCACTTGACTAAACGCTTCAACACACTTGGATCAGAGACATCTTTCCCACGAGACTCCCTATTGGCACACATCTCAGTAATTCATAAAGAAGGGAAAGACCCAACCTCTTGTACAAGCTATAGGCCTATCTTGCTTCTAAACACTGACTTGAAGCTTTTCACCAAAATCTTGGCCAAACGCCTAGCGCAACACTTAGGGGACCTAGTGCATCTAGACCAAGTGGGGTTCATCCACACAAGAGAGGCCAGAGATAACACGATTAAGGTGTTTAATCTTCTACACATTGCAAACTCCACCCACACACCATGTCTTTTCCTCAGTACAGATGCAGAGAAGGCATTCGACCGAGTGAACTGGGACTTCCTAATGTCAGTACTTCATCATATAGGCCTCCATGGGACCATGCTGAATTGTATTACTAAAATATACTCAACTCCCTCAGCCCAGGTGAAGGTGAATGGGGTACTTGCAGAGCCTTTTTCAATCGGCAATGGCACGAGGCAGGGATGACCGCTGTCCCCTCTGCTATTAGCCATCTCACTGGAACCGTACCTTTGCAAGGTCCGTATGAATCCAAACATACAAGGCCTCCAATTGGGGCAAAATCAGTTCAAAATTTCGGCCTATGCCGATGATTTATTATTCTCATTGGTGAACCCAGAAATCTCCCTCCCAAATCTCCTAAAAGAATTCAACTGGTATGGGAAACTCTCTAATTTAAAGATAAACTTTTCCAAGTCAGAGGCAATGGGCATTGCAATCCCTCCCGGCACATTGGGGTGATTAAATGCAAATATTAGTTTCAAATGAGCCAACTCAAAACTCAAATATCTGGGTACATACATCCCGAATGATATCAAGAACACATTCAAATATAACTTCCCACCTTTGCACGTCAAGGTCCGCTCATTATTAGAGAGCTGGAATACAGGCCCACATTCTTGGTTTGGCAGGATTAATCTGCTAAAAATGTCCATCTTGCCAAAATTCCTATACCTCCTCCAAGCACTGCCCCCTTTTTCAGGCAAGTGCAATCTCTCTTCTTAAAATTTGTTTGGGCACAGAAAAAACCCGGGCTACCTCGGGCACAGCTGATCCTACCCAAACAATGGGGGCGCTTGGCTCTGGCAGATGTTGGCAGCTATTATCAGGCAGTACACCTGGGACAAAATTATCGACTGGTGCCAACACTGAAGCCAAGCTATGGGCCCGGATAGAACAGGCCCAAACTTTCTCTTTAAAGAGCGCGCTCTGGTGCTACGAGCACCTACTCACATCTTTGAAAAACCATCCCTTGATTGGTAATACACTTTCCACCAGTGCCCGGGCCACTCGGAAGTCGTCTCTCACCATACAGGAATCTCCTCTTTTTTCAATCCTAGGTAACCCCCTATTTCCACAGGGCCTACATGGTCCGCAATTTGACACGCTCTGCCAAAAGCTCTATGAAACGGCTTCAAATTTTCAGGTAGGGAGTAGATGGCCCTCACTAGATGAACTGACTAATACATTCGGCCCGTTTTGCCTCTCGTTCTGGAGTGCCATACAAATACATAATTTCCTACATTCATTACCCCCACTCAGACTTACAGCCGCCAGTTAACTTGTTTCGAGGAATACTGCTCAGATAGGGATCCCCTTCCTCGAACCTTGTCCAAGATTACTCCACATGGTCCATTATCCCTGCCCTGCTTGCAGAAATGGGAAGAAAACCTTTACTGGGCCTTTAACCAGACACAGATTCAGAATATAACCAATTTAGCCCTCAAATCATTAATCTGCACTAAGATGCAGGAGACCAACTTCAAAATACTGACGAGATGGTACAGTACCCTACACCTACTTGATTACACCAATTTTACCCGAACACCTCAGATCAGTGTTGGCGATGCGGGAGAGACAGAGGAACACTGTTGAATATTTTTTGGTCCTGCCCCAAGCTATCCAAATTTTGGACAGATATACGTACCATTACCCAAACATTTGCAGAAATTGCCATACCAGCAGACCTAGCATTCTTTTTATTACACGTGTCCAAGATCCCACAAACAGTTATAAAAATTCACTTGTACGCCACCTTGTGAATGTGGCAAAATCCTGCATGCCCTTATACTGGAAACGCTCAGACCCGCCTACGACTGCTCTCTAGGTACAGAAAGTGGAGGAGGTAAACAGAATGGAAGATCTGGTCCAAGCTTCCAAGCACAAATGTGAGAGGTATTCTAACACATGGAGACAGTGGAATTTCTTTGTATTATCAGATGAAGGCAAGGCCGCTCTGGGAACCTAAACAATAACAGACAAATGGGTAAATCACATTTTGTGAATCGGCACTATCGCTAGCTCAACCATCCCCCCCCCCCCTTCCTCCTGGTATTTTTTTTTTCTCTCTCTTCCCTCTCTTTCGCTCTCTTTTCCTTTTTCCTCCCTAAATTTTCTTCCTGAGTTTCACTATACTCCTAGCTACTTGGAGTAATACGGGCCATGCGTGAGGGTAAATACAGGGTAAAGGGCAAGTAATATAGGAGCTGTGCAGCTCCGTATCGTGTACTTGAGGTACAGGATCGTAAGCTATATACTCTCTGGTCTCACCGGAGGCAAATATGCACTGTAACCTCCTAATTGCCGTCCTGCTCTATGAAGTTTGTTTGACTCTCTGACTTCTGTTGCAGGATAACTGGGGGACTAGTCTCTCACTGTTTTGCATTGTTAGTTCAAAAATAAAAATTATATTTGAATAAAAAAAAAAAAATAAGTTCAAAATTCCAACAATGGTGGATGAGGTTCACTGTGCAGTGTGATGATCTATTTTTCCTGTAAAAAATAATGGATGGCTGTCCGATGAGCTTGAATGCTCGCTAGCCTCTCCCCTTCAAGAGGTGGTGGAGTCTTTGGGGATCAGTGTACGTCCACCTGCCTCTGGGTGTCCGGGTGGGGGTGATTAAGATGGGGGACCTTTATGGTGTGTGGTTTCCTCTGGGTGTCCTTCAGGAGGTGGTGGAGTCTTTGGAGATCAATGTGTGTCCACCTGCCTCTGGGTGTCCAGGCGGGGGTGGTCAGGATGGGGAACCTCTATGGTGTGTGGTTTCCTCTGGGTGTCCTGGTGGGGGTGATTAAGACTATGAAGTTCTTTGTGGTGTGAGCTGGGGAACCTCTGTAGGTGCTGGTTTCCTCTATGGTGCTTCAGGGTCTTTTCCCATGCCTCAATGGTGATGGCATGTAAAAAAAGGAGGAATTGCACATAGTGTAATACTGTTTAGTTAAAAGATTTATTCAGTAAAATAATGTACTTACACTCACTTTTTCAGTTTAAAATGGGTTCAACAATCCACAAGTGCCAAGCTCGTCTGTCCACATCACATCTGGCCTTTGCCTGCAGCTGCATCCCAACGCATATCGTCACGTTCACGTGACTTTACCAGGGAATCCCCTGATGATATCCCATGATGAAGTCATGTGACTGACGATACGCACATCACACTGCACAGTGAACCTCATCCACCATTGTTGGAATTTTGAACTGATTAATGCATCTATACTAATTGTGTCATGAAAAGTCACATTTATGTGTTATATTTACTCACTGTCACCATTTACCTCTAATACGTTTTTTTTTTTACAGTATCATTTAAATATAGCGACAAATGTTTATTTAAGGAATGTTCAGGTTTTTACACATCACCTTATAGATCACGATTGCAACCTGTGAAATTACACACAGTTGCCTATCAGCAACCTACCACAACAATAAACCTTATCACCTACTAAAAACAAATTGACACCCAGATCGCTCTTCAGGTGACATCTAAATCACTCTTCAGGTGACAGCGCAACACCAACTTTTGTTGTTTTTTTTCCAATTGGTTTGCAGGGCTGCTACCCCCTGCATCACTTTTGCCACTTTTTCTTCTGGAAGAAATATCCTCTGGGATACTGAGCAGATCTTGTAACCCAAATAAGTCAGTCACTCTTTGGGCGGGTATTAAGGAAAACTTCTCCCTGTTGATAAGCCAGCCTGGAGATTGCAGAACACTCTGCACCGTCCCCAGATCCCTTTCCAACTCTTGGAATGACCCTGCTACAATTAAGGGATAATCGTGATTGCTTTTAGCCTTAGTGGAGCCAACGCCTCTCCCAGGACCTTGGTAAAGATCTTTGGGGCCGGGGATAGTCCAAAAGAAAATGCTCGACTCCAACTTGCCCGCTAGCCTCAGGAATGTATGATATGCCGGATGGATCGGGACATGCAAGTATGCATCCCTGAGGTCCAGCGTTGCCATGAAGCAATTTGGAGTGAGCAACATTCTGATAGAGAATAACGCCTCCATTCTGAAATGCTTGTACCTGATTGACTTGTTCAGGGACCAAAGTTTCAGAACCAAAATCAATATTTTCCCGAAGGCTTTTTTACTACAAAACAAGAGAGTGAAAGCCTTTTCCTTGCTCTTTTCAGGGAACTGGATCATAACTTCTGATCCACTAATTCTCCTATCAAAAGAGCCAGAGCTGTCGCCTTCACTCGGTCTCGGGGAGGAACTGTGATTAACATTCTTTCTGGAGGCTGAGAGGAAAACTCCAGCTTGTACCCACTGACCACCAAATCCCTGATAAAAAGGGCTTACGGTGGTCTTTGTCCATTGTGGTAGTAAGGCCCTCAATCTTCCCCCCATTGGGACGCATACTCATTGTGGTTTTGGCTGCTGGGGAGGGTTAAATAACACCTCCCCTGCCTCTTCCCTTGTGGCCCCTCCAGTGTTTCTTAGGTTTGTAAAAATTTTGTAACCAAAGGCTTCTTCTTTTTCTCAGAGAAAGCCTTCTTTCTATCCGCTGTATGCCCTAAGGCCTCCTGTAACCCCTGGCCAAAAATATGGTCCCCAGAAAAGGGAAGACCACACAGGCGTAGCTTAGAAGCCGCATCTCCAGACCAGGTTTTAAGCCACAGACTTCTGGCTGAATTGACCAAAGCTGGCCCATGATATAAGAGTCCCATGCCAAGCGCAACAAGATGTCTCTGCTCTTATCCATAGGATCCTTTAATGAACTCATATCGTCAAACGCCAAATCTGAATTATTTGAGATTTTTGACAGGGGCGCATCCAACTTTGGGTGCTTATTTCAAGGCTGCGCATCACTTTCCTCGAACAAGAACCTCCTCTTGAGGCCGCCTGAAAATAAAAAGGCTCTCTCTCTCTGGATGATCCCATTCCAGCTTGATAGTATCAAGCAAGGAATCATGCACAGGGAAGACCATAGTCTTTCGCTTATGCGTCCCCTCATACATGAGATCATGCTTGGAGAGTTGTACCTTCTCTTGCTCAATACCTATGGTTGTGTAAATGGCTTTTAACAAGTCATCTACAGACAGATTGTATCTAGAACCTTTAGATTCCCTATCTCTAGGTTCTGCGTCTCACCCTATATCTTCCTGGGAAGATCGGGGAGACCTGGCATCTTCCTCGAATGCCCCGCTATCAATATTTCGAGTAGGAAATAAAAGGTAGATAGATGTAAGCTCATTCCTGACCGACATGAGCATTTTCTGGCATGCTACTGCCGGCTCGTCTTTTACCAGGCTGTCAATGCACGTGCGGCAAACAGCGTTAGTCCAAGAACTAAGCTTGCTAGTGCAAACTGCACGTTCTTTTAGGTGGCTGCGCTTGTGTTCTGTCCTGAGTCTTGGTCTGTAACACAAAAAAAAAAAAAGAACCCACTGTAAATCTAGCGCCCCAGCCATACTCCATAACATTCCTGTGCAGGAGAAAACGTCAGGAGACCCCCAAGGCAATACGGAGAGTCCCCCCCCACCAGGATTTAGCACGGTGCTTACGATATGACCGGCTTACCTGAGAGGTGCTGGTGCTAGGGCCCGCTTCTCCTGCCACTGCAGGTACCGCAGTTGGATCCATGTTGTCCTTCCTCTGAGATTTCAGCCTCTGCTGCGTCCAGGCACACCAGTTGCCCATCGCCCCTTGTCCGCACTTTAAGGAGACCAAAACTGCACCTCCAGCGCTCGCTGATGACGTCAGCAGCCTCCCGGAAGTTACCCTTCCGGCTAGTGGAATGCACGGCTCCGCCCCCTCCACGTGATCCTGACTTCCTGAACAGCGCTCTGCACAGAAACAGCCTCGCTGGTAATAGCAGAGCGGCTGCAGCCTGCATTAGGGTGCAGGAATGGCGTTCGGAATGCTCAGGGCTGACTCACCGTGATCCTGTGGTTCAGTGTGGTAACGTGTTTCCTGTCCTGGTAGGAAGAGCCCAAGGTCTCATAGGCTGTCCTGTAAGACGCCTCGAGAAATCTGTGTAGTGTGTTTATTTTTTTACACTTTTTTATTAGGTGAACAGGCACTGTACCCCATACTCATTCACATAGGGTGGGGGGCAGGGATCTGGGGGCCCCCACATCTTAAAGGGGGCTTCCAGATTCCAATAAGCCCCCCGCCCGCAGACCCCGCCAACCACCGGCCAGGGTTGTCGGGAAGAGGCCCTTGTCCTCATGAACATGGGGACAACGTGCCTTGGAGTGGGGGGGTGCAGGGCCCCCCCTGCCCCGAAGCACCCCCCCATGTTGAGGGCACGTGGCCTGGTATGGTTTGGGGAGGGGGGGGGGGAAACACTCGCTCGTGCCCACCCCCTTTTCCTGACCTGCCGGGCTGCATGCTCAGATAAGGGTCTGGAATGGGTGCCTTTTTTTCCATACCCGACTGAAGGGGCAATTATTTTTTTTTTTTTTTTTTTAGTTTGGCTGGGGGTTCCCTCAAGATCCTCAGCACACAAGTCGCACCGTAAGTCAGACCATCGTGATCCGACTTCTGGTGCAACTTCTGTTCAAATCAATGGGCTCCCATAGGGAAGCATTAATTTTGAATAAAAACGTTTGCCTGATGAGACTCAATGCTCTGTATACAGCGTTAAACCGCGTTTTTGAGCGTTTACCGGTGTCAGCGTTTTTAAAGCTATAGCACTGGAGCCTTAGAATGCGCTGGTCGTAGGCTTTTTTTTTTTGGAGCTTAAAAACATCTATGCCTCTTACAGCTCAAAACATCTGTGTGTAAGAGGCCATTGAATAACATGGAGAGGCGTTTTTAAGCTGTAAAAAAACAACTCAAAAATGCAGCTGTAAAATGAGGCCTAAGACAAAATACAAATCTAATCTGGCATGAAATTCATACATCTCTGCTATACTTTAGAGAGCAATTCAGACACCTCTGCTACAATCTATAGCCCGATTCAGACAGCTTTGCTACAGTTCATAGCCCAATTTTACTTGAAGAGGTGTTCCAGTCATATTCCTGAAGATAAAAAGTCAGCAGCTACAAAAACTGTACCAGCTGACTTAATAAGCAGAGGCGTACCTGTTCCAGGATCCAGCGCTGTGCTCACATGAGCCATTTCTTCCACTGGTCTTCAGGCCCCGGCGCTGGCATCTTAAGTGTGGGCACCCACCAGCTGCCCGCTGCACTGGAGCGGGTACCTGTGAAACCAGGTACCCCCCCCCCCCCCCCCAAAAAAAAAAATAAAATAAAAAATATGTCAAATATTGCAGAGGAGGGGAGGAACAGTGGACCCTTTTGGGTGAAGTTCTGCTTTAATTTTTTGTGTTTGCCCCTTTTGAAAATTTCAGACGATAGCTGTGTAGATTATTGTAGAATCGATTTGAAAGTGGTATTTTTTGTACGATATTTTGATCCTGTGTATGGGGCTTTAGATGGAAAAAAGCTGCAAGAAAGGTAACACTGGAAGCAGCAAATTACAGCCCTAATTTGCAATTTAGCTTCAGGGCTACATCTCTGCCTACGTCCTGACTGCTTACTGGACCATAAATCAGCATCAACACTTTAGACCAGTGAGCCCACTGCTGGCACAGGAAACATAAGCTGAAAAATCTGAAAAACAGGACTGTTATCTGCCTGGCTAGGCAGTATTGTGGGAATATATGAATTGTAAGAAAGGTTAAACAAAATTGGTTATAATTTGGCATATAAAAAAAGTCTACCTATGAGGAGTTCAAATGTGCGGTTTGCACAACACTTCATTATTTGATTCAAGCATTCATATTGTGTTTGAAATACAATAGTAAAGTTTTACAGTAACCACTGAAAACCCAAAAGAAAAATAAACTAAAATTGTGATGAAGCGTAGACAATACCTCTCTTTGAAATCTTTCTAATGTTAACTTCTTTTGCATCTGATCCTGAAGCCATGGATCAGCAGAATATTCTCCTTCCAGTAAGGAGGGCCAGCAATTGCCTGCATCCCGGTTGGACTTGGTTAATACTATTCGTATAAGTTTTTTGTCCTCTGTAAAGAAAGAAAAATGAATTAATTTGCCATGTGGGCTACAAAAATACCATGCTTTAGCCTGCATTCACACTTGAACAGAGTGTATTTTGAAGCATTTCTTGAGGCATACTTGCAAATGTATCAAGCTTCAAGAGTTTGTTTCCTGTGCTAGACAAGGAAAGGAGAGAACAGCTACATAGTAGGAGAGGAATTCTTCCAGAATAAGAATGCACAAGACATTTAAAGGTGTTCCCACTGAACTCTATGGAGCCCAAAAAGCTGGACTATGCTTAAAAGAAGCTTGTGTACTTTTTCAAGTGTAGGGCGTGGAGCATAGGGCCACTGAGGATACAAGTGTGAACACGGACAGTTAGAAAGAATGGGTTTCAACAAAGTTAGGTGTAGTCTAGCATAAGGAAACAAGAAAAAAAAATGCTCAGGTGTGAATATGGGCTTAAAAAAAAGCTCCCCTTATTTCACTAAAACACTCTCGATTATGTTTCAAGAGCAGGACAGGAAGTTCCTATCCCACTGCCGGAATACAGAGCTGTATAATGTATGCAGCTGAGGCTATATACAATTCATACAGTGCTGAGAGCTGCTGCATTGTCTTAGTGAAGTGAATAGCTTGTTTGGACCAGCTTGGTCCAAATGAACTATTTAAACTTCACTAAACGCTGGAGATCAGCTATAAATCGCTGAGAGTTGTAGCCACTATGAGAATTAGGCCGAAAGCTATCTGCAACAGCGTATTTTATCATTTATAAAACATTTCTTACCTAAAGTCCATGTACTTTCATCACTTATTGTAGAATCATAAAGCCTTCCCTGGAAATAAATAAAAAAAAAATATAAAAAGGAAGACAGACATGTAACCAACAAGAAAACTTATTCTAAAAATATTTCTTGTGCACACGTTGAACCTAGATATGCCTACAAGTACCTTCAAATACCTTACTGAGCACCCTGACAGCTTTAAATTTCAAGGTGTTCTATTATACAAATACTGAATGCAGTCTTTAACTACTTCATGGCCAGAGGTCATTGAAGCCTGGTGGATTTTCAGACCCGGTCTAGCAGCATCAGTAAATTTGACAACTCTATAACTAATTTTCTAAATAAGTTTACATTGTTTTTACAGAGCATGCAGAAATTTTAAACTGGTTGTTATGCCACTATGACCTCTTTATACTATCCGCTCTGTCTCCTAATGCTGTCTGCCCCAGTGTGTGTGACTTAAAAAAAAAAAAGCCGTCTATACCCGATTTCAGAGCGCCGCTTGGAGCTCATGTAACCGTCTGCCTCTCTCCTCTCCCCATCTGACAGCTGCAGCAGAAGGGGCCGAGAGTCCCTTGCTGACGTCAGCTGGGAGGAGAGAGGTAGCCAGTCACCAGAGCATCGAGCGGTGCTCTGAAATCAGGTATAGACGGCATTTTTTTTTATAACTCACACACACACAGGGGCACACAGCATTAGAAGGCAGAGCGGATAGTATAAAAATGTAGAGGTTATTTCAGCAGCAGAAGGAGGGGAGGGGTGGGCACTGTCACTAGCTGACAGGTAGTGAGGGAAGGGGGGAAGAGGATAGAGGAGAGCTGCAGATGAAAAAAGCACGTAAACTGACCACAGTGCCAGGGCACAGCAGCCATGATAAACCGTGGTCAGTTAACGGGGGGGGGGGGGAATGGGGAGTAGAAACTGGCAGGATCAGCCAGGTTTTTTTAAGTTAAACAAGGGTTTAAATTACATAGCACAAGCACTGTACTGTATAACCTGCTTTAACTACTTGCCGACCAGCCGCCGCAGTTGTACTGTGGCAGGATGGCACAGCTGCGCGAATCGCCGTCATTGTATGTCGGCCACTTTAACCACTTCAGCTCCGGAAGGATTTCACACTTTAGGACCAGAGCCCTTTTTGCGATTCGGCACTGCGTTGCTTTAACTGAAAATTGCGCGGTCGTGTGACGTTGTACCCAAACGAAATTTGCGTCCTTTTTTTCCCACAAATAGAGCTTTCTTTTGGTGGTATTTGATCACCGCTGCGTCATTTCTGATCGCCGATATAAACAAAAGAAGAGTGACAATTTTGCAAAAAAAACCCAAATTTCTTACTTTTTGCTAAAATACAAATCCAAAAAAAAAAAAAAAAATATAAAAAAAACATTTTCTTTCATCGGTTTTGGCCGATTTATATTCTTCCTCATATATGTGATAAAAAAAAAAAAAAATCGCAATCGGCGTTTATGGATTGGTTTGCGCAAAAGTGGTTGCGTTTACGGATGATGAGAATTCATTTCTGGGGTTTTTATTTTTATTTTTTTATTTTTTACTAGTAATGGCGGCGATCTGCGATTTTTAGCGGTACTGCGATATTAGGGCGGACATGTCGGAATATTTTGACACTTTTTTGGGACTATTGGCATTTATACAGCAATCAGTGCTATAAAAATGCACTGATTACTGTGTAAATGCCATTGGCAGTGAAGGGGTTAACCTGCAGAGGGCGCTCTAAGGGTTAACTGTGTTCCCTGGGCGTGTTCTTACTGTATGGGGGATGCCCTAACAGGGGAAGGGAAGTGATCACAGCTTCCATGTAAAGGACACGGACCTCCGTTCTTTCACTCCGGGGCATCGCAGGTAGCCGGCGGAGATCGAATCCGCCGCACCCGCTCCCTGGCCCTCCCCGGACACAGTAAGCGCGCGGGCACGCCTCCGGCGGCGCGTGCTCACTGTGCTCGACCTGGCAGCCGCCGTCATATGACGGCGTTTTGCCTTACAGAGCCACTCTGTCGCCGTCAAATGCCGATCAGCGGTCGGCAAGCGGTTAAGAGCTGCAGGGGGTGCGTGGCGACGCCGGAGCAAGTGGACGGGGCCGCAATGTCCGTCTGCTACCCAATATCGATCGCTCCTGAGAGAGACAGAACGGGGATCTGTCAATGTAAAAACACAGATCCCTGTTCTCTCAGAGAAGTAGAGAGAGATCTTCTGTTCCTAGTCATGAGAAACAGTGATCTATCTCTACTCCCTGTCACTCCACTCCACCTACAGTTAGAAACACCTCCCTAGGGAACACTTAAATTACAACTAAAGGCAACATACATATTTTAGGAAATCCTCATATAAAGACCTGAAAGTTACACATGGTAATAAACATAACAACTGAAATGATTATTTTCCTACCATATACTGAAATGCTGGTCTATAATCCCCTCCAGCAGAACTCCTTTTGGTGTATACAAGACATGATGATGGGAGGAGTTGAGCAGAGCTTAGATGTCATTTCCTGTCAGTGAAATAGCTGGTCTATCAGTCCTCCAAGCCTTCTATGATGCTCAGTCTATTTTACACAACACACACCCATCTGCCAAACAATAGCTGGGTGTGTGCACTATGTAAAACAGCCACAATTCATTACAGACAAGCTAGGTCTAGGATCTAGAGCAGTGGGCGGGCAAAGGAGGGACATAGGTGGGAGTGGGTGGGGCGTCATGGGCAGTTGTGAGAGAAGCATAATCTGGATTTCTGTGTAGAATGAAATCTCTCAGCCTGCCATGTTATACAAGAGCCCCTCCCCCACTGATGTGAGGACGTTTTTTGCAGAGAGACAAGATGTGTTCAACACAGGCAATTCGAAAACCAGGAAATAAAGTTGTCACTTCACTAAAGAAAGTGCACATGAGAGATGGAGACAAGGTAGATATCTCACGATCCTTACCATCCTGCTTTTTGAAAAACAATCAGTGACATGTTTAACAAACTGTATAGGTGCATAACATATTGATTTCTTCATTTTGACCATAGTTCTACTTTAACCTCTTGATCGCCCCCTAGTGTTAACCCCTTCCCTGCCAGTGACATTTTATACAGTAATCAGTGGCTATTTTTAGCTCTGATCGCTGTATAAATGTCATTGGTCCCAAAAAAGTGTCAAAAGTGTCCGATCTGTCCACCGCAATGTCACAGTCCTGATAAAATCTCAGATCGCCGCCATTACTAGTAGAAAAAAAAAATAATAATAAAAACACCATAAATATATCCCCTATTTTGTAGACGCGATAACTTTTGTGCAACCCAATCAATATACGCCTATTACGACTTTATTTACCAAAAATATGTAGAAGGATATATATCGGCCTAAACTGATGAATAAAATGTGATTTTTGACTTACCGTAAAATTAAATTTCTTTGAGTTCATTGACAGACACAGCGCTTCAATATTCATGACCATAGGGTTATACCTCCCTCTACAGGAGTAGGACATTAGGCAGAAAAAAAAAAGACTTGGCTATGCCTATGGGCAGTCCTAGGTGGTATATACCCCATCTCTGCTATACTTCAGTTTATTAACAAGCAGTATCAGAAGTATTAAAGCTCCTTAGAGGAGTAGGTGCTGTGTCTATGAATGAAAGAGAAAATGGGATTTTCGACTTATCGTAAAATCCATTTCTCGGAGTTAATTGACAGACACAGCTCTCCAATATTGATAACCATAGGGATGTCCCAAAGCAGTGCCAAACATGACGGGTGGGAGAATGAAAAATCCTAAAAGGCTAAGACAAGAGCCAACCAGGTAACAGGAGCTCAAAACGCAGAACAACTGGAGCCCAACCTGAGCAATATACCCTCAAGAGGGAATGGACCCTCTAAACAGCAGCCAAAGAAGCATCCACAGATGCCAGCACATCTACTTCATAGAATGTTGTGAAAGTTTACACAGACGACCAGGTGGCCACCCTGCAAACTCGCGCAACTGACGCCTGATGATGGAAGGCCCAAGAAGCACTAAACGCCAGAGTAGAATGCGCCGCAACAGGGAAAGGAGGAACCCGACCCATGACAGAATAGACAAGATAAATCATCATCAGTCTGATCCATCCAGAAATGGTTGCAGAAGAAGCAGAAAGTCCCTATCTTAACCCATCCAAGATCACAAACAGTGAGTCTGACCTCTGAAAAGACTCAGTGGCTGCCAAATACACCCGAATCACATTCAGGGCATGTAAGGCAAATGCATTAGGATATGTTGACCAGGGCACAGGGAAGGCAACACAGTGTCTTATTCAAAAGGGAAATCAGAGGAAGGAGCGATGGAAAAAAGGGAAGAATCACCTTATCCTTGTGGAACACAGGTTAAGATGTACGACAAGATAAATGCCACCAGTTCCAACACCCTGCAAGCAGAGGTGATAGCCTCGAGACAAAGTAAGCAGGGGAATCTCCCGAATATTTTGAAAGGGAGGCTTCTGTAGAACCGAAAGCACCAAGTTCAGATCCCACAGCGGTAGAAGAGACTGCACCGGTGCAGACAGACGCCAAACTCCCTGAATAAAAAAAAGGCACGCACCTGGTAGTGCGAGACCAGGGGATGCTGAAAAAGCAGGTCAGGGCCTTGAGGACCAAAATTGGACATACCATGCTTGCATCTTCAAGGACCGTGAACAAGTCTGATAAAAACTCCTGACACGGGAAGCGGGACAATCACGCCAGAGGCAACAGGGCTTGCACAGCCCCATGAGGAGCACTGCAAACGGTCCAGTGACAGATGCACATCAGAAAGAACACCTTTTCGGGGGAACAAGGCCGGAAGCCCATTTTGTAACCTGACAAAATCAAGACTACACCCCCCCCCCCACTCCAGACATGGAGGAAGGCGCACCCTCATGCTGAAGGGGCCTTGTCCGCCGATCCAGAGAATCCCGCTCTCGGCTTGCCAGACCAGGTCCATTCAGAACCTGCCAAGGGTTGGAAGGGATATGAACCCTTGCCAGTGGACCCTAATGAATGAAAAAAGGAGAGGAGGACCGCGTCTGCAACGAGGCTCTTTTCCCTTTTGAGACTGGAAGGGGAGACGTACCTTCCCCCCGTGAGACTCCTAATGATGTCATCCAGGGCAGCCCCAAATAGACAATAGCCTTGAAAAATGTAAACCGGTCAAAGTTTTTTATAAGCCTAGTCTACAGACCAACACGTAAGCCACAACACATGTCTAAGCACCACTGCGGAAACAGAGAGCTCAGCAACTTAGGGAACTGCGTCCAAAAGGCATAGCAGGGACTCCTCAAAGGAATACTTCACAAAGCGATATTGGAAGCACAAAGGAGTGTTTTGGGCACTCCCATTCTTCATGGACAAATTTTGCAAAATAGGAGGGAGAAGGGGACGCTTTCACCGTGCAAGATGGCATATGGATGCCAAAGGGGACCGGCCCTCCGCCGCCGCCCCATCCCCCATCTTTAAAGTTCCCTGCACAGATATAAGAAATGTGACAACCAGTGCCTTCTCATGCACCACTGCATTTGTGGAGGAATCATCTTCAGTACCTGACAGAACAGGGAGTGTGGCCACCAACTGCAAGGTGGGCAGCGTCTGTGGCAGCAGAGCCATATATAGGATCGTTCGAGCCAGATAGGCAGGGGGGCGCCATATAGTAGTCTATATACCCAAGCGCCACTTGTAGAAAGACAAAAAAACTCAGAGGGGACCACCGACTGAGACCCCCTGCCGACAGAGGCCCTGCACAGGGGACGCCAATCGAGGCCCCGCACAGGGGACATAAAAACCAAAGGCCCGCACCGGGGGCACCACTGAGGCCCCTGCCTCCCAGGGGGTGCCAACAGAGTCCCCGCACTGAGGGCCCCCCTAAAGGGACTACCCAAAAGGGGGGGTCACCATCAGAGCCCCCACAGCACCGCCCCTCTGGTAGGAGACGGCCGCAGCCTAAATTTTCGTCCACACTCTGCGAGTGCGCGGAGGGACCGGACCAAGACGCGGAATGGAGGGCGGACACCCACAACTGATAGCAGCAGCAGAGGAGAACCCTGAAGAGGCCGACCACCCCAGGGAGTACCCCCGCCCCACACCCCGTCCAGGGAAAACGAGGTGGGGGCCCCCTACTTACTGATCCAGCAAAACACACGGGTAGCGCTCCCATACAGATCCTCCTCGCCACCGAAGTGTGGGGCTGTTAGCCATGAGGAACGCTGTGACTTGGGCTGAGACCCGGTCGTATGCGACCTCGCGAGACATTTAACTTGCAGAGTCAGCCCCCGTCCAGTGGGGCTATGTCGCAGCCAACCTAGTGCGTAGCTGCGGTCTGCACATGCTCGCTGGCCAGATTGGGGAGACCACTGGATACTTAGTGAATAGCCCGTCGCCCAGCCCGGCAGTTGTTGGAGATCTCACCGGAAAAAAATAAACAAAAAATTGCCAGGACTAGAGATCCCAGCAGGAAACTAGGTCCTTACTCCTGACTAGGCAGAGAGGGGGGTGTATACCACCTAGGATTGCCCATAGGCATAAAAAAAAAAAAAAAAGTGTCTTCACCCTCAGCTTCTCCTCTTTCCAAAGGGCTGGTGAGTAGAAAACACGCAGCTAGGAGGTAGAATTCCCTCCTCTTTCTGTACACAACACACTGGTTGATTTCCCTACCTCAGTTCAGCTTGCCTCCAAACAAGTTAATGAAACAGATGCTGCTCATTAACCCGTTAACCACTTCAGCCCCGGAAGGATTTCCAGCTTTAGGACCTGGGCACTTTTTTCAATTTGGCACTGTGCCGCTTTAACTGGTAATTGCGTGGTCATGCTACGTTGTACCCAAACAAAATTTGCATCCTTTGTTCCCCACAAATAGAGATTTCTTTTGGTGGTATTTGTTCACCTCTGCACTTTTTATTTTTTGCAATATAAACAAAAAAAAAAAAAAAACAAAAAAAAATGATATTTTCAACTGTATGTTATTGCAAAAATACAATAAACTAAATTTTAGTAATTTTTTGCCAAAATGCATTTAGCCTATGTCTCAGGTAAAAAAAAAAGTCAATTAGCGTATATTTATAGGTTTGCGCAAAAGTTATAGCATCTACGTTTGGAAGGTATGCAGCTTTTATTTTATGACTGCCTATCTCATTTCCTGAGGTGCTAAAAACGGAGGGGCAGTACAACCCCCCCCCCTCCCAATGACCCCATTTTGGAAAGTAGACACCCCAAGGAATTTGCTGAGAGGCATGTTGAGCACAGTGAACATTTTATTTGTCATAAGTGATATGACAAAAAAAAAAAAAAATACACAAAGTTGTTACTGAAATGAAATATTGCTCACACATGCCATGGGTATATATGGAATTACACCCCAAAATACATTCTGCTGCTTCTTCTGAGTACGGGGATACCCCATGTGTGAGACTTTTTGGCAGTCTAGCTGCGTACTGGACCCCAAAAACCAGGATAAGTGCGTAAAAAGGTGATTTTACTCCTCACTCCCTATCGCTATTTCGGAGGCCATGGAATGCCCAGATAGCACAAAAGCCCCCCAAATGATCCCGTTTCGGAAAGTAGACACTCCTAGCCATTTGCTGAGAGGTACATTGAGAATTTTGCAGATCACTTTTTGTCATGAAGTTTTGAAATGTGAAAAATGTAAAAAAAAAATAAAATAAATCTGTTTATTTCTTCATTTTCCAAAGCAAATGAGAGTTGCAAAACACTCGCCATGCCTCTTAGCAAGAACATTGGGGTGTCTACTTTCCAAAATGGGGTCATTTGGGGGGGGATTTTGCTCTACCTTGACATTTCATGGCCTGAGGAGTAAAATCACCATTTTATGCCCTTCGAAAGCCTGAAGGCGGTAAAAGGTTTTCGGGGTCCTGTACACAGATAGGCTCCCAAAAAAGTCTCACACATGTGGTATCCCCATACTCAGGAGAAGCAGCAGACTGTATTTTGGCGTGTAATTCCACATATGCCCATGGCATGTGTGAGCAATATATAATTTCAGTGACAACATTGTGTAAAAAATAAAAATTGTAATTTCCCTGAAACTTGTGACAAAATATAAAATATTCCATGGACTCAAACATGCCTCTCAGCAGATAAATTGGGGTGTCTACTTTCCAAAGTGGGGTCATTTGGTTTTTTTTTTTGCTATCTGGGCATTTCATGGCCTCCGAAACCTGGATAGGTAGTTAGGAGTGAAGGCATACATTTTCAACCTTAGAAATCCTGAAGGCGGTGATTAGTTTCGGGGTCTTGGTGTCGGATAGGCTCCCAAAAAGTCTCACACATGGGGTATCCCCATACTCAAGAGAAGCAGCAGAATGTATTTTGGGGTGTAATTCCACATATACCCATGGAATGTGTGAGCAATATATAATTTCAGTGACAACTTTGTGTAATTTTTTTTTTTTTTAAAGTCGTTTTTCAATCACTTATGACAAACAAATAAAATATTCCATGGACTCAACATGCCCCTCAGAAAATAGCTTGGTGTGTATACTTTCCAAAATGGGGTCATGGGGGGGGGGGGTTTGAACTGTCCTGGCATTTTATGCCCAACATCACCCACTCTTCTAACCACTTGAACCACCAAGTCTTTACTGACGCTTTGTTAACATGTAAAAATAAAATTTTTTTGCTAGAAAAACATATATTTTTTAACCACTTGCCGACCACAGTCTGACGGCGACAGAGTGGCTCGTTATCGCAAAACGCCGTCATATGACGGCGGCTGCGATAACTAGTGCTGTGAGCGCTCGCTCACTGTGTCCAGGGGGGGGCCAGGGAGCGGGTAGGGCGGACTCGATCGCCGCCGGCTACCCGCGCTGGCCCCCCCGCAGTGAGAGAAAGGAGGTCCGTGTAAGTAAACACGAATCTCCATTCTCATAGAGGGGGAAGGGCTGTGATCACAGGCTTCCTCTATATGGAAGCCGTGATCACCCCCTTCCCCCAGCCAGGGCAGCCACCACACAGTTAGAACACGTCCAGGGAACACAGTTAACCCTTAGAGCGCCCCCCGCAGGTTAAACCCTTCACTGCCAATGGCATTTACACAGTAATCGGTGCATTTTTATAGCACTGATCGCTGTATACATGCCAGTGGTCCCAAAAAAGTGTCAAAATGGTCCGACATGTCCGCTGCAATATCGCAGTACCGCTAAAAATCGCAGATCGCCGCCATTACTAGTAAAACATTAAAAAAAAAAAATTAAAACCCCAGAAATTAATTCTCATTGTCCGTAAACATAGCAAATTTTGCTCAAACCAACCAAATTGCGATTTTTTTTTACCAAAAATATGAGGAAGAATCTAAATCGGCCAAAACCGATGGAAAAAAAAAATGTTTTTTTGATTTGTATTTTAGCAAAAAAAGGGATTTTATTATAACTTACCGTAAAATTCTTTTCTCTGAGTTCACTGACAGACGCAGCTCTTCTTAATTGACTGGTGGGGTTTTATGTCGTCCTATCAGGAGTGACTAGGCAAAACAGATGCAAAAGCATCAGGGATAGGCTGGCCCCTCCCATGGGGGCCGTCCTCACCTGAGCCTATAAAACTGAGCCTATAAAACCCCCTGCTGGCCAATGGCATTCAGTTTGTCACAAGCAGTGCAACAAAAAAATCAGAGGGGTGGGAGCTGCGTCTGTCAGTGAACTCAGAGAAAAGGAATTTACGGTAAGTTATAATAAAATCTCTTTTTCTCTTACGTTCACTGACAGACGCAGCTCTTCTTAATTGACAGGTGGGGACGTCCCAAAGCAGTGCCAAAAAACTAGAGGGGTGGGCAAACAACAACAACAACTGTACCCAACAGAACCCTCTCAGGGAGCACTAGACGCACTCACACCGCTGCTCGCAAAACTTTGCGGCCAAAAGCAGCATCCGCAGATGCTGAAACATCAGCTTTGTAAAACTTAGTAAACGTGCGCACCGAGGCCCAAGTGGCCGCTTTGCACACCTGAGACACCGAAGCCTGGTGCCTGAACGCCCAGGAGGTACCGACCGACCTGGTGGAATGAGCCGTGACCGGAAAAAGGGGGGAACCTTGGAGCCCCCGGGTAACACAAACAATGAGTGAGACTTCCGAAAGGAAGCTGTAGCACTCAAATAAACCCGCAGGGCCCTCACCACATCCAAAGAGTGTAACTCAAATTCCTTAGGATGTTTTGGGTGAGGACATAATGAAGGATGGACAATATCCTCATTCAAATGAAAAGAAGAGACCACCTTTGGAAGGAAAGAAGGTGGAAGTCGCAACACCGCCTTGTCATTATGAAGAATCAAGTACGGGGACTTGCAAGACAAGGCAGCCAATTCTGACACCCGCCGCGCGGATGTGACAGCCACCAAGAAGGCAACCTTCTGCGACAAAAAGGACAAGGGAATGTCCCTAATCTTCTCATACGGTGTTTCTGTAAAACAGAGAGCACCAGATTCAAATCCCACGGCGCCAGAGGCGGCCGAAACTGGGAAGCCACATGACGTACCCCCTGTACGAATGTGCGGATCAGCAAATGGGAAGCCAAAGGTCTCTGAAAAAGGACCGCTAAGGCCGAAATCTGGCCCTTGAGCGTACTCAATGCCAGGCTCTTGTCCAGTCCCTGTTGCAGAAAAGTCAGCACCCTGGACACCAAATAAGAGCGAGGGTTCCAACCTCCCGCTTCGCACCATGCAATATAGGCTTTCCAGGTCCTGTGATAAATTTTTCGCGAAGTGCACTTACGTGCCTTAAGCATAGTAGGGATTACAGAGTCAGCGACTCCCCGATCCCTCAATACCTGGGCCTCAATAGCCAAGCCGTCAAAGCCAGCGAGGGTAAAGCAGGGTGCAAGATGGGACCTTGGGAGAGCAGGCCTTCGCGAAGCGGAAGCCGCCAAGGGGCGTCCGCCACCATCCGAATCAGATCGGCGTACCAAGTGCGCCGTGGCCAATCGGGAGCGACCAGGATCGCCGGAATGCCTTCCGCAGCTATCCTGCGCAGAATCCGAGGCAGCAGCTTCAGGGGAGGGAAGAGGTATATTAACCGGTACCGACCCCAAGGGGCCACCAGCGCATCCGTGGCAACCGCCAGCGGATCTCTTGTTCTGCACACGAAGGTCTCGACCTTGTGATTGAACCTGGACGCCATGAGGTCTACCTCTGGTGTGCCCCACTTGCAGCAAATCTGGCGAAACACCTCTGGATGCAGGGACCATTCCCCTTGGTCCAGTGTCTGACGACTGAGAAAGTCCGCCTGCCAGTTCTCCACTCCCGGAATGTAGATTGCGGAGAGCGCCGGAACGTGTTGTTCCGCCCAGCGGAGAATCAGAGCAGCTTCTGCAGCTGCCGCTGAACTCCTTGTCCCTCCCTGATGGTTCACATATGCCACTGCTGTGGCGTTGTCCGATTGAACCCGGACAGGGAGGCCCTGCAGCCTTGTCGACCAACGGGACAAGCAAAGCTTGATCGCTCTCAGTTCCAACACATTTATCGGAAGTCGAGCTTCCTGAGCTGACCAACGGCCCTGGGCAGACAACTGACCCA
>BLSH010103599.1:508623-518706 GCA_018402905.1 Glandirana rugosa
AGTGCAGATCCCCCCCCCCCCCCGCCAGGAGGGCCGCCGATCAGCTCTCATCTGCAGACGCATGTAGAGGATAAGCCGATATACGGCTCTTCCTTTTTTAGCCTGTGATCAACTGTGATTCGTCACAGCTGATCACTTGGTAAAGAGATTCTAATAGAAGCTCTTTACCACTGTCGGAGATGCGGTGTGTCAGACTGACACACCACACCCTCAATCGCCACGCTGCACGCCCCCTCCAGGCGTGTGCTAGCTTGTTATCCTGCTGGACGTCATATGACCCCCGATCAGGATAACTGAACCATTTCCCGGCCGTCATTCTGCATACGGTGATAGGGAAGTGGTTAAAAGACTCTTGGATGTTTATCTCCAAGAACACAATATACAGGGATATGGGGGGAAAAAATTGTAGACACTGGCACACCTATACCTACATAGGCTGGACTATTGTGTTTTTTTTTGATCTTACCTACTATGTAACTAAAGTGTGTGTGTGTGTGTGTGTGTGTGTGTGTGTGATGCATACATGCCACTTTATTAGGTACAAATTGCGTCAGTTTTTGTAGCTGCTGACTTTTTTTTTTTTTCCCCTAGGCTGGAACACCTCTTTAACCACCTCCCACCCGCGCCATAGCCGAATGACGGCTACAGCGCGGCTCTAAAATGCCGGGAGGACGTCAATAGACTTCCTCCCATTTGTCTTGTGCTGGACGCGCTCCCGCGGGCGCGAGCGGCGCGCGCACGTGCCGCCGCACACTGCGGGAGCGTGCCCGCGGGTCGGGCAGACCCGATGTCCACCGGAGACCCGCGATCTCCTTTCAGAGAGGAGGAACGGGGAACCGCCGAAGTAAACACAGCGGTTCCCCGTTCTGTGAATGGGACATGACAGATCTACTGATCCCTGTCACTGGGATCAGTTAGATCTGTTATGTCCCGACCAGCCCTGCCCCCCCACAGTTAGAACACACAGGGAACATTGTTAACCCCTTCACTGCCCCCTTCCGGTTAACCCCAATGACATTTATACAGTAATCAGTGGACATTTAAATTTCTGATCTCTGTATAAATGTCATTGGCCCCAAAAAAGTGTCAAAAACGTACGACATGTCCGCCCCAATATCGCAGTACCGATAAAAATCGCAGATCGCCGCCATTACCAGTAAAAAAAATAAATAAAAGCGCCATAAATCAATTCCCATAGTTTGTAGACGCTATAACTTTTGCGCAACCCAATCAATAAACGCCGACTGCGATTTTTTTTTTTTTTTTTTTTTTTTTTTTTTTTTTTTTTTACCAAAAATATGTAGAAGAATATATATTGGCCAAAACTGATGAATACATTTGTTTTTTTATTTTTGGATATTTATTATAGCAAAAAGTAAAAAATATTATTTTTTTTTTTCAAAATTGTCGCTCTTTTTTTTGTTTATAGCGGCGATCAGAAATGACGCAGAGGGGATCAAATACCACCAAAAGAGAGCTCTATTTGTGGGAAAAAAAGGACGCAAATTTTGTTTGGGTGCAACGTCGCACGACCGCGCAATTCTCATTCAAAAGCGACAGCGCTGAAAACTGAAAATTGGTTCGGGCAGGAGGGGGGTTTAAGTGCCCAGTAAGGAAGTGGTTAAACTGAGTGGGTTGTTTTGCAAGGTGATCTTTTACAATCACTTTTAAGTTTAAAAGCTCAATGAAAAGCTAAACCTTTGTGTGTAGATGTATAAAAAAAACAGTGTGGTCAGTTTAAAATGGGAAAGCAGAGGGACTGGCAGGAACACCAGGTATTTTCTAAATCATCCTCCAGGGCAGTCACATGAGATTGGCTCCACCTCCCACAGGAAACACAAGCACAGAGAAGTTGAAAGCTCCCCTCCCAATACAGTACTGCCCTTCAACTGTTAGAAAAAAAAAAATCAATAAAAATGACAAACCTGTTCTACTTGCTCTGTGTAATGGTTTTGCACAGAGCAGCCTCGATCCTCCTCTACTCTGGTCCCCCCGTCGGTACTGCTGGCTCTTCCACCCTGCTAAGTTCCCACATAATCAAGTCACGTGTGTGTGTGTGTGTGTGTCCTGTTCATAAGACACACACACACAGCTGTGTTCGTTCCTGCCCCTTGCTCCCTCGTCGCTGGTTCTTGGCCAATGACGAACGAGAGAACCTCGGCTCTTGGGGGCATCGTTTGATCGAGATAGCCCTCAGGTACGTATTGGAGGGGCTGCATGCTGAAGGCGTGTTTGTTTTTTTTTTTTTTTTCCCTCGCTGCATAGAATTCAGTAAGGTAAAAACCTTTCTGCCTTTACAACCACTTGCCGTTGTATTTCCTATAGGCAAATGCACAGCAGCTCCCGTTTGTGGTCTTACTTTTTAACACAAGTACATGGTACAACAGACCCCTATCAGGAAATGTTGGGGTAACCTATTATTTAACAGGGTATGCTGTTTTGGCTTTTCTTTCCACTTTAGGGCTCTTATGCACCAGCTCCAAAAATGCCACGTTTTTAGGCATTCAAGCACTGTTTTTGTTCTGAATGCAGCTCATTGCTTTCAATGATGAGCCTGTACACAGACACATAAATCTAATTTCTGCATTTAGATCAATAAAAGTACACATCTCCATTGCTGGTTTTGTGCAAGTATGCCTGTAAATCACCCTCCCCTCCAAGTAGTAGATTATATTTGAATATTTGGCATTTCAGGAGCTAGAAGAATTTCTCCACACATATACATGTGTAAATGTGCATACTACAAGGACCAAACTGGTGCTTTTTGCACAGAGCTTTTGGATATGTCAGTACCATGTGCAAAGACCCTTAAGTCCCCCCCTCCTCTTTTGCTGACCTTGTACCATTGAGGTATAGGAGGAAATGGCATATAATCTCCCAAGTGGGACGTATTCCCATTTGTTCCCAGGACAAGCATCCCCACTAGATTCCCCCTTTGCCTTTTTGTTCTGAGGACAAACCTAAAATTTTAGATTCCCCCTCAATTTCTTTCGGGGTGCCTGCTTGCAGCTTTTCTTCTACTGGCATGCTGCCTGTGTGCTGAAATGACTAAACTCTCGTGCATGCGTGACGCCATCCTGCAACGACCTGGTAAGATGGCCAAAGGCCAGCATCCAGGGAGAAAATGCTGGCGAGGGGCCTTGTGAGCATCAGACTGTTGATGCAGAGGTAAGGACTGCAGACTTTAGTGGAAAGTATAAACAAAGTCCTCATTTACATTAGGAGGAGGGAGTAGATATTTGACTGGTCCAAATGGGCATATGTTGCTTTTTTGTGTAAAGGGACTCTCACCAGAAGCAGAGGTAGAATGCCTACAGTTCAGGACCCATCATAATCAAATATATTATTTCTCGCATTGTCTTCCAGGGCAGCATCCGAGAGATGGGTGCCTCCTCCCTAAAACAGAAAACACATTAGTCCACCATTCTAAAACATTCAGCCTTACCTGTGTGCCTCAGTTTGTTTCCTCCGGACCACAAGAGAAGATCTTCAGTTTCTGTGCTGATCGCAGGGGACTCACTTGCTAGCACCCCTGGCGACCCACAGGGTTTGGGGGAGGCTAGCAGGGGCAGCATTTGCCCTTGGGATGCCTGAGGTTTTGCCTCTGCAGGGAGGTAAGCAACCAACCCCACCATGCTGCATTCATGCCGTAGGCACTTCCCCATGGTGCTGCCGCTTGTCTGCCGGACCTCACACCTGGAAGGTATGCAGGAGCGTGGTTCTGGCCGACCCAGCAGTGTGGGTGCCTGTGGCCATTCATCTGGGGCACTCCAAGCTGCTCTACCTCCAATCGGGTACCGACAGCGCTGCTGGCCGGACCAGGCGGGTGTACCAAGATGGCGCCGGAAGCGTCTGTTCCGGTCAGTAGCCGTCTTGGTGCAGGCAGGAAGCTGGTCGGCAATGCCTCTCTTCCGGTGACGTCACTTCTTGCGGGATGGCGCAATTTTTCAAAAAAAACTCAATTGAATGGAGAAAATATAAGAAAAAAAGGGAGAGTGCAAAAAATTTTTTTTGCGTATTAAGCAACTTCCCTGGAAGACAACCTTCAGACGAGCATGACCTACTTGCAGAATATAGGGTGGTTGATAAACGCCAAAAATCACAGCTCACTCCAAGCCAAAGGGTAATCTGCTTGGGCTATGTACTAGATTCAAAAGGGACAAAAAAATTTTTTGACAGAGGACAAGATCGAAAAAAATCACAGAAGCCATAGCTTTTCTTCTGAGGGTCAAAGATCGAACGATCAGGAAAGGGATGGCAGTACTAGGACTGATGTCGGCCTCAATACTAGCCATCACATGGGCGCAAAATCACATGAGGCCACTGCAGAACTACATTCTGACGTAGTAGGACGGCAATCCATCTTTGGACAAGATTATTTTGGTCCCTCGAACGGTCAAAGAATCCCTGCATTGGTGGCTGAACCCGCTCCGTTATGTCGAAGGGCGCAAATGGACACAGAACAATCCGGTACAGATCACCATGGATGCCAGCACTCTGGGGGGGGAGAACGCACATGGAGGGACTGCTGTGCACAAGGGAAGTGGGACTCCAAGATGTCGCACAATGGTGGCATGCTTAAACCGACAAGGGGGGACAAGATTTCTGCAGCTAATGAACCTAACAGAAGCTGTTCTACTATGGGCTGAGGTGAATATTCGGTCGATCTTGGACATCCACCTGAGGGGTACAGACAATACCCTAGTGGATTTTCTAAGCAGGAAGACTGTTAAAGCAGACAGAATGGGAATTACACCAAGGGACTTTCTCATGGATTTACAAAAATCTGGGGATTACCCGAAACAGATCTTTTTGCCGCAAGGGCAAACACAAAACTCCCAAGATTCTTCTTGCTGCATCCTTCAGATGGCAGAAGTGCGATAGACTCATTCAATCAAGTCTGGACTTTCCGATTGGCTTATGCATTCCCACTGACCGCCCTGCTTCCAAGGATGATACAAAAGATCAGAAAAGAGAAGGCAACAGTAATACTCATTGTGCCTTACTGGCCGCAAAGAGCGTGGTTCAGCCACCTGACAAACCTCAGCAAGCGACCACACATAACTGCCCGATCGACCAAACCTTCTCACACAAGGACCGGTCAAACACCCGGACCACAAAACACCATCTTGGCCAGCAGGAAACCAGTTACCATGGCCATATATTAACCACTTCCCGACCGCGCGCCGTGTTTTCACGGCGGCAGTCGGGATGCTGAGCGTGAATCGCCGTAAATAAGCGGCGATCTGCAGTCAGCCACAAGGGGGCGCGCGCACCCACCGCACTCCTGGGGAGTGTGCCCGCGGCTCGGGCGGACCCGATGTCCGCCGGCGAGCCGCGATGAGCGGCTACAGGGAAAGAACGGGGAACCGCCGATGTAAACACGGCGGTTCCCCGCTCTGTTAGTAGGGGCATGGAAGATCTACTGATCCCTGTCACTGGGATCAGTTAGATCTCTGATGCCCATGTTGGCCCAAACACCCCACAGTAAGAACACACCCAGGGAACACAGTTAACCCCTAGCCCCCCCCCCCCCAGGTTAACCCCTTCACTGCCAATGACATTTATACAGTAATCAGTGGACATTTAAATTTCTGATCGCTGAATAAATGTCATTGGTCCCAAAAATCAAAAATGTCCGACATGTCCTCTGCAATATCGCAGTACCGCTAAAAATCGCAGATCACCGCCATTACTAGTAAAAAAAAATAAAAACCCCAGAAATGATTTCTCATCATCCGTAAACGCGGCCACTTTTGCGCAAACCAATCAATAAACGCCGATTGCGTATTTATTTATTTTTTTTTTTATCACAAATATGAGGAAATGTATAAATCTGCCAAAAATGGTCAAAACGGTGAAAAAAGTTTCTTTTTTTTTTTTTTTGGATTTGAGTTTTAGCAAAAAGTAGGGTTTTTTTTGCAAAATGGTCGCTCTTTTTTGTTTATAGCGGTTATCAGAAATGATGCAGTGGCGATCAAATACCACCAAAAGAAAGCTCTATTTGTGGGGAAAAAAAGGACGCAAATTTTGTTTGGGTGCAACGTCGCACGACCGCGCAATTGTCAGTTAAAGCGACGCAGCGCCAAATCGCAAAAAGTGCTCTGGTCCTAAAGCTGGAAATCTTCCGGTTGGTAAGTGGTTAAAAAGTAAGGAAGAAATTTACTTCCTGGTACGAGAGCAATTGGGAATCCGGTAGGGAATTCATCCCAGCAATTTTAGACTTTCTGCAGGAAGGGGCAGATAAAAACATGGCAACAAGCACTCTGAAAGTGCAAGTGGCGGCACTGTTTTTCACGGATATCAGACTAGCGGAGGACCCACTCATCAAGAGGTTCCTACTCTCGCCAAAAAGATCCAGACCGGTGAAAGTGAGCAGAACTTCGTCATGGGACTTGTCCGCAGTACTCAAGGGGTTCCTTTCCTCTCCCTTCGAGCCACTGGAAGAAGCTACGGACAAACGCCTTGCGTTAAAAACCACGCTCCTAGTAGCCCTGGTTTCGGCTAGGACAGTCATTGGGATGCAAGCATTATCAATGATGGAACTTTACTGTGAGATCCACACGGATAGAATAGTACTTTCTCCAGACCCAGCATTCTTACCGAAAGGATCAGTCAGCTTCCATAGAACACAAAGTGGTCATTGCATCTCTACCTTCATCCATGAGCAGTGAGAAAAGGGAGACCTACAATAAACTGGATGTAAGAATACTCATTACGTATTTGGAAAGGACTGGCGAAAAACTACGAGGTTGTTCGTCCTTCACTCGGAAGCGAACAAGGGAAAGCAGGCCTCCAAAAGCACAATAAACAGATGGATAAGATTGGCTATACAAATGGCATACAAGTCACAAGGGCTCATGGGCCCTGAAAGTGTCAAGGCCCACTCAACTAGAGCCTGGGCAACATCTGCAGCAGAGAAAGCGGGAGCTTCACTTGAACAGATCTGCAAGGCAGCGACATGGTTGAACTTTGATACCTTTTTTTTTGTAAGGCATTACTGCATTGAGCAGCTGTCCAGCCAAGACCAGCCTTTCGGATGCAAGGTGCTTCAGGCCTTACCCTGGAAGACGATTCGAGAAAACAGAGGTACCTGGAAAACTTTAAAAAAAAAGTCTTCCAGGGCAGCACTAGTTCCCACCCTTTTATACAGGAGGATTATGGGGACGTGTTGGCTTACTGGAAGTCCTTCGGTGCTTTAATAATGAGGCATGCAGGTAAGGCTGAATATTTTATAATGGTGAACTAATGTGTTTCCTGTTTTAGGGAGGAGGAGCCTATCTCTCGGATGCTGCCCTGGAAGACGTCTTAGAAAACGTTTACCAGGTTCCTAACTTTTTTTTTTTTTTTTTTCCAGGTTGTGCTCCTGCTCCAGGATCTTATGATGTAAAGAATTTGGATGGTCTTAAAGGACCTGTGTCCTTTGAGAAGTCTCAGAGGTTTAGAACAAAGAAAGGTGTGTATTATGTTGTGTTCTTAAAGGTGCACCAATGCTGTTCTAAAATAACCTTATCCTGTAATCTATGCTTATGGTGTCATCGTTTCTAGACCCCCTATAATATTTAGACCTGAAATACTTTTGCCTTAAATAAAAACTTGCTGAACTCTGGGAAGTTAGAAAAAGTAGCCAATTGGTGATTATTGAAGACCAACTCTGGGCAAAGAAAGTACTTCCTCCCTCCCACCCTACTATAGTTGATTGCTTAAAAAAAAATGTAAATGCCCTATTTACATGCCACAAGTCACACACGGCTTCAGGTGACATTCAGGCCCCAAGTCTCCTTTTGTTTACATCTGGTGGGTCCATCTTCCAAGAGTCCACCTCACTGTCTACATAAAGTGGACACTTCTTTTGGTGGTGGTGCACATTCCTGTGGCAGGGTTACAATTTAAGTTTTGCCTGGAGTTGGGGTTTAAATATGACATGCCTGAGGTTGCCTGCATGAAGGAATATACATGTGATAGAGTTGTCTGTTGAATGAGAGCTTCCGGAGAGTAGTAGTGTGACCTCCAATATGCTACTTATTTCCCAATCACAGGGAGCAATTCCTGGAACAGGTTGTATTGGTCAACTGCATTGTTGTCTGTAGGTGGATCTAAAAGTGAAGTACTGACTTCATGTCACGGAGGTGCCTGTATTAGAAGACAGGCTGTATGGGAATGGGAAACTGGTTTCTATGCAGGGCTGCGCCAGATTTTGTACTTTCCAGTTTTAGTAAATCAACCCCACTGTTCAAGTTTTTGGAGAGCCTTCACTACGCGGGTGGCACTGCCAGCTGCCTTTTGCCCCACGTCCTTTGATTGGACAATTTTCTACCTGGCCCCTTTAATTTTTAAATTGGATGCAGGCTTTGTTTAGGTAGTCTGACATGCTGTGTCTGTTACAATACAATAGTTTCAGTGGGAGATGTCTTTACATGCACTGTAAAGCATAGATGGGGTAATTTGATTATTTTTGTTCAGCCCTGCAGGTTAATCAAAAATCTGTGTATTCAGTTTAAGCTGCTGCAACAGTGTGGGTTTTTTTTTTTTTTTTTAATCAATACAAGGCATTTTCTGATTGGAGGAGGTGAGGAGACATCACTCTACCCTGGTGCAATCAAAGCCTTGTATTCATTGAAAAAAAAAAATGTGTGGAAGGGAATGTGTGCAAGGGAAGCCAATTGAGCAGGACCTGGAATATCACTGGTATGTAGTGCGGGCTGCAACAGTGGGTTTTGACATCCCCAGTAGCCCTCCAGATTCCCAAATTCCTGGGGTTTTGCTATAAAAATTATGCTGGGACGTGGTCTAAAAAGGGAGGTGTGGGGGGTAAATTTTTAGTCATTTGGGCCAGGAGGTTGGTTTTAATGCAGTTGCCAAATCTGTTTCCGTCATCTCTAAATGTTTGTGTGGGTTTTCCTTTTTTTTTTTTTTTTTTTTTTTATTTTTTTTCTAATCCCGCTATCACAGAGCTCCTTATTATGGCACCTTCCTGTTAAGAGTTGATGGCGGTCTCCCAGTTGTGCTCCTGCTGTGTCACCCTATTGTATATGCCCCTGATGGGAGTCTACAAGAGGCCAGGCGTACATGTCATTGTCCTGAATTCTTTGCTCTGCTCATAGCACTCCAAAGAGATCTATCTACATTGTTAGGGGTAATACACACCGTACAAGTTCTCTTGGCCACTATTTCCATCTGAATTTTAGATTCCCAGTTTGTCCTTCATGCTGGCTTTTGCAAGGGCTGTCCTGCATCTCTCGTTCCACCATTTCTAGGTGGATTGGGCAAATTTACGAAGTACTAAGTTTTACACCTTGAAAGATAGGACTCCTTTCCACTAGATTCGTTGTTTGTGCCTTCTGGGCTTTTCAGCAGCATTCGTTTCTCAGATTTGCAGGGCTGCTACCTGATCCTGTTCACGTGTATATGAAGTGTTTAACAGGTGGATGTTCTGGCCTTCACTCATAAGGTGCTTTAAACCGCTCTGGGTTGAGAACCTGGTTCCCTTGTTTTGGGCCTGTTTGCTGCATTGCCCACCTTTCATTTGTATTGCTTGGAGACACTGCATGGTCTAGATTTTTTTTTTTTTTTGGATTTGCCTAGAATATCCTTCGAGTACAGCACACCATCCCCTGGTTGTGGCTATTTTTCTCAAGTCGTCTTCCAGGACAGCCTCTGAGACCTTGGGCTCCTCCCCTCCGGACAGGAAACACATCCCCAATTTTAAATAAAAGGCAGTCCTCCAGGCCACATACCTCCAGTATTTGTGTTTCCTCCGGAAGGATAGGTCGCACATCAGAAGCCTTTAGGAGCCCCAAGTCTCAGAGGTTGACCGGAGGGGTTCTGGAGCATCACGGTACCCTTTTTGAGCCCGCACGATCCCTCCCTGGAGAAGGGAGAGGGGCTGTGACTCAGCCGCCTTCAAACCTCGGGGAGAGGTAGGACTGCAGATGGTTAGCTGCCAGCTGTCCATTCCGTTGGGTCTGGGGAGCCGGCTCAGATGCACCTCGTGGTGAGGAGGCGTCCCGGCGCGTCATTTCCGGCGGAAGGGGCGGGAACGTTCCCATGCTGGCGACCGGAAGTTACATAGGTAGCTTAAGC
>BLSH010103599.1:522998-552490 GCA_018402905.1 Glandirana rugosa
TGAAGCGGTTGAGTAGGTTAGTCTTTTACATTAAAAAAGTCTTTTTCGTTTCGTAAGACTTCTTGCGGGTACGTCTCGCCAGCTGGAGGTCACAAGTCTTTCGTCATCGCCGTCGACGAGTCACACTTGGGTATCGTTCAACTTTAGTGACCTCATCGCCACAATTGGGGATGTGTTTCCTGTCCGGAGGGGAGGAGCCCAAGGTCTCAGAGGCTGTCCTGGAAGACTTCCCAGAAAATGAGTTACCGGTAAGTCTAACTCAAGTTTTTTTATACATGGCTTGCATTGGTCTAGCTTGGACCAATGCAATTATGCATATACTGTACTATACCTGCTGATGCCCCTGGAAATCCCTGAAGTTTGACACCGCTACTCCAGTGATTTCAACTTGCTATGGGTTCACACTGAGCAGCTGCCGCTACTGCTTTCTGAACACTGGAGGTCGACCGCTCTGCATGGGCGTTCTTCAGAATGCTTTGCTTTTTCTGAAAAAATTACATTTTCTGATTGGATGAGTTGGCGAAGTGGGGCATCATAGAACTATACCTGGGGAGCCAGTGTCCTGTATTGTACTCAAAGTATTTTACAGGCACGTTTAATTGTGTTTGTGTGTGTGTGTGTGTTAAGGCTAATTTTATTTTCACAAAATAATGGCCACTGCCTGTCATATGTAAAATATCATCTGTTATGTTTTGGTGTTGGGTTTAAAATGGTTTTACCAGAAGTTTAATTTCATCTAGATTCCAATGGTGAAAGTCAGACTGAGACTGATCGAGATGAACCAACTTCTCCTGTCCGTCTGCGCAAACATGCTTCTCTTGGATCTACGGTAGCTATTTGTAATAATTCAGATTGATTTTCTTTCAACGATTTGCATCCTAATGGCTATTTTTAAATGATCCCTATAAAGATGCCAAATATGCAGCCCACTTTTGGTGCAAATAACTTTCCACAGCTGCATCTTGGATACCATTATTGATATATTTCTCCCTGCTTTTCATTTTCTGATAGAATAACATTTGTTGTCTTTGATCTGGGGTCTTGCTTGTGATGGGGAGGGGGAGGGGGGATGTATAATTTGCTGCAGAGACCTGTGGGTCTGTGTTTCAAATGTAAGTAAATTACAACTAGCTGCTACTCCTGCAATAAAAAACGATTGTATGTAGAGGTGCACTGTACAGTAATATTGGTACCGAACATTCAAGATGCCCTTGGCTGAAACCAAAAATTACCATTTAAAAAAGTGTATATAGTTGTATTGTATTTAAATGCATATGAATTTGTCAGCCATTATTGGCACCTTTAGCGCAAGAAAAGCTTAAAGCGGTTGTATACCCTGAAATGTAATGTTTACCTACAGGCAAGCCTATAATAAGGCTTACCTGTAAGCTCCATACACCGACAGGCTGCTCAAGGCAAAAGCTGCTCAGGTGGTCATGTCACACACCCTCGGGGTGCACACCCTGCTGTTGCAGTATGCACTAGTGGTGTGAGGATGGCGGCACTCCCGATTGGATGCAATCAAAATTTTTTTTTTTTTTTTTAAGACCATAAAACAAACGTAAATGCAAAGAGCATGGGTACAGACTGGAAGGTTATAGTGATTCACACGTCTAGCGTGCTTTGTCAAAACCATACTGAAGTATACAAGCACCAACATTTAAATACTCATAGCCCAATGTCATGTGTTAAAGAAATCCACAGGTGCCGACAATTTCGGTGAGTGAAGCTCCACTTCAGATGTTTTGTTTTACCACTATAATTCTCATCACATGTGATTAATTCATAGTGTCTGATCATACAGAAAAGCAAAATCTAGAAAAGAAGCAAAAAGATAAAAGCGAACAGCCTCTTTCTATAAAGCGAGCTTTATATTGGCTTAAACAAACATAAAAATTTAGAAACAAAATTAGCAATGATCAAGTAATCTAATACTCAGAGAAACTTAAAACAAAATGTATCCATCATAAGTTTTAGTGTTTAGTGTGCAGCTAAAACCAAAGGAGCATAACACAAATGTAGCCAGACACTTCAATGAAATGCATGCAGGGGACACCTCCCTTTTTACAAATACAAGGTATTGAGAACATTTAATTCATCTAGGGGGGGGGGGGTGTATTTAAAAGACTCTGCAGACATGAGGTGTTCTGGGTATTCTCGTTACAAACGAGAATACCAGAAGGAAAGAATTACTAGTGGGACTTGACATACTTTTACTCTTAGGGTGCCATAGTCCCTCCGATGCTAGTTACAGCTTATTTCAATCAGGCATTTGTTTATTGCTCTTTTCTCAGATAGTGGGATACGCACATTTAATTATTTACATTCTAGTGCGATCTACTTAATATCCTGAGTTTCCTTCATCCATGATTTAGCATTCTTCTCCCTCTCTTCCATAACATGGACGAGAGGAAGGATATAGTCCCCTCAAAAAATGCATGAATGAACGCACATGAATAAATATGTATGTCTATACACACATCAGTAGTAATCCAGTTGATCAATATGTGGAGGAGTTGTAGATCCTTTGTTCGTCTTCACCACCTCCCTTGCATAAGGGGAGGACACACTAAATACTAAAACTTATGATGGATAAATTTTTGTTTTAAGTTTCTCTGAGTATTATATTATTTGGTCATTGCTAATTTTGTTTCTAATTTTTATGTTTGTTTAAGCTAATATAAGCACGCTTTATAGAAAGAGAGGCTTTTCGCTTTTCTTTCTTTTTGCTTGTTTTTTTCTAGATTTTGCTTTTCTGTATGATCAGAGACACTATGAATTAATCACATGTGATGAGAATTATAGTGGTAAAACGAAACCTCTGAAGTGGAGCTTCACTCACCGAAATTGTCGGCACCTGTGATTTCTTGAACACATGACCTTGGACTATGAGTATTTAACCTCCCTGGCGGTATTCCCGAGTGTGGCTCGGGGTGGAATTTCAGTACCAAGAGCGGTAACCCCGAGCCACACTCGGGATTGCATCGCTGGATCCAGGCAATGTTTCTTACCTTGTCCCCTGGATCCAGCGATGTCCTCCCGCGGTGTCAGCGGGTCTCTCCGCCGGCAGATGACTCTGTGTGCCGGGCTCCGTTCCCTGCGAGCGTCGCGTCGCACGGGGACGGAGACCGGCGGGAAATTCAAAAAGTGAAACACACACAGTACATACAGTACACTGTAATCTTATAGATTACATTACTGTATGAAAACATTACACATCCCCTTTGTCCCTAGTGGTTTGCCCAGAGCCCTGCATGCACTTTTATATAATAAATGTCATTCTTTCTGCCTGGAAACATGAGAATGTCCATAGCAACCAAAAAGTGTCCCTTTGCGTCAAAAGTGGTTTTTTTTCAGCTAGAAAACACCGATAGTAAATAAGAATGATTTGCAGAATTGAGTGATACTGATTTTTGGGGAAATTTATCATCAGAAACTGAAAGTGACGACAGCGACAATTCTGCAAATGAGCAAATTTCTGCGTTTTTGGTTTGATTACATTATTGAATAAATTTTATTACTATTATATTATTATTTTTGATAATTATTTTTAGTTATTTATTATATTATAATTTATGATTTCATTTTTCAAACTTTTTCATACCTGGGATGTCTACTAGACTCTTGTTTGGACAGATTTAAGTGAGTTATATCTAAGAATTACAGGCCTACAATATAAAACGCCAAATTTTCATGCAAAATAATTGTACCGCTTTTGGTACAAAATTCCAGACAGAATCATACCGCCAGGGAGGTTAAATGTTGGTGTTTTGTATGGTTTTGACGAAGCATGCTAGACGTGTGAAACCCGTTAACCTTCCAGTCTGTACCCATGCTCCTTTGTATTTACGATGGATTTATGATCTTCTGAAATTTTGATTGCATCCAATCAGGAGTGCCGCCACCTTCACTTCTTCACATCACTAATACTTCCCTGTAGGTAAAATGAATATCTCCTAAACCTGTATAGTTTAGGAGATATTTGCTCTGCATGCAGCTGCAAAAGTCAGCGGCGCATGCGCTCTGAAGATCGGCGGAGGCTGCCGGAAAATCGGAGCTCCTTGCTGGAAAGAACTCCAGCACGCATGCGCAAGAGTGACTTCTCACGGCTCCGGCCACTCACAGCGCCTTAAATTGAAGTTATGGAGCTAATTTGAATTCCAAAGGGCCCATTTATTATGTATGTGTTATCTTGGAGTGTGATGGATACGTTCAGTAAATTTTTTTTTTTTTTTTGTCTCCATTTTGGACAGAACCTGCTATCATCCATTGTATAGAGCTGAAAAGAGTGTGCATTAATCTATTAAATGGAGCAGGGATATCTGGAATGGTGGAAAACAGATCAGAGGTGTAAGAGTGATTGGTTTATCAGAAACTTGAGATACTTTTATAGAGGCCTGGTGCCAGATTATTTCTGCCTAGTCAGGGGTAGGGACCTAGTTCCCTGTGAGATCTGCAATAAACTGCTGGGCTGGTCATTAAGTATCCAGTGGTCTCCCCAGTCTGGCCAGCAAGCGTGTGCAAACCACAGCTACACTAGATGGGGGCTGGCCACGTCGGGCCTCGTTCCGTGCGGGGCGGCCGGCGGGTTAAACGTCCCACCAGCACAACTAGGACCGGGGCTCGCGTCGCGGGTGTTGCGCGGCCGGCAGCTCCCCCTGAACTGGCGGCGTGGCAGGTCTGCCTCCGGGTGGCTACCCGCTACGCCTGTCCAGAGTGGTAAGTATGCTTCCCACCACGGGGGGGGTCAGGCGGATGGTGTCCCCTTTCTTCTGGCATAGGTGGGCTCGATCCTTCCTACCCCTTACTATTGCCCCCCCTCCGGGCTGTAGGCTTCCCCTGGGTGGGCTGCGGGCGGTCGGTATGTCAGTACCGGGCCACCATTTTCCTGTAGCTGCGTGTGGTTCATGGCTACCAATTTACGGTAGCCGGCCGCTTGTTTTGGCCTCTAGTGCACACAGTGGCCATCTTTGCATGGTCCGCCGCGTCCTGGCCTCAGATTCGCTGGCTGGATGGGCGATCCTGGATTTCTTGGCGCCGGGCTGGAAGAGCCTTCCTACACGTGGGGGACGCAGAGCAGCAGCAGGGTGGTTACAGGCAGCTACAGCAGCGCTAGCAGCAGCACCCGGGGTCGGTGTGGTGAGTCCTCCTGGGAGCCTCTGGGGTCCGCTGGCCGGTAGGGGTCTTCCGGGGTACAGTGCAATGGCGGCTGAAGCAGGTGCTTCCCAGCCAGAAGTCTCCGGTGGGGATCAGGGAGCGCTGGGACCTGTGGTTCCGCTGGACAAATTGACGGTCATCCTGGAAGAATTCTTCTCCCGGGTGGAGCCGATCCGTGACCGTGGGGTGGCGAGGAAACTGCCTCCCCCTCCCCTGACCCCTGGTGAGGACCTGGAGCCTGAGGGGGGGCTCTGCTGTGTCAGGGGACCCCCCCTGGAGTTGTGGGAGGGCGAGCTTGGGACCCCTCTGATGGTGAGGATGAGCCCTCGGGGGGCCACCACGGCTCATGAGCGGACTCTGGTGGGCATCTTGGTCTCATCGGTCCGTGAGATGCTGAAGCTGGGCCCGCCTGCAACACAGGGGGCGCCGTACGCTTTTGGGTCGCATAGACTGGCCCGGACACCTAAGGTATTCCCTTATTTGTCGTACTTTGATCAGTTTTTTTTTTTTTACAAGGAGTGGAAACGACCTAGGGGTTCATTCGCCATGCCTAAACGTTTTTCTGTGCGTTATACCTGAGGATACTCTGTTGCAGAGGTGGAAGTCTGACGGTGGACCCGCCTGTGGCCTGTCTGAACAAGGCGACCATTATTCCGATGGAGGGCTCTCCATCCTTTTAAGGACCTGGCCGATAGGAGGACTGAGGTGGTATCCAAGGCAATGTTCCTGGTCGCAGGGTCGGCCATGCAGCCGCGCTGGCTTCGGCGCTGATGGCACAGGCACTTGCGGAATGGTCGGCCATGTGCACCAGGCTTTGGTGACTCTCCATGGCGGACCAGCTGATTCAGGGTCTTAAGTACCTCTGTGATGCGGCCCTCGACATGGCTCCCATGCTGTTGAAAATGTCCATGTTCGCAGTCAACCTCCTTTTGTGAGGGCGCGGAAGTTCAGAATGGAATCTGTCCGCTCTGTGGTGGCGGCGCTTCGTCAGGGAGACTTCTTGGCCTCATTGGACATCAAGGACGCGTATCTGCATGTGCCCATATGTGCGCACCACCAGCGCTTTCTGCGCTTTGCGGTAGGGGATCTCCACTACCAGTTTGTGGCCCTTCCGTTCGGTCTGGCCTCAGCCCTGCAGGTCTTCACCAAGCTCCTAGCCCCAGTGCTGGCTCTGCTGCAGCAGAGGGGCATAGCAATGGTGGCATATCTTGACGACCTGGCTGGCGGGGGGTCCTGGGGCTGTTGACCCAAGGTCGCCGGTCAAGTCCCATCTCCCGATCAATGTGCTGGAACTTGGAGCAAACAGGCTTTGCCCCTCACACTGGTCTGGGAGGTTGCACTTTTGTCTTGTTTGGGTCCAGTCAGACAACGCCACAGCTGTGGCTTACATGAATCAGGGCGGAACGAGGAGTGTGTCAGAAGTGGCCCACATTCTGAGGTGGGCAGAGCTTCACGTGCCAGCAATTTCCGCCGTTCATTCTGGGCGTCAAATTGGCAGGCGGACTATTTCAGTCGCCAGAGACTTGATCAGGGAGAGTGGTCCCTGCATCCGGAGGTGTTCCACCAGATTTGTCAAAAGTGGGGGATGCCAGACGTGGACCTACTGGCGTCCCGGCTCAATCGGAAGGTGCAGGTCTTCGTGAGCAGAACAAGGGATCCGTTGGCAGACGCGGCGGATGCCCTCGTGGCTCCGTGGTCTCGGTACCGACTGCTCTATGCCTTCCCTCCGCTTCCGCTACTCCCGAGCCTACTGCGCAGGATAGAGGCGGAAGGGATCCCAACCATTCTGGTAGCGCCAGATTGGCCTCGGCCTCCTTTGTACGCCGACATGGTGCGGATGGTGGTTGATGTTCCCTGGCAGCTCCCGCTTCACGAGGCCCTACTTTCACAGGGACCCATCTTGCACCCTGCTTTACCTTCGCTGGCTTTAACGGCCTGGCTATTGAGTCCCAGGTGCTAAAAGATGGGGGACTCTGAGTCTGTAATTCCCACTATGCTCAAGGCGCGTAAGGCCACTTTGCGTAAGATCTATCACCGCACCTGGAAGGCTTACATTGCCTGGTGCGAAGCGGGGGGATGAAACCCCCGTTCTTAGTGGCTCGGGTGCTGGCCTTCCTTCAGCAATGCCTAGATCACAAGTTGGCATTGAGCACGCTTAAGGGGCAGATTTCTGCCCTGGCGATTCTTTCAGCATCCCTTGGCGACGCATTCATTGATGCATACCTTTTTTTTGTTTTTTTTTTTTTGTCCAGGGGGTTCGCCATGTTGCTCCCCAGGTACTGGCGCCTTTGGTGCCTTGGGACCTTTAATCTGGTCCTTTCAGTGCTTCAGAAGCCGCCTTTCGAAAATATCAGGGAAATCTCCCTGCAGCTGCTTTTGCAGAAAGTACCCTTCCTGGTGGCTATTACATCCGCTAGGTGGGTGTCTGAGCTGGCGGCTCTGTCCTGTAGGTCCCCATACTTGGTCCTACATAGGGACAAGGTGGTTTTGTGCTCTTCTCCTTCTTACCGAAGGTGGTCTCTCCTTTTCACATCAGAGGACATTGTCCTCCCTTCGCTGTGTCCGAGCCCGTCTCATCTTAAGGAGGTTGCTTTGCATTCCCTGGATGTGGTTAGGGCTCTGTGGGTGTATCTGGCAGCCATAGCCTCTTTTCGGAGGTCGGATGTGCTTTTTTGTCGTGGTTGATGGTCCGTGCAAGGGGATGACTGCCTCGTCAGCCACTATTTCCCGTTGGATACGACAGACTATGACCCGTGCGTATGCTGTTCAGGGCCCGGAAGCCCCCCTTTCCTGTCACGGCTCGCTCTACCAGGGCGATTTATTACTTCCTGGGCTTTCCGACATCAGGCGTCGGTTTCTCAGATGTGCAAGGCAGCCACTTGGACCTCGGTGCACACTTTTTCAAAGTTTTACAGAGTTGATGTTGCAGCGTCCTCAGATGCTGCTTTTGGCCGCAAAGTTTTGCAGGCAGTGGTATGGGGTGCATCCTCTTCTGTTGTTGTTGTTGTTGTTGTTGTTACCCACCCCTCGTTGTGACACTGCTTTGGGACATCCCCACATGTCAAGAATAAGAGGCTGCGTCCGTCAATGAACGAAAGAGAAAATAGGGTTGTTTGACTTGCCGTAAAATCCTTTTCTCTGAGTCCATTGATGGACTCAGCACCCACCCCTCTTTATTTGAGTTTGTACTGCTTGTTACGAACTGAGTTGCTGAGCAGGGCAAGAGGGGTTATGCCTAGTGAGGACTGCCCCCTGGGTGGGGCAGCATCTGCTTTTAGCTTAACTACGTTCTGCCTAGTCCACTCCTAGTGAAAGGTGCATAAACCCCACATGTCAAGAAGAGGCTGCGTCCGTCAATGAACTCGGAGAAAAGGATTTTACGGTAAGTCAAAAAATCCTATTTTTTTTTTTTTTTTTTGGCTGAAGCTACTCTTAAACAATGTACCTGTTCCAACTTGCAAACAAATTCAACTTAAGAACAAACCTACAGACACTATCTTGTTTGTAACCCAGGGACCGCCTGTATACTGCTGGATTTAAAAATCGAAATTGTTGTTTATGCTATTGAGGTATAAACATGCACCACAGGCCAGTGTTAATTTTGAGGTCCATTTTCAATTGAGTTCTAGTCTTAGTCTTTTGACTAAAATGGCATTTTAGTTTTAGTCGTATTTTAGCCAACGAAATTAACCCTGCCTCCTGGGGTTCTCCTCCTCCCAGGCTTCTGGCCTAGGTGCTTTTTGGACGCTGTCCCCCTTCTACCCTTGGGGTTGTTACTGGGGGGGGGGGGGGGTCCCTTTGGGCCCACCTGCTGACTTGGCGGGTGACCCGACGGTTGTGATCAGGGATTCTCGCGGCAGCCCTCCCGTAATCTGGGCCGCATCTTTTGCGGCCTACCAACCGGGGGGCTGGGTGAATGGTCCCAGGGCGGGCGGCGGAGGCCTGGTTTGGGCGTCCACCCTCTGTTTCCACGGCTCGGTCTGGTCCATCCGTGGGCCGTGCACTCGCAGCGGGCGGGCGAAAATTTAGGCCCTGGCTTTTGCTCCCTACTGGGCCTCGTGGCCGCCTCCTACGAGTCCGCCTCCTATGAGAGTAGGGTTGCCACCTCATCCCTTTAATCCAAGACCCATATTAATAGCACAGGTTATGTGGCTGATTAAAGTGGTAATTAAACTCAATTGGTGCCTTATCTGCATTAAATTGGCCTCAAAACCTGTGTAATTCATATTTATCCTGGATCAAAAGGATGATGTGTCAACCTGATGTGAGGGGTCTCGGTGGGCGGCCCCTATGAGGGCGCTCGCTCGGTGGGGGGGTCTCAATTTTTGTGTTTCTACTAAGGGCGCTTAGGCATATAGCCTAGTATATGGTGCCCCCTGCCCAATCTGTCTCAAACGACCCTATATCTGGCTCTGCCGTCACGGACGTGGCCCACCTTGCGGTTGGTGGCCACGCTTCCTGTCTGTTTAGTGAGGATGATTCCTCCACAAATGCAGTTTCGCACAAGAAGGTGCTGGCTGTCACACTTATGACATCTGTGCAGGGAACTTTGAAGATGGGGTGGGGGGGGGGGGGCCATGTGGCTGCGGCAGAGGGCCAGTCCCCTTTGGCACTCATATGCCATTTTGCATGGCGCAAGTGTTCTCTTCCCCCTCCTATTTTTCCAAATTTGTCCATAGAGAATGGGAGTGTCCAAAGCGCTCATTTTTTGTGCTTCAAAAAGCCGCTTTCCTGTGAGGTACTCCTTTTTTGAGGAGTCCCTCCTGAAGGGCAATTTTCCACCGGTAGTGGATCCCCTTGTCTCTAGGTTGCACAGGGCAACCATAATTTCGGTAGAGCAATCTCCAGCTGTGGAAAATCGAGTGGACATGCCTGGGGGTGGGAGGAGCAGAGTCCCCCTGCCTTTGCGGACCTGTTTGTCTGCTGTTCCTCTTGGACGCAGTTCCCCTTGTTGCTGAGCTCTGTTTCTGAAGTGGTGCTTGGACATGTATTGTGGCTTTCGTGTTGGTCTTTTAACGACACACAGGTTTGTTCATTCCTTCCACTGACCAGGGTCCATATCCCTTCTAACCCTTCTCGGGAGGTTCCAAACTGACCTGGTCTGGCAAGCCAGAGTGGGATTTTCTGGACCTGCGGACAAGGTCCCTTCGGCATGAAGGTGTGCCCTTCCCCGTGTGGGCCGTCTTGATTTTGCCCGGTTACAAAATAGTGTTTCGGCCTTGTTCGGAAAGAAAACGCACTTTTCGGGCATGTGTGTCTGTCACCGTACCGCTTGCAGTGCTCCTCGTGGGGCTGTGCAAGTCCTGTTGCCTCAGGGCGCGATTGTCCCGGTTCCTGTGTCGGAACGGTTTCAGGGGTTTTATTCAAACCTGTTCACGGTCCAAAAAGATGACTGCCATGGTATGTCCCAATTCTGGACCTCTAAGCCCTGACCTACCTTGTGTGGTTACAGAAGTTCAGGATTGGGTCCATCTGCACGGTGGTAGCATCCCTTCATCATGGGGACTTTTCTGCCTCGATTGCCATCACGAATGCTTGTGCATTCCACTATGCTCAATCCCAGCACCATCTTTTTTGCTGTGGGAGGAGGGCGTTATCAGTTCCTGGTGTTGCCACCACTCCTCAGTTTTCCCCAAGGTGTTGGCCCCGGATCGGGTGTTACGTCAGCGGGTGATTGCGGGCCTGGGCGACCAACTTCTGCGAGCACAGTCCCCGACTACCCCGAGGGGTGACATGGCTTCTAAACAGACCTTGACAGATTCAGTTTGCTTCTATACTACCTGAAGTCTGCTCTGGCTCCTTCCAGAACATTGGATTATCTGGGCCTCACCCTGGCTTCAGCTCTGGCCGGAGTGTAACTCCAGAAGTTGTAGGCTATGTTTTCATCTGTTGCTCAGCTGGTGGACCTGCATGTGGGTGCTGGGCATGATGGTATCTGCCTTCGAGGTGATTCCATTTACACAGTTCCATATGAGCTCCCTTCAAAGGAGATCCTGGCATAATGGGACAGGTGCCCGAGGTCTCTGGACAATCAGATTAGGCTGAGCCAGAAAATCAGGAGATCGCTCTCCGTGTTTTCGGCAGGGCAAATCCTTTTCTCCCCTTGTATTGGCAGTGGTCCCCACCAATGCTAGTCTGTCTGGATGGGGAGGTGTCCTGGGACTGCTCTGCTGAGGATCGTTGTCTGCTGGAGGAATCCAGACTACCGATCAATATCCTGGAAATTTTGAGCGATCAGACTGTCTGGATCATGGATGCATTGACCTCTGGGTCTCCCAGTACGGATCCAGTCGGACAATGCGGTGGCCTAGGTCAATCGCCAGGGCGCAACAAGTGTGTGTGTGTGTGTGTGTGTGTTTTCCCCGCCCTTGTTCATCATTCCTTCCTCTGATTACCCTTTTGAATAGGACATAGTGTTGCCTTCCCTGTGCCCTGGTCAGCATATCGTTAGGCATTTGCCTTACAGGCCCTGGATGTGTTTCAGGTGTATTTGGCAGCCATTGAGTCTTTTTTCAGGGTCAGACTCACGGTTTGTGATCTTGGACGGGCCAAGAAAGGGGCTGTCTGTTTTCTTCTGTGACTATTCTGGATGGATCAGACGGATTCTGGCCTATTCGGTCAGGGGTTTGGTTACTCCTTTCCCTGTTACGGCGCATTTTACTTGGGCGCTTAGTGCTTCTTGGGCCTTCCGTCATCAGGAGTCAGTGGCACGAGTTTGCAGGGCGGCCACCTGGTTGTCAGTGTACACTTTCGCAACATTCTACAAAGTGGATGTACTGGCATCTGCAGATGCTTCTTTTGGCCGTAAGTTTTTGCAGGCTGCTTTTTAGAAGGTTCTTCCCTCTTGAGTGTGAGTTGTTCAGGTTGGGCTCCAGTTCTGTTGAGCTCCTGTTACCTGGTTGGCTCTTGTGTTAGCCTTGGGATTTTTTTGTTATCCTACCCCTCATGTTTGTCACTGCTTTGGGACATCCCTATGGTAATGAGTAGTGGTGCACTGAATGGAAATTTTGTTGCCGAAACCGATACCGAAAATTTAGGATGCACTAAACCGATACCGAAAATGAAAGTTTTTAAAAAATTATATTTTTTATATATAGTTGTATTATATTCCACTTTTAATTAATATCATCAGTTTAAATTAATATGAATTTGTTGGCCATTATTGGCACTTTTAGTGCAAGAAAAGCTAAAAAAAAAAGCAGTCTGCAGTTTGTGACCATCTCTTGTATCATGTCTGCAGTCTTTCTTATTCAATACATTGCTAATAGTATTGGCAAATTTTCCACTTGGTGCACCTCTAGCAGACATAGCACAGGAGACGGTCAGAGACTGCACACATAGCACAGGAGACGGTCAGAGACTGCACACATAGCACAGGAGATGGTCAGAGACTGCACACATAGCACAGGAGACGGTCAGAGACTGCATGGAGAGGGAGAGATGCATGTTTTATCAGATGCTGCCCCCTCCCAGCCTCTGGTGTCACGCTGTGTCACAAGCTGCATTAAATCACTGGGCAGCTCTGTAACAATGTCCAGAGGCTGCCCTTTTTCGGTTTCATTATCAGCATTTTTTTCTTTCGGCAATTTGCCGAAAATGCCATTTTCGGCCGCCGAAATTTTGGTGCATCCCTAGTAATGAGTAATGTAGCGCTGTCTGTCAATGAACGAAAGAGAAAATTGGATTTTTGACTTACTGTAAAATCCGTTTGAGTTCATTGACACAGCACCCACCCTTCTAAGGAGTTTTAATGCTTCAGATACTGCTTGTTAATAAACTGAAGGCCTATTTGCAGAGGGGTGTATACCACCTAGGACTGCCCAAAGGCGTAGCCAAGTCTCTTTTCTGCCTCCTGTAGGGAGCGGTATAACCCTATGGTAATGAGTAACGGATCGATGTGTTTGTCAAACTGGATTTTACGTTAAGTCAAATCATTTTTGTGTTCATATTGATCCTGTATCTTAAAGATATCTGTTAAAATGTACTCATTCATAAATACTATGCAGCTTAATTTTTCTCATAAGCATGACAAGTGATTTCAGCTCCCCACCCGCCTTTTTCTAAACACTCAGACATTCTGATCACCTGAGGCCAGTCACTTGACTGGGTATATGGAAGAGTTTACAAACACTTTAAAGTAGAAGTCCAGCCAAAGCTTGTTTGGTTGGCTTCTTCTATGGATCACAGGGGTGCAATTGATTTTGCACTCCTGTAACCCGTTTTCAACAGAGAGCAGACTGAAGTCCGCTCTCTGCTGACGTCACTAATGGCCGTCTAGGCACCGCGTCATCCCGACGGAGTCTGGATCCGCCAGGTGCCTTGGACACTAGTCTCAGCCTCTCAGCGAGCCACCGAGAGCCTAAGATGGTACGCTCGGTCCCTCCACAGCCCAATGCTCCAATGAGCGAGGAGGGAGATGAACAGGGAGCTATAACTGACAGTCTACAGCTCTCTGGTCAGTGATCTGAAAACTGCGCCATTGGCTATGTTCAATTGCTCGGCTTTCAGTGCGGAGGTGCCGGGGGACAGATGAAGCATTGAACCCATGCTGCATCCACCTAGGTAAGTATAATGGGAGGGAAGAAAACCAAAACCAATATTTCTCTTAAGTCTCTTGTACACATGTTAAACCATTTCAACTTAAATCCCTGTGCATTTCCACTGCCTGATTTTAAATCTAATAACTTTTTTATAGTTGACTTTGTGTGGACTTTTCTATCACAAGATACTAATCTGAATTATGTTTTTGTAGCCAAACTTGAGACAAAAACCTGAAAAAGATAAAGATTTCTTGAGAGAAAGGAAGAAACTGGATGCTCTGGAAAAAGAGGTGAGATCAGAGGGTTATAAATTCTGGGGTCCAGTTTTTTGTGAAGAATGGGTTGACTGACTAAACAAGAAATTTGAATGTCCTCTTGTTATGAGGAAGTCTATAACCTCCTTGTGCTATATGCAGCCACAGAAACTTTGATATGGCATATTCCAAATGATCAAGAAATGCACAAAACTTTTTCCCAGAGAAATCCTATGCAGGTGACCAGAATGTGCAGACTATGGTGGTCTACACAAGGTAGTGATCATAATATTTCATAAATGCAAATTTTGCTCTTTTACCTTAAATGAGCAAATCTAAATCTCAAACTAATATTGCAGCTTTTAGTCCATTACAGAGGTTTATTGGCAGGTGCCATAGGAAATCCTAAAAACTGCATAAGCTATTCCATGGTATGCTAAAATGATCTTGCTTCTATTGCCGTCAATGACACAGAATGCCTAATGTTTTCTACAGTTGAACGGTCATTGCATTGATTGCGATATTTAATTTTATTGTAAGGGGAGCACAGATTATATTAGCTAGTGTCGAAACAATGAATCGGCAAATCGATTATGAAAATGGTTGTCCACTATTTTTCATAATCGAATAATCGGCCAGCTGATTAGTTGATCTACATACAGAATGCATTATTTGTTTACATAACAGGAAATACAGTGCAGTACATATACAGCTCAATACACTGTCCATACATGTCAGTAAGTGCCTGAGAACTTTTGAATGAATTTGTGAGGAGCAGTGTCTCATGGGACATGTAGTCCTGGCAGGAAGTGAGTAGTTCTAGAGGCAGAAGTGTGGGTTTTTTTTTTTTTTTTTTCCTTGCTATTGGGGCACTTGCTACTATACTTTGCAGCTTGCTATTGGGGCACTCTGATGGCAGGAGGAGTCAGACATGTCGGTGGGGGACCTTCGAAGATGAGGATGCGGGCTGCTCTGTGCAAAACCATTATACAGAGCAGGTAAGTATAACCTGTTAGTTTTTAAAGTGTGTTTTTTTTTTTTTTTTTTTTTTTTGCTTTAGCTACGCTAATTTTTAAGCTTTTTGGATAGCACAGAGAAGGGGTAACACCCCTGTAAGGTTTGTTTTGCTGTCTGTTTCTGTTCATAAGATTTCACATCACTTCCTGTCCCAATGATTGGATTTTGAACATTTTGGGTTGTTGTGGAAACAAACCTTGGTGATAAAGCATCAGTGGAAACACCTTTTTCCCATAACTCTTACAGGAGTGAATTTCCCTTCCTAGGGGTATCTTTCCTCTCACTTCCTGTTATCTTCCTCTGTTTGTAAGCAGGAGTCGTTTGTAAATCGGATGTTTGCAACTAGAGGACCGCCTGTATACATTTTTTTGATGTTTTGTGCAGAAACGCATTATAGTTCATTCAACATGGCTTCCTATGAGACACGTTCCCATCTATGCCATTTTCAGTTGCTGCATATTTGAAAGGGGTCAAGTACTTTTTGCAACGCAAAATGGTGCTTTTTGGTTCAATAGACTTCAATATAGAAGATGCAGAAAAGAATGTAGTGCGTTGTTGCCACAATTTGCATTTTCTTTCTCTTACATCACAGTACACAGAGCAGGCCATATTAACATTACATACTGGGTTATGCACCACCTATAAGAAGGACACTGGTAATTTAATTTAGACAGGAAGTTCTGCCCCTATATAACTCCTCCCCACTGGGAGCACTTCAGTTTTTTTCGCCAGTGTCTTGAAGGTGAATGGTCACTTCTGCAGCTCTGTGGAGCTTCTATGCTGGTTCCCACACAGGTGCTGTGTGTGTGTGTGTGTGTGTGTGTGTGTGTGTGTGTGTGTGTGTGTGTTTGTTTGTACTTTATCAAATGTTGCATAATACAAACATGTGTATAGATGTAAAACCGTGAACATGTAATTAACTACCAGTGTAGCGGGTTATGACCCGGAGAGTATGGCATGTCTATAGTCTCTGCGGAGAGGCAATAACAGTCCACATTTGCATAAAATGTAAGATAAGAAACGGTAGACTAGGAAACAAAACCCAATGCTCTGGCCATTCTGTTCATGGAAAGATCAGGAAAAGATAACACCAGTAGAAACTTCTCATTTTCTTTTAGTAAAAAACTTAATGTGGGTCAGGGGGTTGCAGTTCTCAACAAGTCAGCTTGAGTAAAGAAGAAATTTCTAGAGAAGATGCAACCAAAGGTATTGGATATGAAAGTAGTAAAGTATAGCTCAAAGCCATAAGGTTTCATTGTGAGAACATGTGTGATTGCGATATAGATACAGTAGAGCAAACCCATGGGTAGGGGGCTTATTTCAGATCAAAACATCTGGAAAAAATAACTAAGGGAGAAGGAAAGGTCAGAGCGGGCAAGAAAGATACTCAGTGTCTCACGCCTGGGTCCACGGGACAGATGCTGTATATCATTCTTGCTGCGGAATCTCCGAGATGAGCGTCGGTATACACAAAATATTGCCACGGTCTCCTCTTTGTGTAGGGTAGCAGTGAGGTCTTCCATGTCCCTCAGCGCATTAACTTTGGAAACGCCAAAGACTGAGGGTTCTCTGATCTCCAGCAAAGGGGGATGCAGGCTTGACAGCATTCAAGAGTTGTATGATAAGTGAGGATTTATATTTCTTGATGGGTTGTTCTGATAAATGAAGTAGGCAGTCCGCCGACTTGTCTACCAGGTCTAAATTTGTTAGATATCTGATGGTATGGGTCACCCCCCCCAGCCAGAAGGGCTTCAGCTTTGGGCAGCTCCAGAAGACATGGAACATGGTGCCTTCCTCTGTACCACAACGCCAACACAGGTTGCAGACCTGCGGAAAGAAATGGTGCAGGACAGAGGGGACTATGTACCACCTGGACAAGATTTTGTAACACGTCTCCTGCACTTCACACTGGTACTTTTAGAATCAGGGCAGCCTTTGTGTCGGATTCATTTCAAACCGCTATTAAAGCGAAGATAAATGGTATGCGGGCCTCGCTAAGAAGACAGAAGAAATTTGCGAGGTTTTGCCTGTAATGCAACCACACGTGGTTCTGGACCCTGCATACAGGAAAGCCTGGGATTCCAGACCATGGTATTCCTGCAGGGTGCTGTACAGCAGTGGTTCTCAACCCTGTCCTCAAGTATCCCCAACAGGCCATGTTTTGGGAAATTCTTAGATAAAATAGCTGTCCAAAATACCAAGCCATTGACTCTGATTTAAAGCACCTGTGCAAGATAAAGGAAAACCTGCAAACGAGGCCTGTTGGGGGAATTTGAGGACAGGGTTGAGAACCACTGCTGTACAGGTCCAAGGGAGTTGACCCTCCTATTATAGGGTACCCAGTCCTTGAAGGTCCTTGGGACAAAGCCCGTTGTGAAGGGTGAAGGTTGGGCCTGCAGTCTCCACCTGGCCTTGTGGAGGGAATGGTGAGTAATCCCCAATGGGGATAATGTTGCTGAACCAGGCAGGCTTCCTGCAAATAAAGGAAAAGGTTTGTTTTAAATTTTCCCTCCTTTTACCTGCACTTTTCTTTTTCTCCCCACCAGAGGGCTCGGCTAAGAAAGCCAGTCATTTTTGGGTCTTGCTGCAGTTCCTGTGAAGCTGCCACCAGGGGGAGCCTGCGCCAGTACTAATCTGTCTTTTCACTATGTAAGTGAATGGACAATCGGCGTGTGATTCCCACAGGGGTGTCAGACAGTGCTGGGTAACAGGCTAAAAGTCTTCCTGGTGGCACATGAGTCTGGGGGTGGGTAGCCGAGTCAGGCTGGGCAGGAAGGTGGGCTAGCAGTGCATGCACTAGCAGCCATGGCTTCCAAGAAGCACACTCGGAAACACTGCTTCTGTAGTAAGGCTAAAGGCACAGGTTTTTTAACCACAGCCCCTGCTAGGCTAGTCGAACCACTGCTGCCATTGCTTCCTCTGAGAGACCAGAAGCGATCGGGCTATCTAAGCCGCTGTGGCTCTCTGGTATTTTGTAGCTGGCCCCTCATCTCTTTCCTCAGTTTGTTACTAAAGATGACCTGTCGGCAGCCTTGCTGAGCTTTGGAACCAGGATTGCTGGTATGATGGCTTCTATCGCACAGGGTAGGAAGCATGACGGGTCTCCTTCCCCCAACCCTCCGATTCTGGAGCGAGAATGGGTTGATGAGGAAGAGGTAGCTACAGGGAATCTGGCCGATTCTTTTAGACTTCTCTGCTTCAGAGACTCCTAAGCTAGCAGAATCCCCAAAGACACCTGCATCTCAATCTCAGATGCTGATGATCCAGGCACTTACATGTAGGGTACGTGCAGCTTTCAGGTTACATCCAGCAGGGGGTCCTGTGAATGTGTATTCCTCCATTGGGTCATTAAAACACAACAAGGTGTGCAGGGGGTCACTTTGCACCCACTCCTTGAGAGGGTGATGTATGCGGTCTGGGCACACTCAGACAGATGGTTCCTTCTAAAGGGTTTTCTATAGTATATCTTGTGGAGGAAAGCTTGAGTATGGGGGAGTACCAGCTGTTAATGCAGCAGTCACATCCCTAAGTAAATCCATGACCTGCCTTGTTGGTGATGCCCAGGTGTTAAGGGCCTTCAGTTAAAAAAGCTGGAGTCTTTATTAAAGGCTTCTTTTTCCTTGGGATGCATAGGTGCTTGGTTCGTCCTGCTTGGGCCCTGTTGCAGTTGGACAGGGGCATGCTTGCAAACTGGCTTAAACGCATGGTTGCTAAAAAAACCATGTTTGCCTAAATTAATAAGATTGAGGGGGGGAGGGTGGCTATGCACTGCTTAACTCCTGATGAATAAAATTACTACAAATAAATATAACCAAAAAGATTTCTGGCTGTTGCTTCCACTGTGTGTCGGGCAACTTTTAGAAGGAATTGGTTAAAAATGTGGATGCACTACCAGTAGATACCCAAATGCTTCTGAAGTAAATAAAAACCAATATGTATAATTGACTAAAGTGCTAATGAATGCGATTATGTGTGGACCATATTAATCAGTAGTGCTAAATGAACAGTTTTTTTACATGTGCACATCTATACAAATGGAAAATAGAAACCTAAAATATTGTAGATAATTGTTTCCAGCGGCCTGGAAATTATGCTCAGTCCTTCCAGGCCCAGAAACCCCAGTCTCTCAAGTGAAATAACCAATCAATGGGTGAATGTACAGTTTAGTGCAGAAATCAGAATTGCAGCATGTGCTTCTTCTTTTGAGAAACAAAGTCCTTCCCTCATTAGGGGAAACAGATCTATAAAGTGCCGCGTGCTCCCTCCACCAAGTGGATTGGAGGCTCACCTCAAACAGCGACCCCTTTGGGTCTAGTCACGTATGAGTATTGGCTCCTCTCTCTGATCGGGGTGCCTCATTTTAAGGATGGTATTTCCCGGATGCTGACCACACCGGGTCAGGTATCCCAACCAACTCAATATAATAAGATGCTGAAGTACAGGAACTTTCTATAAAGCTGGATCAGTATACCACTCCTCCACAGCTCCAAGGGATCATGTAAGAAAGAGGACTTGCATAGTGCAGTATGTTCAGCAGTAAACTGATACGACCATACTACCCCTTTTAAAATGGTACTCACATTTATTAAAAAGTAACGGCGTGCAAGACCAAGAATAAAAACAGCTTCTCAAATAGAAAAACCGGATACCACAGCCAGGCTATGCCTCTACATGTTATGCCAACGTGGCTTCACCTGCAGGAATCCCTCCATATGAAGCCATACATGAATGGACCCAGAGGGGTCGCTGTTTGAGGTGAGCCTCCAATTCACCTGGTGGAGAGAGCACGTTGCACTTTATATATCGTTTTGCACAAGTGTGGGAATTTACTTTCCTTTTTTGGTGGTATCCTGTTTTCCTATGCGAGAAGCTGTTTTTATCCTTTGTTATTTACGCTGTACTCTAGCAAAATGTGAGTACCATTTTAAGGGGTAGTATGTTTGTATGTACACTATGGAAGTCCTCCTTTCTTACATGATCCCTGGGAGCTGCAGAGGAGTGGTATTACTGATACATCTTCATAGAGGGTTCCTGTACTTCAGAGTCTGACTATATTTAGTTTGTGATACCTGGCTCGGTGTGGTCAGCAGCTGGGAAATACCATCCTTAAAGGAGACATCCTGATCAGAGAGGAGGAGCTAATACTCATACGTGATTAGATCCAGAGGGGTCGTGGTTTGAGGTGAGCCTCCAATTCACTTGGTGGAGGGAGCATGTGGCACTTTATATATCGGTTTGCACAAGTGTGGGAAGGACTTTTTATGTTTTATTTATTTTTTTTCTCAAAAGAAGAATCACATGCTGGAATTTTGATTTTTTTTGCACTGAACTGTACATTTACCCTTTGGTTATTTCACTTGAGAGACTGGGGTTTCTGAGCTTGGAATGAGGACTGAGCATAATTTCCAGGCTGCTGATCTATTTGCAGCGCTGAGCACTTTGTATTGTCCACAAGGGGCATCCTTTTGTAGAAACAATTATCTACAATATTTTATGTTTCTTTCTATTTGTATAGATGTGCATATGTAAAGCTTTATTCGTTTAGCACTATTGATTAATGTGGTCCGCACATATCGCAGTCATTTAGCAATTTAGTCAATTATACATATTGGTGTTTTATTTAATTTTATTTACTTCAGAAGCATTTGGGTATCTACTTGTAGCGCATCCACATTTTTTACCAATTGCCTAAATAAATGTTTGCTGGAGCACTTGTTTGCTTTAAATATACGTTTGTTAAAATATGTTTGTTAAATATGGTTGCTGAAACAGGGTTGCAATGCGAACCATGGTGCATAGGCTTGTGTCGCATGGAGTCTTGTCACTTAGGCGCATGTTTGCATGGGCATGTCTGCATAGGTACATGTCGCAAGTTTGCGTTGATGCACTGTCATGTGGTGCATAGCACACATGATGCAGTGACACCTGAAGAATATGAATGCATGTTTCGCATAAACACATGCTTGCTTTAATAAGCCCATTTTGCATAAACTCTTGCCTGCTTGCTTATTACTCGAACCTATTTACGGTCCCAAAGCTAAAGGGGGAGGTAAGGCCTATTCTAGATCTCAAGGCCCTAAACCAATTTCCTGCGGTACGGCCGTTCCGCATGGAGTCAATCCGAGATTTTTTGGCACCAATAGACCTCAAGCATGCATATTGGCATTTGCCAATTTTGCTACCTCATCAGAGGTTTTTTCATTTTTAGAACGTAGATGGAAGAACGACTCTACCAGTTCTGGCTCTGCTGTTTAGGATCGTAATAGCTCCCTGAATCTTAAAGATTCTGGCTCCAGTGCTGGGCCTTCTGAGGTCACAAGGGGTCCTAATATTGGGATACCTGGATGATCTCTTGCCCAGAGATCAGTCTCAGTGCAGATTTGGGCAGAATGTGACCCTAACAATCTAGTTCCTGTAAAGCAGGGGTTGGGTCATGTATGTAGTGAAATCCTTACTCAACCCAGTTCAGTCTCTGGCATATCTAGGTCTACAGCTAGATACAGTTCAGGCAAGGATAATCTTGCTGCTGAGAGGATCAGCGACCTCAAGGCTCTGGTAAACTAGGTGAGGGTGATGAGACACTTCAGTTCATCTCTGTGTGAGGATCTTGGAAAAATGGTTGCCTTTTTTGAGGCAGTTCCCTATGCACACTTTCACTCCAGGGCGCTTCAACGCAACATCCTGACAGAGTGGAAGAGACCATTGCATTCCTGCATATCCTTATCTCCCAGGGAGCGAGGGAGTCTCGTCTGGTGGTTGGTAAACCAGAATCTGTCTCGGGGCAGTTCTTTTCTTCCAGTGTTTGTGACCACAGATTCCAGTCTTATAGGCTTGTGAATGGTCATTTGGGATTTCATGGTCCAGCAGAGGGGATCCTTGGTGGAGCAGAGATTGCCCATCAACTTCCTAGAGAAGGGATATGCAATTAGCGGACCTCCAGCTGTTGCAGAACTAAAAGTCCCATGAGGCATAGCAAGACTCTTACAGCCACAAGCATAACACCCAGAGGCATGATGGGACTTTTAGTTCTGCAACAGCTTGAGGTCCGCTAATTGCATATCCCTGTCCTGGAGCTACGAGGCATTCAGCTAGCTCTTAGGTTTTGGACTACCTGATAAGGGTACAGACCGTCAAGCCCACGGCAGTGACTTATGTCAACCATCAGGGGGGCACCAAGAGTCAGTTGGCACACAGGGAAGTTTACCAAGACTCTGCAGTTCACATCCCAGGTCTGGAGATTTGGAAGGCTGTCTTTCTCAGCCACCAAGAGATACACCCGGGAGAGTGGTCGCTGCATCCCCAAGTCTTACAGGTAAATTGCCTACGCCTGGGGGACACCAGTGATGGATCTACTGGCATCCCAATTCAGCATCAAAGTCCAGCAGTTTTTTCCCGAGCAGGGGATCCTCTTGCTATAGGAGTGGGGGCTCTGGTGACTCCATGTGCCCAGTTCTCCTTGCTTTATGCTTTCCCCCCAATCTCTCTTCTAGTGAGAGAGATCGTAGGGTTTCAGGCCCTGTTGTCCACAATGATAAAAGCTAGGAAGCTAGTGACCAGGAAGATTTATCACCGGATCTGGGAAGCTTACATTGCGTGGTGTGAGGCCAGGAATTGACATCCCTGCAAGTAAATACTAGCCTTTCTTCAAGCAGGAGTAGTCTTGCAGTTGGCTTAAACTACAATCAAAGGTCAGGTTTCTGCCTTGTCCATTTATTTTCAGACTCCTTTGGCTTCACTCTGATCAAAGCTTTTTCTTCAAAGGGTAACGCGTTACCACCTGTTAATTTCCTCCCTGTCCATGGGATTTGAATTTGGTTTTCTCAGTGCTGCAGAAAAGGCCTTTTGAACCTATTGGGCAGATTACCTTGACTAGGAAACGTCGTTGTTTTTGCCATCACTTCAGCCAGAACGGTTTCAGAGTTGGCAGCTTTCTTATAAAGAGCCATACCAAAGCTAGTGTCAGCCTTTCATTTCAATGAAGATGTTTTCTCTTTCGTTCGTCGACAGGCACAGCGACTCTTAGGACTAAGTGGGTTATACTGCCCTCTACAGGAGTTTACTAGGCAGAACAGGCAGTTCTAAAAGCAAATAGAACAGTAACACACAGCCCCTCCCAGGGGGCAGTCTCCACTGGCAGATAACCCCACACCCAGCTCTGCTAGCTGTTTTATTCTGCCTAGTGCAAGGAGTTAGACCTAGGCTCCCTGTTGGGATCTGTGGTACCTCTCTGGTCCACTTTGGCTGTGAGGAGACAGCCTCAGATGAAGACTTCAATCAAGCAGCCGCACTGGAGACCCAGGTAGTCTCCCCAGCCAGCCATCACACGCTAGACCGGATGCTTTGCGCTGGGTCGAACGCGCCAACCCCGGACCGGACGGGGTGGCCCCGCGGGTTAAACGCCCCGCCACCGCACGCAGTGCGCCCAAGGCCGACAGCTCCCTCCGGCTTAGCCGGGAGCGCGAATGCTGTCCCGGGTGGGATCCCTGCACCTCCCATCTAGATGGGGTAAGTACTCCCCCTCGGGGGTCCGGGTGGGGCTGGCGGTTACCCCCTCCGGGGTGAGCGCAATGGGTAGTCCCAACCCCCCCTTCCTCGCTAGTGCCCCATCCTCCAATCCCTTCGGGGCCCCGCTGTCGCACCCTTCCCCCTTTCCAGGGTGGTCTCTCTGTGGCAAGCTCCCACCGACGTGCTCGGCGGGCATTTTGCCGGCGCCCGTCTGCCATTTTTTTGTAGCCGGCCGCATTGTTTAGGTCTAGGGAGCGGCCGGCGCCCAATTTTGTGTAGCCAAGGCCCTGCTATAGGGGTGTTTGGCCTCTAGTGTGCATGGCGGCCATTTTCCCTGTGTCTACACATGGATGTAAGGCCTGGGGGCGGTCCTGGCCGTGTTTGGCGCCGATTTACCCCATGCACGGTGCGGTTTTCCCTGGCAGCGGCTCTGAGCACAGCGGCAATGGGCAGCAGGAGTGGGTGAAGGCATGGACAGCGGCAGCAGGCAGCTCCTCTCCGGGTCGGGTGGGGAGTCCCTTCGGGGTGTCTCTTCTGCCCAGCCTTGCTCAGCTGTGGGGTGGGGGTGCAGTGGTCTCCCGGCAATAGGCCTTATTTAGTCGGCATTGCCAGGGTGGGTAACAGTACGGCAGCCGCTGCGGGTGCTTCCCCACCGGACCTCTCGGTGCCTGCAGCCAGCACTTCAGGGGCTCTAGTAGACGCGATGTCGACGGTCATGGAGATGTTTGTCTCCTGGGTAGTCTCTGTTGGACCACAGGGGCGCCAAAAAGCGACCCTTGCCCCCCCCCCTTCGGGGGAGGACTCGGATTGCGAGGGGGCCTTCCCCATTGCGGGGACCCCCCTTGATCTGTCGGATGGCGAGGGTCCCGACGCTCCTGATAGCAAGGATGAGTCTGAGCCGTCCGCTGCTGCGCACGGGAAGGCTTTTGTAGATGCTCTGATCACTAAAGTGCGTGAGACCCTGCGATTGGACGAAACGCTGGGACCCTCTCGGAGGGTGCCCGTTCCCTTCGGGTCACACAGACCGGGCCCTGCGGCCAAGGTCTTTCTGTATGTGGACTTTCTCGATAAGTTTGTTTATAAGGATTGGGCTCGGCCTCAGAGCTCCCTTCCTATCCCAAAGTGTTTTGCTGTGCGTTATCCCTTTGAGGATAAATTATTGAAGTTGGCATCGCCCCCCCGTGGTTGACCCACCGCTGTTCCGCCTGTGCAAGGCGACCACTATCCCGGTGAAGGGCACACCGTACTTTTAAGGACCCGGCTGACAGGAAAGCTGAGGCTTGTGTCAGGTCCCTATTTGTTCTGAAGGGTTCGGCCATGCGGCCTGTGGTGGCTTCTGCGCTGGCTTCGCAAACGCTCACTGAGTGGGCAAAGTGGTTGCACAGCGAGTTGAGCAGGACTCAGGCTTCTCCGGAGTGTGTGCACCTCGCTGACCAAATGGTTCAGGTGGCTCAGTATCTGTGCGATGCTGCCTTGTACGCAGCCCTCCTGATATCCAAGGCGTCCGCGGTCTCTGTGCTGGCCAGGCAGTGGCTTTGGCTGAAGTGCTGGTCTGACATGCCTTCTAAGAGGACCCTGGCTGATTTACCTTTTCCGGGGGGGGGGGGCTCTTCGGTGACACCTTGGACGAGGTGATCAAAGATCTCACCGGAGGCAAGAGCTCCTTCCCGGAGCCCAGGAGGAGTGTGGACTCCCGTCGCAATCAGGGGCCTTCCTTTCCAGCCTATGGGCTGCCTTTTCGTACCCCCCCCCCGTGCCTTGGGCAAGGGTCCACAGGCCGCCAAGGCCCCTGTGGGTGGACAGAAGCGTCTCTGGCCACGTAGGCGCACTGCATGAAGCGTTGCCCCCGCCCGGTGTTCAGGTGGGGGGACGTCTCCTGGGGTTCGCGGACAGGTGGTCTAAACGCATCTCGGACCGCTGGGTGCTCGAGGTGGTCTCCTCGGGGTACAGCATAGAATTTGGTTCCCGCCCCCCAGACTGGTTCTTTGCCTCCAACCTGCAGCTGCCTGCGGGCCCTGTTCGGGGCGGTGCTGGACCTGCTGGGTCATGGGGTGATTGTCCCCGTTCCTCGAGGGGAACCTTCCCAAGGGTTTTATTCCAACCTTTTCGTGGTTCCGAAGAAGGTTGGGGTTCGTCCCATTCTGGATCTGAAGGACCTAAACAGGTTTGTGTGGTTTTGCATGGAGTCAGTCCACTCGGTAGTAGCGGCCCAGCACCAGGGCGACTTCCTGGCCTCCCCTCGACATCAAAGATGCGTACCTGCATGTTCCCATCTGCGCCCAGCACCAGCGCTTCCTACGCTTTGCAGTTGGAGAGGATCACTACCAGTTCGTATCGCTTCCGTTTGGCCTGGCCTCGGGTCTTCACCAAACTGCTGGCCCCAGTTCTGGCTCTGCTGAGACAGAGGTATCACTGTGGTGGCGTATCTGGACAACCTCAGGGACAATGTGACGATTACCCTGCACACTCTGCAGGAATTCGGATGGGTGATAAACCTCCCGAAGTTGGTCTTGATTCCTTCTCCCCGCCTGGGGTATCGGGGGCTGATCCTGGATGCGGCCCAGGCAAAGGTTTTCCTTCCGCCAACCAAGCGGCAGACTCTTCAGTCGGCGGTTTGGTCCCTGCTCTCCCAGAAATGGGCCTCACTTTGGTTTTGCATACGGGTCCTGGGCCTAATGGTGGCCTCCTTCGAGGCGGTCCCCAATGCTCAGTACCACACCCGGGTTCTGCAACGGGAGATTCTTCTGAGATGGGACAGGTCCCCCATCTTCCCTGGATTAGGTGGTCAGAATGGGTCACCCAGTGAGGGCCTCGCTGCTCTGGTGGCTGCGGTCCCTGGCTCTTCGGTCGGGAGTCCTTCCTCCCCCTTCACTGGACAGTGATCACGACGGACACCAGCCTGACAGGCTGGGGTGGAGTCCTGGGGTTGCTTTCAGCCCAGGGACGGTGGTCTCCGGAGGAGTCTTGTCTCCCGATCAATGTCCTGGAATTGCAGGCGATTTGGTGCCGCCTCTCCCATTGGACGTCAAGGCTACATGGGTGCCCAGTTCGGATTCAGTCCGACAATGCCACGGCTGTTGCATACGTGAACCACCAGGGCGGGACTAGAAGCTTGGCTGTGGCCTCAGAGGTAGCCCCCATCCTGCGGTGGGCAGGAAGTCACGTTCCAGCAATCTCTGCCGTCCACATACCGGCCGTAGAAAATTGGCAGGCGGACTATCAGTCGTCAGCGTCTGGACCAGGGAGAGTGGTCCCTGCACCCGGAGGTGTTAAAGCAGATTTGCTTAAGATTGGGTTTCCCGGACATGGACCTGCTCGTGTCCCGTCTCAATCGGAAGGTGCAGACCTTCATGAGCAGGACAAGGGATCCCTTGGCAGACGCGGCGGATGCTCTTGTGGCTCCGTGGGCTCGTTATCGACTCATCTATGCCTTCCCTTCTCTCAAGTTGCTTCTGCGCAGAATAGAGGCGGAGGGCATTCTGACCATTCTGGTAGCTACCGATTGAACGGTGGTGGATGTCCCCTGGCGACTGCCGCTTCGTGAGGATCTTCTGTCCCAGGGGCCCATCTTGTACCCTCGGTTACCCTCTCTGGCTTTAATGGCCTGGCTATTGAATCCCAGGTGTTGAGGGATCGGGGGGTTTCGGACTCAGTGATTCCTACCATGTTGAAGGCACGAAAGGCTACTTCACGTAAGATTTATCACCGCACCTGGAAGGCTTACATCGCCTGGTGCGAGGGTGGGGGGTGGAACTGTCGTTCCTTCTAGATTTCTGCTCTGGCGATCTTTTTTCAGCGTCCTTTGGTGACGCATTCGTTGATCCATACCTTCATGCAGGGGGTTCGACATGCCTCCCCCCCTAGGTACGGTCGCCTTTGGCGCCATGGGACCTCAATTTGGTTCTCTCGGTACTTCAGAAGCCGCCATTTGAGGATATCAGGGAAATCTCTCTGCAGTTGCTTTCGCAGAAAGTGGCTTTCCTGGTGGCTATCGCATCCGCTCGGCGGGTGTCAGTTGGCGGCCCTGTCTTGTAGGTCCCCGTATCTTGTCCTACACAAGGATAAGGCGGTCCTGATCGTGTCGCCTTCTTTTTTGCCGAAGGTGGTGCCCTCTGTCCACATCCAATGAGGACATTGTCTTTCCTTCGCTTTGCCCGCGCCCGTCTCACCCTAAGAAGGTCGCTTTGAATTCCTTGGACATTGTTCGGGCCCTGCGGGTGTATCTAGCGTCCACGGCCTCCCTTCGGAGGTCAGAATCTTTTTGTCGTGGTGGATGGCCCATGCAAAGGTTTGGCGGCCTCATCGGTCACTATCTCATGTTGGATTAGACAGACGGTGACCTGAGCCTATGCGTTTTTGGGGTCTGGAGCCTCCCTTCTCGGTCACGGCTCACTCTACCAGGGCGATTGGCTCTTCCTGGGCTTTTCAACATCAGGCGTCTGTGTCTCCGGTGTGCAAGGCGGCTACTTGGACCTCTGTGCACACCTTCTCAGTTTTACAAGGTTGATGTTCTAGCATCCTCGGATGCTGCTTTTGGCCGCAAAGTTTTGCAGGCGGCCGTGTGGTTCCTCACCTAAGGTTCAGTTGGGTGTAGTTCTGTTCTGTTACCCATGCCTCGTTTTTGGCACTGCTTTTTGATGTCCCACTTAGTCGTAAGAGTTGCTGTGCCTGTCGACGAACGAAAGAACTGGATTTGTTTTTTTTTTTTTTGTTTTTTTTGACTTGCCGTAAAATCCCTTTCTCTGAGTTTGTCGACAGGCACAGCACCCACCCCTCTGATGTTGCACTGCTTGTTACGAACTGAGCTAGCAGAGCTGGGTGTGGGGTTATCTGCCAGTGGGAACTGCCCCCTGGGAAGGGCTGCGTCTGTTACTGTTCTTTTTGCAGTTAGAACTGCCTGTTTTGCCTAGTAAACTCCCTGAAGAGGGCAGTATAACCCACTTGGTCCTTAGTCACTGTGCCTGTCGACAAACTCAGAGAAAGGGATTTTACGGTAAGTCAAAAAAATCCAGTTTTTCCTGTGTTTTGTTCTCAGCCCTCCTCACCGGAGGAGAGACGATTGCACTCTCTAGATGTGGTGCATGCTGTTCTATCTGAAGGGATTTGCAGACGTCAGGAAGACTGATGCCTTTTTGTTTTGCCTGAAGGCCCTAGGAGGGGTCAGGCGGCATCCAAGGCTGCTTTTTCGTCTATAGTTTCGCCAGCTGCTTACTCAAGCTTATGGTGTAAAGGGGAAGGTTCCCCATTCAGGATGAGAGCTCATTCCACCAGGAGTATAGGGCTTTCGGCCACCAGACGTCGGTGGCACAGATTTGTAAGGCTGCTACATGGTCTTCATGGCATGCATTCACAAGATTTTATCAAGTGGATGCTAGGGCGGCAGAGGATTTGGCTATTGGCCGCAGTGTGCTAGGGGCTGCAGTATATTTAAGCTGGTCTCCCTCCCCTCAGGGATTGCTCTGGGACATCCCAGTATGTAATGTTTAAATGGCCTGCTCTGTGTCCCGTGATGTCCGAGATAAAAAAATTTGGATTTTCTCAATCGTTTGACAGACGCAGCCTCTCATTCTTGACGCGGGGTTTATGCAGCTTTCACTAGGAGTGGACTAGACAGAATGAAGTTCAACTCAAAGCAGACACAGCCCCTCCCAGGGGGCAGTCCTCACTTAGCATAACCCCCCCCAGCCCTGCTTCAGCAACTGTTTATGTCTAGTGCAAGGAGTAGGACCTGGCTCCCTGCTGGGATCTGTGGTTCCACTTTTTTTTTTTCTCTTTTTCAAGAATTCTGATGAAGATTACAATCAAGCAGCTGGCTGCATGACAGGCTGGATATCCTAGATCCAGGGAGTCTCCCCAGCGCAGTTGACGGATGTGAGCCAACTCTTAGCTGTACGCAGGGTCGGCCTTGTTCTGTGCGAGGCGGCCGGCGGGTTAACCGTTCCGCCAGCGCTCCTGGACCGGGCACCCCGTGTCTGTGTCACAGGTGCTGTGTGACCGGCAGGTCTGCTTCGGGTGGCTA
>BLSH010103599.1:561853-578689 GCA_018402905.1 Glandirana rugosa
AAAAAAAAAAAAAATGTTAAAATAAAATAATAAAAAATGTTAAATAAATGGAATAATAAAATAAAATTGTAAAAAAAAAAAAAATGAAATAAAATATTCGTGCCACTGTCACATGACCTTAAAGTATCGGTAATCGGTATCGGCGAGTACTTGAAAAAAAAGTATCGGTACTTGTACTCGGTCTTAAAAAAGTGGTATCGGGACAACCCTAGATTAGACCGTATCTCAAGGGGGACTTAGTTCCCCAAAAAGTGGGGCCCATTCACCCAATCCCAATCCTCACCCTCTCTGGAAGTTCAAGTTGCTCAAACTGTTTAGGGTGACGTGGGGTCCAGACCTGGGAACACGTAGTAAAAAGGCGTTCCCAGGAACCAACCAAAGACCGACTAAAGTTGAGCCAACCAATCTGTATGAAAAAGAGGAAAAGCGCCCCCCCCCCCCCAAGAGAACCTCTGAGCAATCGGGGGGGGGGGGGGGTGAGAATCCTTAGACCTCTTGGACTGCTGTTTCCACCAGACCGGGGGAATTGGGCTCTGTGGAGAGGGGCATTTGGAGGAACCTGCATTTTTGGAAAGGGAAGTAGAGGTTGCATCCAGAGATGAGGTTTAATTTGACCAATAACTGTTCTCCTTTCTGGAAAGTGGAGAAACCGTGCTTCTTGTCTTTGAAAGTGAAGGAGAGGCGGACAGGGAAGGACCACCAATATTTGATGGATTTTTGAGTTAGGACCTCAAGAAAGGGTCTCAAGGCCCTCCGTTTCTGGATGGTGGCTGGGGATATATCAGCAAAGACCTGAATTGGATGAACCTGAAACGTAAGCTGAGGTGTTTCTGGTAAGTTTCATGATCTCCTCCTTCACTGTGTAAGAATGTGTCTTGACCACTATGTCTCTGGGGAGCCCATCCGAACGAGGCGCTTGGAGAGCTCTATAGGCCCTGTCAAGCTCCAACCTATGGTCTGGAATCTCCCTTGCACATCCGTATTGGATTCCGGAAGCCCCCTGATCCGAAAGTTGTATCTGCGAGAGCGATTTTCAAGGTCTTCGATCTTATAAAGGGCCGTGTCCAGCTGGTCTTGGAGATCCTGGATCCGAGCCGTGTTTTGATTCGCTCTTGCAATTGTTTGGTCCGTTTTTAGTTCTATGGCATCAATCCTGGACCCTAGACTCTAGATCCGCCTGGATGGTGGAGGTAATTTGGGATGAAGTTTGGGACCGTTCTTTAGATAGCATTTTGGAGAAGGTTTCCATCATAAATCTCAAGTCCGAATGAAGTGTTGGCGAGGGGGACCCCACCATTCCTGGCAAGTCAGGAACCGGGGCCCTGTCCCTGCTCGGGGAAGCGAACATTTCATCCAAGGTCCTTTCCAATAGGGACACTGTGGAAGCTGTTGAGAGGACCTGGGGATTGTTGAGGTCTGTGAGAAGAGACCCTGAGCCAGGGAGGATTTGGGAACCCCCTTCCGCACCTGCCTCCATGTCCTCTGAACTCTCCTTTTGTTCTGGATGGTTCCTGGATGGCATTTGAGACATTTTAGGAGCTTGGTCGTTGAAGCCTGGTTGTCTGATAAGGTCCCTTCTCACAGCCCCAGAGTACATTGGCATTAGGCCTTGGGGATGGCCCCTGCCGTGTGGATTGAGGATGGGGCACAGCTCCAAACAAGCCTGCCTTTCCATAGGCAAAGGGGACTAAGAGCAGGCAGGGCGAAACCAGATCTAAGGGGGGTAAAAACATGGGGGGCCTCAGAAAATAGAATTTCTCACCTCCTGTCCGGGGTAAACTTTAAGCCAGCGAACCCGGATACCGCGGCAGACTGGCTCCAATGTGAAAGCTCAAGCCTCTCTTACAAGGTGTGATCGTCTGCTGGGTCCTGGATGGTGCTGCCAATGTGGTGGGCCTGTGATTAGAAGGAAGGTTCCCTCCTGGCTTGGCGGCTGCTGTAGAGAGGGGGGGGGGGGGGGGAGACCCGCTTTTAATGCTCCAGCTGCTGGTGGGGTGAGTAATATATGTAGCAGGCTTGGATGCCTGGGAAGGCCCAAGCCGCAGCCTCAATGGTCGGTCTCGGCTGATCGCGGGATCCCTGGGGCCTTTCCGGGCTAGGATACCTCTCGGAGGGCCCCCGGGGATGCCCTCCCCTATATGGGCTCTTGGTGGCGGGAGTTCTAATCCCTCTGTGGGGTCTTCCCGGTAGCCGGGCTTGTAGGCCGAATCCGCGGCCTCGCATGACGGCCGTGGCGTACTCCACGAAGCTCCTGCGGGAGCGAGGGCTTTACCGGACGGTCCCCTGTGCCTTACTATGTCGGGGACTCTGGGGGGGGGGGGGGTCTCAGACCTGGATTGCTGCAAGTGGCAGACTGCGGGGACGGAGCCCCGAGATCAAGCCATCCCGGTTGCTCCACGCATGCACGTAGCTCATCTTTAATACCAGCCCATACCAGTACCCCACCTCCACCTTGATTGGGTCTGAGTCGAAGTGGAGCTCTGTGCCCATTACTGATCCAGCCACAGACCCATCCATCTAGTCAGTCAAGAGTCACTCTCCTCTCATCGGTCCATAACGCCTTCGAAAAATCTGTCTTCAGATATTTCTTGGCCCAGTCTTGATGTTTCTACATATTTTCATGTTCAGTGATGGTCGGGTTTTAGCCTTCCTTACCTTGGCCATGTCTCTGAGCACTGAACACCTTGTACTTCTAGGCACTCCAGGTAGGTGGCAGTTTTGGAATATGACAGCACTGGAGGATCATTTTTTTTTTCCTGATAGTTTCATGTTTTGATTCTGCTCAAATCTTTGGCAGTTCATTTCCTTTTTTTTTTTTTTCTCAACACTGTTCTTGCGATCCTGTTAACTATTGGCAACAAAACGTTTGGTTCTGTGTTCACACCCTAATATCTTGGCAAATTCAAGAGTGCTGCATCTTTCCTTTTTTACAATTCTTTGACTTTTCATCATAGTCAGTTAAATCCTCTTTTTGTCCCATTTTTGCCTGATGAAAAGAAGCTGCCTAATTATGCACACCTTGATATAGGGTGTTTTAATTTCCTTAGGCCACACTTTCCCTCATTAAACATTAACTGATATGCATCGCATATTGGCTCATTATGAAATACTTACCTTGGAGCGAAGCTGTTGCGGTGGTCTCGGCACACCGCTGTGACCGGCGACATGCTGCTTCCGCGGCTCCGGCTAATCGCAGTGCGGGCTCCAGCGATGTGATTGGCGGAACCGGCTGACGTCAGTCCCACGCATGCACACAGGACTTGTCATTTATAGCACGTTTACAGAAGAAACGACACTCTGGGCCACCCCGGGGGAAGGGGAGGGATTCTTCAGTGCGCATGTGCTGGTGTCGTCGGCATATGCAGATACAGGGAATATCTCCTAGACCAGGGGTAGGCAACCTTTCAGAGGCTGAGGTCTACCTGGGCAACATGTAGGAAATCAAAGATCCCCAGCGGAAGGGGGGGGGTTGGGGCATCTGCATCCCCCTTTAAAGAAAAAATAAAAATAAATCACCCTCCACCCCACCACAGTAGTATCCTCTGCCATCCCCTCATCCACAGCTGTGTCCCCTGCCTCCTTTCACATCATTCCCTCCCTAGTATTATACTATGCCCCCCACACGGTAGTGGTTTCTGACCCCTAACAGTAGTGTCCTGTGCCCCCCCAAAGCAGGTGTTCTCTGCCCCCTCCCCACATTGTAGTGCCCTCTGCCCCCCCCCCATTGCCGTGTCCTCTTCTCTCCTCCTGTAGTGTCCCCATAGCAGTGTAGCAGTGTCCTCTTCAGCCCCCTATTCCCCTGCAGTGTCCTCTTCAGCCCCCTATCCCCCCTGTAGAGCCTACGCCACCCCATAGCAATTCCCTCTGCACCAACACCGCCCCCCCCCATAGCAGTTTCCTCTGCAACCCCCCACAGTAGTGTCCTCTCCTCCCGCCCCCCCCCCCCCTGCATAGCACTATCCTCGGTATCTTTCCTCCCCAGTAGTGTCCTCTGCCAATCTCTAGTTTTTTTCCCTGTTGCTCCAAACACACAGCTGTAGGTAGAGATCTCCTACCTTACAGCATCTGTACATCAGAGGAGCGAGAGACTGCATGGTGCTGGATGGAGGGCGGGACCTGGAGCTGCTTTAGACAATTTTTTGTTATCAAGCTGATGATTGGTTGCTAGGACTGCCTAGCAAACAATCGTATGCTAGTTAACTTGCAAAGTTACCTAAAGCAGCTCCGGGTCCCGCCCTCCATCCAGCACGGCTTTGCTTCTCGCTCCTCTCTGCTACTGAAGAGAGCAACAGCGCGGATCCTGGGGGAAGCGTTGGCAAAGAGCCCTGATTGAGATCTACCTGTTGGCTTCCCGCGATCAACGGGTTTTCAAGCTCAACTTACCGACCAGTCTGCCACCAAGCCAAATTCACCTGTCTAACAGTTCAGCGTTTAAAAAACAGGGGATTGGTTACACAGATTTGCAAGTGTATGTGTAAGCTGCAGGCCCCGACAAGGCTCCCTGTATACTGCAGACCTAACTCTGTATAAGAGGCTTCACAGTGGAAGCACATACAATTAAATGGATAGATGGACAGGTTACCCGTAGTTTTAAAGTGATTGTCATGAGTTGACAACCACTTTAAATCCAATAAGCATTCACGTTTTATATAGCTTGGAATTGGACAATATGCATAAAAATTATGATTTTGTAAAAATACTCGCCTAATTGTGCACATAATGTATAACCGTCTGAGTTCCTCCTCTAGAAGGTGGTAGATAGAAGCACCCCGTTCACCTGATTTTTGGCAAAAAAATGAAAGTACCTATAGAATTAATATCATGTGAGGGAGTGATTAAATTCTCATCCAACAGCAGCACGGCTTTCATCACATCCTACTTGTGCTGAAGGAATACATAGATGGCATATTGATAAATCAAAAGCTTCCACAGATTTGAAAGTGGTGCATTCATGAATGATTTTTAACTTTACTTTAGAGTTTTACATAAAAATACTTCAGTTTTGCTGTTGGATTCCATATGGTTCCAGACTTTTTTTTTTTTTTTTTTTTAATTTAGATTCGTGGCCTTTTAAAACAACGTGCTGAGCAAGACAAGAAACTTCAAGCTTTGGAAGAAGAGTTCAAGAAGACTGACCTAAAACTAGTAAATGCTATGAGAGAGAAGACTTCGCTCAGTGCAAACATTGCATCTTTAGAGAGACAGATGGCTGACTTGAGTAAAGCTAATGACCTCCTAAAAACTAAGGTGCGTTAAATTGTTTCATGGCAGTTGGAACTAAGAGGCTTGGTAGCCATTATCACACACTTCAGTTCACATTCTACGTTTACTGAGTTTTCCACATACTATTCACTGTATTGATTAGGTACAGTAGTTGACTTTGCACTGTAATTGGGCTGGATTACATGCTTTCATTTATTTAAACCTCAGCTCTTGAGTAGGCAGGATGGAAGAACTGAGTACATGTCACTATCAATACAGTTTTGACCATACTTATTCTAGCTCCTAATCGAAGAGGCTAGTTAGGACAATTATCCAAAGCTGCTCAGACTTTCACAGCTTCTGCTTGGAAACCTGGAAGCAACTGATTGTGTTGGATTTCCTAATTCTTAACTTTTGTGTTCATATACAGATTGTAAAAGTCCAACACTCGCCTTTCTTGCGACTGAACACCACTCAAATTCTAAGATAGACATCTAACTTTAGGACCATCTCCTGGATCCCAGTGGTTCTAACCTCAATCATTAAGAGCTGCAGAGATCCCAAGAATTGACTTAAATTCATAGTTTCTCTTACGTTCACTGACAGACGCAGCCCTTCATTAGACAAGTGGGGTTTATGCTCATCCTACTAGGAGTAGACTAGGCAAAAAAAAAAGCAAAAGGATAGGCTGGCCCCTCCCAGGGGGCCATCCTCACTTCAGCATATAATCCCCCTGCTGTACATAGCATATCAGTTTTTATTTGCCTAGTGCAAGGAGTTAGACCTGGCTCCCTTATGGGACCTGCTTTTCACCTTTTTTGCTACCGCTTTTTTTTATTTTTCTCAAGCTATCTGATGACTGCTATCAAGAAGCCAGCTGTGGGGCATAGAGGATATCTAAAAATCCTGAACTTTCCCCAGCACGGCCGATGGATGCGAGCTACCCTTAGCCTTGGCGGGGTCTGCCGCATCGTGCCCGTTCTGTGCGGGCGGCCAGTGGATGATCCCCACTTGCGCCCAGTGACTGGACTCTGTTCCTGTCCAGAGGCCTTGGTCTGCAGCATCCCTCTTCACAGTGAGAGGAGGGTCTGCATCTGGGTGGCTACCAGCTACGCCCGTCAGACTGGTGAGTGACCCCCCCCCCCCCTCTCCCGCCCCTAGGGGCACGGAGGGGGCCAACTGGGCAAATCTTTTTTGCGGATAGCCGGCCGGTGGAGGGTTTATTTTGGGGCTCAGGTCTCCCCTGGGTGTCCTCGCCCCCCTCCTATCTCTCTCCCCCCCCCCCCTGCCATTTTGCTGTCGCTTTTGGCCTCTAGTGTCGTCCGACGGCCAATTTGCCGTAGTCGCGCCTGTATAATCAGGCTTGGGCCTTCTTGTGACCACCCGGCGGCCATTTTGGGATATGCCTGGAAGGAGAAAAAAAAACGTGCTTTCTCAGCAGACACTTCCTTTTCACTCTGGAGCGTGGATGGCACAGGCAGCACCTCTGACTGGCGATCATATTGAAAATTCCTACTGGGAAGCAACGCTTGAGGCATCAAACAGCAAGTATAGCTGTGTTCTCCCTGGGGTGCTGATAGCGGTGGGTGCAGTCCTCCTGGGCCTTCCCTGGGTGTTCTGTGGGGTAGCGGTGGTGGTCACATTGTGGGGGTGCCAGAGTTTTTTCTGTCTGTCAGGGTCCGGTGGCGCAATGGCGGCTGAACCTGCAGGTCCTTCCAAGCTGGAGCCGGTGGAAGCGCAACCTGCGCTGGGAACACTGGTATCCCTGGACCAGTTAAGAGCAGTGTAAACTTCAAACTCATAAAGTGTAGCGCTAAAATGAATAAACAAGGATAGACTAGAGAGCCACCCTAGTCATTCTAGATACTGTAAACCAAACATCTGTATGTGATAGGTGTATAATACAACTATCCAAATATTGTGAGTCCGTGATAAACGTTCATACAAAGGAATAAAAATAAAAAGTTCATATGTATATGGTATCCTTCACCCCTTAGGGCACCAATAGTGTGGCTGTTACTTCCAATAGATCGTGATACACCAGCATGCACTGTGCACCTCCACCGTATATGTAAGAATATTCTTACCAGGTATGAGAAGTTTATGCGCATAGAAGGTAATCAACGGGCAATCCAATAGACATCAGCATATCATTTGCGCCGTTTCCAAATCCAGCCTTGTTGAAGATATATGATCCACAACCAGATCCCGAGGAACAATGTCAACCCCAATATCAACTACAGAGATCATGTTCCAAATAATTTGTCCTGTAATTACTCCATGGAAGCAAAATTTAGAGCAGTTTCAGGTCTGAGCATGCTCAGTTGTGCTCTGCACCTTTTGTTATTCTCAAGAAATCCCTCTGTGTTCCTCTGTGCCTCTGTACTTTAACAAGGCTGGATTTGGAAATGCCGCAAATGATATGCTGAGGTCTATTGGATTGCCCCTGTTTACCTTTAAATGCGCATAAACTTCTTATCTCTGGTAAGCGTATTCTTACATATACGGTGGAGGTGCACAGTGCATGCTGGTGTATCACGATCTATTGGAAGTAACAGCCACACTATTGGTGCCCTAAGGGGTGAAGGATACCATATACATATGAACTTTTTATTTTTATTCCTTCGTATGAACGTTTATCACAGACTCACAATATTTGGATAGTTGTATTGTACACCTATCACATACAGATGTTTGGTTTACAGTATCTAGATTGACTAGGGTGGCTCTCTAGTCTATCCTTGTTTATTCATTTTAGCACTACACTTTGAGTTTCAAGTTTACACAAGCAATTTAGGAATATTGTTGTGTTAGCAGCTTTATTTAATCACCTATTTATTCACCTGTTACAGTTTGGGATAGCGCAATATTTTTTCTTCTTTTTTTCAGTTAAGAGCAGTATTTGGGGAATTTTTTCCCCGGGAGGTGCCGGACCGGGCTAAGGGGGCCCCTAAAAGATGACCCACCCCCCCCCCCCCCCCCTTCATCGGGGGAGGATTCTGAACCGGAAGTGGCCTCTGTGGTCCCGGTGATCCCCGTAGAGCTTTCAGAGGGTGAGCTGGTGCCCTCGGATGGCGAAGGGGATCAGGGGGTCTCAGTAGCGTGCGAAAAGGCGCTGGTGGCCTCCCTGATGCCAATATTTGTGCGTCCTTGCGACTGAACCAAGATGGGGGGGGGGGGGTCACAGGAGTCCACATACGTTTGTGGGTCTCCTAATCCACCTAGGTCTCCTAGGGCTTACCCTTTAGGATTGTTGTTTTTTTTTTTTCTGACCAGCTGGTATATAAGGAATGGCAGAATTCCTTCGCCCTGACAAACGTTTCACTGTACGCTATCCTTTTTGAGGATAGCTTTGTGAAGAAGTGGGCATCCCCCGCAGTGGACCCTCCAGTGGCTCACCTGAATAAGGTGACGACCATCCCCTTGGAGGGGTCTCCTTTTAAGGATCTGGCCGATAGACGGACGGAGGCGCTGCTCAAGGCACTGTCCTTGTTGACGAGGTCAGTCATGAGACCGGCTCTGGCGTCAGCTATGGCTGCGCAATCACTTAGAGTGCGACTGAGTTGCACTGCGAGTTGAGCTGCGGGAACTCACCTGAGGCGTCACAGCGAGCAGAGCACCTGATAGAGGGGCTTCGATGCATGTGGGATGCAGCTTTGGACCTGCTTCCCATGCTCTCTAAAGTGTCTGTTTCACAGTCACTATCAGACTGTACGCTCCTGGCCGGGTGACCATGCGTCTAAGAAGGGTCTCGCGGTTCTCCCTTTTTCAGGGCGGTTGACTTTTTGGAACACAACTGGATGAAATAATTAAGGATTTCACTGGTGGGAAGAGTACTTTTTCTTCCTGAGCCCATGCGGAGGCAGTTCCGCCGTAAGCAGGGTCCTGCTTCTTCGGGTCAGAATTTATTATTTTTTTTTTCATGCGCCCAGTGCAGCGGGCAAGGGCTCAAGGCCCGGCAAGTCTGCCTCGGGGTTCGGTAAACGACCCCGGCAGCGTGAGAACGAAAAGGCCAAGGACCAGTCCTCCTCCGGGGGGGCCGACTTCTGGGGTTCGCAGACAGATGGACTACCCGGATTTCCGACCGGTGGGTGCAGGAAGTGTTGTCCTCCGGGTACAGGATAGAGTTCAGCACTCTACTCCCAGACAGGTTCTTCCCATCAAACTTGAGACTCCCTCTGGGGCGTCGGGAGGCTCTCCTGGAGGCTGTTCGGAAGCTCTCCGAACAAGGGGTAATTGTGCCGCTACCTCCGCTGGAAGGGTTCCGCGGTTTCTATTCAAATCTTTTTGTGGTACCCAAAAAGGGTGGAGTCAGGCCAGTTCTAGACTTAAGAGAGCTAACCCACTTTGTGAAGGCGCAGAAATTCAGAATGGAATCTGTCCGTTCGGTCGTGGCCGCCCTGCACCAAGGGGACTTCATGGCGTCTCTGGATATCAGGGACGCGTACCTCAATGTTCCCATTTGTCTCCGGCACCAGCGTTTCCTGCGTTTTGTGGTGGGAGAACTACATTACCAATTTGTGGCACTTCCCATCGTTCTGACCTCGGCTCCTCGGGTGTTCACCAGGCTGGTGGCCCCGGTGCTGGCACTATTGAGGCAGAGGGGCATTGCGGTGGTAGCATACCTCAATGGTTTACTCCTGAGAGCGGATTCTGCTTCGGCTCTGGAGAAGAACGTGGCTATCACCATGGCCTCGCTAAGACTTCGGCTGGCTAATCAACCTGCAGAAGTCGACATTGATACTGTCCTGGAGTATCTGGGTCTGATTCTGGACACGGATCAGGCGAGGATGTTCTCACCTCCGGCCAAGTTACTGATATTACAAGCAGCGGTGCGAACCCTGCTGTCATGTCAGTGGCCCTCCTTACTGTTCTGTATGCGGGTGTTGGGGCTCATGGTTTCAGCCTTCGAGGCAATACCTTACCCCCAGAGTCACTCGGCTTCTACAGCGAGCCATTCTGTCACGATGGGACAAGTCACCGCTGTCCCTGGACAGGCTGATCAGGTTGGATCACCAGACCAGAGGATTGTTGACTTGGAGGCTTAGGGCCCCGGCCCAAAAGCTGGGGAATTCTTTCCTCCCCCTGAACTGGTCGATAGTAACGACGGACTCCAGCCTTTCGGGCTAGTGAGGGGTCCTGGGGCAGTTGTCTGCTCAGGGACGTTGGTCGGCGCAGGGATCGCGCCTTCCGATAAGTGTGTTGGAGCTGAGGGCGATCAGGCTCTGTCTCTTCCACAGGTCAGCAAGGCTGCGCGGCCTCCCGATTCGGATTCAGTCGGACAATGCCACAGCAGTGGTGTATGTGAACCATCAGGGCGGAACAAGGAGCTCGGCAGCAGCTGCGGAAGTGGCTCTCATTCTGAGATGGGCAGTACTTTACGTGCCGGCAATCTCCGCCATTTACATTCCGGGCGTAGAAAACTGGCAGGTGGGCTTGCTCAGTCGCCAGACACTGGATCAGGGGGAATGGTACCTACATCCAGAAGGGTTCCGCCAGATTTGCCACAAGTGGGGCACGCCAGACATGGACCTCATGGTGTCCAGGTTCAGTCACAAGGTGCAGACCTTTTGTGTGCAGAACAAGAGACCCGTTGGCAGTCGCCACAGACTCGTAGTAGCAAATTGGAGTCGGTATTGGCTCCTGCATGCCTTTCCTCCGATCAAGCTTCTTCCGCGGTGACTGCGCAGAATAGCAGAGGAAGGGATTCCAACAATCCTGGTAGCTCCAGATTGGCCTCGGCGCCCTTGGTACGCCGACGTGGTGCGGATGGTAACAGATGTTCCCTGGCGTCTTCTGCTACGCGAAGACTTACTGTCGCAGGGACCCATCCTGCACCCTGCTTTACCCTCGCTGGTTTTGACGGCTTGGCTATTGAGTCCCAGGTGTTGAGGGATAGGGGTGGCTCTGACTCCGTGATCCCTACTATGTTTAGGCGTGCAAGTCTACTTCGCGCAAGATTGATCATCGGACCTGGAAGGCCTATATCGCCTGGTGTGGGGCAGGGGGTTGGAACCCTCGCTCTTGCGTGGTGTCCAGGGTGCTGGCTTTTTTGCAGCGGGGCCTGGATAAAAAGTTGGCACTGTATACTCTCAAGGGTCAGATTTCAGCTCTGGCGATTCTTTCAACGTCCTTTTAGGTCACATTCGTTGATCCGTACATTTGTACAGGGTGTATGATGTGGCTTCTCAGATATGGTCGCCCCTGGCGCCGTTGGATTCAAATCTGGTGCTTTCTGTACTGCAGAGGCCACCATATGAGAAGATCAGGGATATTCCCTTACAATTGCTGTCGCAGAAAGTGCCTTTTTTAGTGGCTGTTACATCCGCTAGGCGGGTGTCTGGGTTGACGGCGTTGTCCTTCAAGTCTCCTTACTTGGTCCGTCATTAGGACAAGGTGGTCTTGCGACTTTTCCCTTTGTTTCTACTGTAGGTGGCCTCTTTTCACATGAATGAGGGTATTGTTCCCGCATTGTGCCCACACATGGCATTCCAAGGTATTTGATCTACACTCTTTGGATGTTGTGAGAGCTTTGCGGGTGTATTGGCGGCTACAGCTTCCTTTCGGAAGTCTGCTGGGTTTGTGCTGACGGAAGGTCCGCGCAAAGGCTTGGCGGCCTCATCAGCTACTGTTTCCCGCTGGATCAGACAGACCGTGGCGCATGCGAATACTGTTTGGTGCAAAGTATCCCTTTTTCCTGTCACGGCTCATTCCACCAGGGCAGTTGGCACTTCCTGGGCTTCGGACACCAGGCTTCGGTGTCACAGGTGTGCAAGGCGGCTATTTGGGCCTCGGTGCACACGTTTACTAAGTTTTACAAAGTTGATGTTTCAGCATCGGCGGATGCTGCTTTTGGCCGCAAAGTTTTGCAGGCGGCGGTGTAGGTGCGGCTGGCGCCTCCTGAGAGGATTCTGTTGGGTACAGTTGTTTGCCTGCCCCTCTTGACTGACACAACTTTGGGACATCCCCACTTGTCTAATAAAGGGCTGCGTCTGTCTGTGAACGTAGGAGAAAAGGATTTTATTAAAACTTACCGTAAAATCCTTTTCTCTGAGTTCATTGACAGACGCAGCACCCACCCCTCTGTGTTGAGTTTGTATGGCTTGTTACGAACTGATATGCTATGTACACTAGGATTATATGCTGAAGTGAGAACGGCCCCCTGGGAGGGGCCAGCCAATCCTTTTGGTTTTTTTTTTGCCTAGTCTACTCCTAGTAGAATGAGCATAAACCCCACTTGTCTAATGAAGGGCTGCGTCTGTCAGTGAACTCGGAGAAAAGGATTTTACGGTAAGTTTTAATAAAATCCCTTATTCCAATAGGAAATGTTGATCAGTCGTCCTTCAGTGCTGTCAACATGTTCAGGCCTAACCACTAGTTGATGTGAAATCTTAGGGGAGGATTAGAATTCCATTTAGATCTAATAAGATTTATGTGAAAAGGTGCCTAGGCACTGAGACAAGGCAACATAAAAAACGAGTGCAATGACCTTGTGTATTTTAAGATTATAAATGTATGGTAAGGCTTCATGCACACAGGCCGTTAAAAAAACTTCAGTAGCTTATCAGTGTTTTTTTTTTTTCAGATTTGAGCGTTTTTGCGGCGGCGTTGGTGAGCGTTTTTAGCGCTGGTGTTATTGGGCTTTTTTTTTTTTTTTACAGCTCAAAAACGTCACTGCTCAAAACAGTTGATAACAGCTTATGTGTGTATAAACACATAGGACAACATGATGGAGGGTTTAATGACTGTAGAAAAAAATGTCTGCAGCTGAAAACAGCAGCTGTAAAAAGTCAAACGTCCTGAGTGCATGAGGCCTAATGGTAAATTTTGCGGTCCACAATAGGGCAGAGAATTATTCAGCCTTGCATCAGGGCAACAGGTTATGCTAGTGATGGTCTTCAGGTTCTCCACTTAACTACCTCCCATCCGCGCTATAGCCGAATGACGGCTACAGCGCGGCTCTAAAATGCCGGCTCGTGCTCGCGGCTCGTGCTGGGCGCGCTCCCGCGGGCGCGAGCGGCACGTGCCGCCGCACACTGCGGGAGCGTGCCCGCGGGTCCGGCGGACCCGATGTCCGCCGGAGACCCGCGATCTCCGTACAGACAGGAGGAACGGGGAACCGCCGAAGTAAACACGGCGGTTCCCCGTTCTGTGAGGGGGGCATGCCAGATCTACTGATCCCTGTCACTGGGATCAGTTAGATCTGTCATGCCCCTGTCAACCCCACCCCCCCACAGTTAGAACACACCCAGGGAACATAGTTAACCCCTTCACTGCCCCCTGCTGGTTAACCCCTTCACTGCCAATGACATTTATATAGTAATCAGTGGACATTTAAATTTCTGATCTCTGTATAAATGTCATTGGTCCCAAAAAAGTGTCAAAAACGTCCGACATGTCCGCCCCGATATCGCATTACCGATAAAAATCACAGATCGCCGCCATTACCAGTAAAAAAAAAAAAAAATAATAAAAACGCCATAAATCAATGTCCATAGTTTGTAGGCGCTATAACTTTTGCGCAACCCAATCAAACGCCGATTGCGATTTTTTTAACCAAAAATATGTAGAAGAATACATGTCGGCCAAAACTGATGAATAAATTTGTTTTTTATTTTTTATTTTTGGATATTTATTATAGCAAAAAGTAAAAAAATATTTTTTTTTTTTCAAAATTGTTGCTCTTTTTTTGTTTATTGCGGCGATCAGAAATGACACAGAGGCGATCAAATACCACCAAAAGAAAGCTCTATTTGTGGGAAAAAAAGGACGTACAACGTCGCACAACCGCGCAGTTGTCATTCAAAGAGCGACAGCGCTGAAAACTGAAAATTGGTCCGGGCAGGAGGGGGGTTTAAGTGCCCAGTAAGGAAGTGGTTAAGATGGTAATTGGCAAAATTATTATCTAGTCAGTGGCCATTATTAAAGGAAGCTGATGCTTTATATCAAAATAAATAGCCAACCAGGAAATTGGTAAAACGTAAACTTTTTAATGAGGCAAACTGTTACAATACACTCACAAAGGGAAACTAAATATGTACATGTCTGTGGCTAAGAACAGTCTTTTCAGTGAAGTCCAGCCTTTTGTTCAATCCTATAAAATGCTCAAAATCAACAGGGGACCATATCTGAAGCCAGCTGTCCCCCATAACCTTTTTTTTTCAGCTTCCAGGGCAGCATTGAGATTGGGCTCCTCCCACCTAGAAACAAACTACATCATCCACCATTATAAAAAAAGCAACATGCCTCTGAGCCTCAGTTATTTGTTTTTTCCAACTGAACAGGCGCACCACTAGTTTATCTATGCTTTAGGCCGTCATGCTAGTTGCAGGATTCTCCTAGTATGTGGTCACCTGTGATTCCAGGGACAGTGGACTTGGAGGGATTGCATATTTTGGGTTTATTTTTCTAGGCTACTTTTGTTTCCTAGTTGTGGGACCTTCCCTCCCTGTCGCCTTTTTTGGCGTTGCCTCTCCTGGAGGAGAAGCAATTCTCCTCGTGGTCGCAGAAGGGACCATTTATAGGACACTGTGTTGTGTATGCTGAATGAACCCATGTTTAACCACTTGCCGACCGCCGATCGGCATTTGACGGCGGCAAAGTGGTTCGTTCCCGCAAAACGCCGTCATACGACGGCGGCTGCGGGAACGAGTTTAGTGAGCGCCGGCGCTGCATTTTTATTATGGTCCCAAAAAAGTGTCAAAATAGTCCGACATGTCCGCTGAAATATCGCAGTACCGCAAAAAATCGCGGATCGCCGCCATTACTAATAAAAAATAAAAACCCCAAAAATGAATTCTCATCGGTAAACGCGACCACTTTTGCGCAAACCAATCAATAAACGCCGATTGCGATTTTTTTTTTTTTTTTTTTTTTTATCGCAAATATGAGGAAGAATATAAATCGGCCAAAAACAGTGAAAAAAAAATGTTTTTTTATATTTTTTTTTTTTTTGGATTTGTATTTTAGGAAAAAGTAAGAAATTTGTTTGTTTTTTTTTTTTTTTTGCAAAATTGTTGCTCTTCTTTTGTTTATAGCGGCGATCAGAAATGACGCAGTGGTGATCAAATACCTCCAAAAGAAAGCTCTATTTGTGGGAAAAAAAGGAAGTAAATTTCGTTTGGGTACAACGTCGCACGACCGCGCAATTGTCAGTTAAAGCGACGCAGCGCCCAATCGCAAAAAGGGTTCCGGTCCTAAAGCTGGAAATCCTTCCAGGGCTGAAGTGGTTAAAAAAAACTGATCTTGTCGAGAATGCAGACAATGGGAAGGATTGTGAACAGGAAGCATACAGGTTGTCAGACTACCACATACATTTTGTCTTCACCAAGACTCCTTTCCTGATTCATAATGAACGTGTCTAGATAATGACCTTCTTCCTGATATATACTGTAGATGACTGCGCTCAAAATATTTGAGAAAAGTAATTGATTTAACATTTGCACATCTATAACTTTTCACATCTTTTAAGTGCGGTCAGAACTACACCTGTATTGATTTTCACATATATATTGTGATTATAAATAGCTGCTGCTTATTGAATGAATTTGTTTAATGTTCACTCACAGCAGATTCACTGACACATTATAAAGTGAAATTGATGTCAAAAATCAATCTGCTGACAGGTAGGGTTTTATTAACCAAAGAGAACTTAGTGGTCAGCAGTAATGTAATCTGAACTGTGCATGAACAGCTCAGGTCACATTTACAGCACCTGCACTGTGTCATGATGAAGCGACTCCTTGTACATCAGGGTGGATAAAAATCAATTATTTAAAAAAAATAAACTTTTTTTTTTCGGATATATTTTAATAAAATGCTTTTGGAGTATAAATCTATCTAAAGAGTTATCGATTTAAGATACATTAATAATTTCGTTTATTCAGAATCAAATTGAGCTTAGTTATGTAGCATTAGGCTGTATATTCGGTAATATTTACATTTTTGGTAAACTCATTCAATGAATCCAGGCTCTGCAAGCTGAGATGACATGCACTATATTGATGCATTCACACAATTTCACAGTAACCATGACCTAAAACAAAGTTAAGGAATATTCCTTTCTCCCATTGTTTTGCAAATCTATGTACACTACAAACTGTATGATTGAATAGGTTCTGGTATCGCTGTTTTACTAACCTGACAGCTGCTTATTCGAAAAGGAAACCTTCATTTTGCTTGCAAATCTTAAAGATTCTAACTACCAGCAAGAACAAGTCCTTACTTTTAACTGCTTCCCGACCGCGCGCCGTCTTTTCACGGCGGCAGTCGGGGAGCTGGGCGCGAATCGCCGTAAATATACGGCGATTTGCATATTGGCCACCAGGGGGCGCGCGCGCGCCGCCGGCGGCGCCCGCGCGCACCCGCCGCACTCCTGAGGAGTGTGCCCGCGGCTCGGGCGGACCCGATGTCCGCCGGCGAGCCGCGATGAGCGGCTACAGGGAAAAGAAGGGGAACCGCCGATGTAAACACGGCGGTTCCCCGCCCTGTCAGTGGGACATGGGTGATCTACTGATCCCAGTCACTGGGATCAGTTAGATCTCTCATGCCCATGTTAGCCCAACCCCCCCCCACAGTAAGAACACCCAGGGAACACAGTTAACCCCTAGCCCCCCCCCCCCAGGTTAACCCCTT
>BLSH010103599.1:662017-677223 GCA_018402905.1 Glandirana rugosa
TAGACGGATACGTCTGTGCACGGGGGACGTTCGTACGATGATTCACCGTGCTCAGAGGTACGCTGTGCACAATGAAACGTTGGGACACAAAGTCGGGTGTACACAAAATCGTTGGTACAAATTGTTTATATAAAATTGTTTGCACATAAATTGGAGCTACCTTCACAAGTTCACACCGAGCCCCACCTAAAAGTCATGGTTCTTGCCATTGGGGCTCGGTGTGAGCCCTAAAGTAACGACCTAGGTCCGTCGCGATGAATGGAACAGGGGACCTAGGTCGCTACAGGGGGCGGCACAGACGCTCGACACAGGCGTCGGTCTACAGACACACGGCCCGAGGCAAGGGGACATTTATAATATAAAAGTGCATGCAGGGCACTGGGCAAACCACTAGGGACAAAGGGGATGTGAAATGTTTTCATACAGTAATGTAATCTATAAGATTACAGTGTACTGTGTGTTTAACTTTTTGAATTTCCCGCCGGTCTCCGTTCCCGTGCGACGCTCGCAGGGAACGGAGCCCGGCACACAGACATCTGGCTGCGGACACAGCTCGCAGACACGGCGGGGGACATCGCTGGATCCAGGGGACAAGGTAAGTAGCGCTGCCTGGATCCAGCAATGAAATCCCGAGTGTGGCTCGGGGTTACCGTTCTTGGTACTGAAAATCCACCCCGAGCCACACTTGAACACTTCCATCGAGGTTAAATACACGTTTGTTAAAATATATTTGTTAAACATGGTTGCTAAAACACATGTGGGCTGAAACACAGGGTTGCAAAGTAACACGTGTCGCATGGAGACTCGTGCCACTTAGTAGCATGCTTGCAGGGGGCACGTGTCTGCATAGGCAGATCTCTGCAAAGGAGGTACATGTTGCAAGTTTGCATTGATGCACAGTCACGTGATGCATAGCACACATGATGCCGTGACACCTAAAGCCTATGAATGCATGTTTTGCATAAACACATGCTTGCTTACTTTCATAAGCACGTTTTGCATAAACCCATGCCTGCATGCTTACTACGCTAACCTATTTACGGTCCCGAAGCCATGTGGAGGTAAGGCCTATACTAGATCTCAAGGCCCTAAGCAAATTTCTTGCGGTACGGCCGTTCCACTTGATGTTAATCCGCTCTGTGATTGCCTCGCTCCAGGAAGGAGATTTTTCTTTTGCGTTCATTGACAGACGCAGCCTCTATTCATGACGCGTGGGTTATGTACCTTTTACTAGGGGTAGACTAAGCAGAACGAAAGTTCAGAAAGCAAAGCTGGCCCCTCCCAGGGGGCCGTCCTCACTCAGCACATAACCCCTCAGCCCTGCATAGCATATCAGTTTTTCTTCTGCCTAGTGCAACGCGTTAGACCTGGTTCCCTGCTGGGGACTGCGGTTCCCCTGAAGTTTTTTTCTTTCTCCTTTTTGAGCAAGCCTTCTGATGAAGACTGCAATCAATTAGCCGGCTGGGGACCACGCGGATATTCATTGTCCTGCCATCTCCCCAGCATGGCCGACTGATGCGAGCCACCCTTAGCTTTGGCGGGGTCCGCTGTATCCTGCCCGTTCCGTGCGGGCGGCCGGTGGGTTAAACGCCCCACCTGCGTACCCAGTGTCTGGGCTATGGCCTGCTCCAGGGGGTCGCTTGGCCTGCAGCATCCTTCCCCACATGGGGGGAGGAAGTTTTGCACCGTGTGGCTACCTGCTACACCCGTCTGGATGGGTGAGTGACACCCCTCTCCTCCCCGAGGCGGATGGGGGGGGGCGACTAGCGGTGCCCATTTGGGTGGGGGGTGGCACAGGTCCACTGGTCCCTGTTCTTACTACCCCCTCTCACGCCCGCTTGATGACCCGTCCGATCAGCCGCTCCATTTTGGCGGGTTTGGCCGCCATTCTCGGAGCCGCAGCCATTTTGGAGGTGTTTTGGCCTCTTGTGTTGGTGGCCATTTCTGGTTGGTCTCCCTGTATGGGAGTTTTTCCATGTGTGTTTGGCGCCATTCTTCCCGTGAACGCAGCAGCGGTGGCATTGGTGGACAGGGCGGCCTCTTTTCATACACACAGGGTTCCGCAAGTATTGCTGGCTTCTCTCCCTGGGGTGCGGGAGCGGTGGAGCTGGGTCCCACTTGGGCGGTCCTGAGGCTCTGCAGGGGGTGGCATTGTGGGGGTGTATGGCTGGTAGGCCTTACAAGTGTCCTGGCGGTAGCGCAATGGCGGCTGAACAGGCAGTTTCTTCTCTGGAGGAGTCCGCGGAGGCACAGGCCGCGCTGGGACCTCTGGTTCCCCTGGACCAATTAACCACCATCTTGGAAGAGTTTTTCGCCCGGGGGGAATCGGACCGGTGTAGGGGGGGCCCAAAAAGCGTCCCCCTCAATCCTCTGAGGAGGACTTGGAGCCGAAAGGGGGCTCTGGGGTCACTGGGACCCCCGTGGAGCTCTCAGACGGACAGCTTGAGCCTTCGGATGGGGAGGAGGACCAGGGGGCCTCGGTGGCACACGAGAGGGCGCTGGTGGGCGCCCTGGTCGCGGCCGTCCGTAATTCATTACACCTAGATCAGGCTGGAGAGTCACAGGCGTCTGCCTATACGTTTGGGTCCAAGAAGCCCCCTCGTGCTCCTAAGGTGTTTCCCTACCTCCAGTATTTTCACCAGTATGTGTATAAGGAATGGCAACGTCCACTAAATTCCTATACCCTGCCAAAACGTTTTTCTGTGCGCTATCCCTTTGAGGACAGCCTGTTGCAGAAATGGGTCTCCCCCGCGTTGGATCCGCCAGTGGCCCGCCTGAACAAGGTGATGACTATTCCCTTGGAAGGGTCCCCCTCTTTCAGGGACCCGACCGATAGGCGGAAGGAAGCAGTGTCCAAGGCACTCTTTCTGGTGGCAGGGGCAGCCATGCAACCGGCCTTGGCGTCGGTCATGGTATCGGAGTCGCTCACGGAGTGTGCGATGGAGTGGAGTGAGGCTCGGGACGGTGTAGATTCGCCTGAATCCATGCAGCGAGCAGACCACCTGGTGCAGGGGCTTCGTTACCTCTGACGCAGCTCTGGACTTGGTACCGATGTCTTAGATGTCGGTTTTTGCAATCATTATTAGGCGTCTGCTGTGGCTGCGAAGCTGGTCGAGTGACCACGCGTCCAAGAAGGGCCTCACGGATCTTCCTTTTCAGGGTGGTCGGCTCTTTGGGCCCCAATTGGATGAAATCATTAAGGATTTCACCGGGGGGGAAGAGTGGGTTTCTTCCGGAGCCCAAGCGGCGTGAACAACGCCACAAGCAGGGGCCTCAGCCAACCCCTGGGCAGAAGCTTTTTTTTTTTTTTTTTTTTTTTTTTTTTTTTTTTTGTGCGTAAGGTCAGGCGGGCAGGAACTCCCTGCTCAGCAAGTCTGCCTCTGGCTCCGGTAAGCGTCCCTGGCAACGCAAGCCCGAAAAGTCGGAGGATAAGTCCTCCTCCGCATGATGGATTGCCCCCGCCCGTCTCTCGGGAGGAGGGCCGGCTTCTGGGGTTTGCGGACCGTTGGGCCGCCCGCATCTCCGACCGGTGGGTGTGGTAGGTGGTGTCCTCCGGGTACAAGATAGAGTTCAGCACTCGGCCCCCGGACAGGTTCTTCCCATCCAATTTGAGACTCCCTCCGGAGCGCCGGCTAGGGGCTGTGCGGTCGATGTCCGAACAGGGGGTGATTGTGCCAGTTCCTCCGGCTTCTACTCGAACCTCTTCGTGGTGCCAAAGAAGGGGGGGGGGGGGGGGCAGGCCAGTTCTGGACTTTAAAGCGCTCAATCACTTTGTGAAGGCACGCAAATTCAGGATGGAGTCAGTCCTTTTCGGTCGTGGCCGCCCTGCACCAGGGGGATTGCCTGGCATCCCTGGACATCAAGGACGCATATCTGCATGTTCCCATTTGTGTCCGGCACCAGCCCTTCCTGCGCTTTGCTGTAGGGGACCTTCATTACCAGTTTGTGGCTCTACCCTTCGGCCTGGCCTCGACTCCGTGGGTCTTCACCAAGTTGCTGGCCCCGGTGCTGGCTCTGCTGAGACAGAGGGGCATTGCTGTGGTAGCCTACCTGGACGATCTTCTCCTGCGAGCGCTCCGGCTCTGGAGGACAATGTTGCGATCACCCTGACCTCACTTAGGGACTTCGGTTGGCTAATCTACCTGCAGAAGTCGACATTGACCCCATCCTGTCGCCTCGAATATCTGGGTCTGACATTGGACACAGTGCAGGCGAAGGTATTCCTACCTCCGTACAAGTTGCTGACGCTGCAAGCAGCGGTTCGAACCCTGTTGTCACGACGATGGTCCTCCTTGCGTTTCTGCATGCGGGTGTTGGGGCACATGGTCTCAACCTTCGAGGCGATACTGTACGCCCAGAGTCACACCCGGCTCCTGCAGCGAGCAATACTTCTGCAGTGGGACAGATCCCCTTCGTCTCTGGATCGACTAATCCGGCTGGATCATCAGACCAGGGGGTCATTGACTTGGTGGCTTTGGGCCCTGGCAATGACCACGGGGAAGTCGTTCCTTCCCCTGGAATGGTCGATAGTCACGACGGATGCCAGCCTTTTCGGCTCGGGAAGTGTCCTGGGGCCCCTGTTGGCCCAGGGCCGTTGGTCGGCACAAGAGTCTCGACTTCCGCTCAATGTGTTGGAACTGAGGGCGATCAGGCTATGTCTCTCCCACTGGTCGGCAAGGCTGCGCGGCCTCCCAGTTCGGGTTCAGTCGGACAACGCCACGGCGGTGGCGTACGTGAACCATCAAGGCGGAATGAGAAGCTCGGCGGCAGCTGCAGAGGCAGCCTTCATTCTAAAGTGGGCAGAGCTTCACGTGCCAGCACTCTCCGCCATCTACATTCCGGGTGTAGAAAATTGGAAAGCGGACTTCCTCAGTCGCCAGGAGCTGGACCAATGAGTGGTCCTTGCACCCGGAGGTTTCGCCAGATATACGAGAGGTGGGGCACACCAGATGTGGATCTCCTAGCGTCCAGATTCAATCACAAGGTGAAGAACTTTGTGTGCAGGCCCATGGTCTCAGTACAGGCTCCTGTACGCCTTTCCTCCTCTCAAGCTTCTACCGCGGTTGTTGCGCAGGATAGAAGTGGAGGGAATCCCGACAATCCGGATTGGCCTCGGCGTCCTTGGTACGCTGATGTGGTGCGGATGGTAACAGACGTTCCCTGGTGACTCCCGCTTTGCGAATATCTTCTGTCGCAGGGTCCCATCTTGCACCCTGCTTTACCATCGCTGGCTTTGACGGCATGGCTATTGAGTCCCAAGTGATGAGGGACAGGGGGGGGTCTCGGAGTCAGTGATCCCCACCATGCCTAAGGCGCGCAAGTGTACTTCGTGCAAGATCTATCATCGCACCTGAAAAGCCTATATTGCCTGGTGAGAGGCGGGGGGTTGGAACCCCCGTTCTTTTGCAGTTGCTCGTGTGCTTCCCTTTTTCAACAAGGCCTGGACCGAAAGTTTGCTTTGAGCACCCTCAAGGGCCAGATTTCCGCTCTGGCAACTCTGTTCCAGCGTCCTTTAGCGACGCATTCTTTGATCCGTACATTTGTAAAGGGTGTACGGTCGCCCCTGACGCCGTGGGATCTGAACTTGGTACTTTCTGTACTGCAGAAGCCACCCTATGAGAAGATCAGGGATATTCCCTTACAATTGCTGTCTCAGAAGGTCGCCTTCTTGGTGGCCATCACATCCGCTAGGCGGGTGTCTGAATTGGCAGCTTTATCGTGTAGGTCTCCTTATCTAGTCTTACATAAGGATAAGGTGGTGCTGCGTCCGTTTCCTTGGTTCCTTCCAAAGGTAGTCTCCTCTTTTAACATTAATGAGGACATTGTCCTCCCTTCTATGTGTCCGCACCAGTCTCACCCTAAGGAGATTGCTTTGCATTCCTTGGATGTGGTGAGAGCATTGCGGGTGCATTTGTCAGCTACGGCTCCTTTTAGAAAGCTGGATGCGCTGTTTGTGCTGACGGATGGGCCGCGCAAAGGGTTGGCGGCTTCGTCTGCCACTGTTTCACGTTGGATCAGACAGACCGTGACCCATGCGTATACTGTGCGGGGCCAAGTACCCCCTTTTCCGGTCATGGCTCATTCCACCAGGGCTATTAGCACTTCCTGGGCATTTAGACCTCAAGCTTCGGTGTCTCAGGTGTGCAAGGCGGCTACTTGGGCCTCGGTGCACACTTTTTAGTTAAGTTTTACAAAGTTAATGTTTCAGTATCAGCGGATGCTGCTTTTGGTCGTAAAGTTTTGCAGGCGGCGGTGTAGGCGCGGCTGGTGCCTCCCGAGATCGTTCTGTTGGTTACAGTTGTTTACCCACCCCTCTTGTTTGACACTGCTTTGGGACGTCCCCACGTGTCATGAATAGAGGCTATGTCTGTCAATGAAAGTAAGAGAAGATGGGATTTTATTAAGAACTTACCGTTAAATCCTTTTCTCTGAGTTCATTGACAGACGCAGCACCCACCCCTCGGTGTTGTGTTTGTACGGCTTGTTACGAACTGATGCTATGCAGGGCTGAGGGGTTATGTGCTGAGTGAGGATGGCCCCTGGGAGGGGCCGTCTTTGCTTTCTGAACTTTCGTTCTGCCTAGTCTACTCCTAGTAAAAGGTACATAACCCATGTGTCATGAATAGAGGCTGCGTCTGTCAATGAACTCAGAGAAAAGGATTTTACGGTAAGTTTTTTAATAAAATCCCATTTTTGGCATTAATAGACATCAATCATGCATATTTGCATTTGCCAATTTTGCTACCTCCTCTGAGGTTTTTGCCATAGAAGAATGACTGACTACCAGTTCTGTCTCTGCCATTCAGGATCACAATAGCTCCCTGAATCTTCATAAAGATTCTGGCTCTAGTGCTCGGCTTTCTGAGGTCACGAGGGGTCCTAATATTGGGATACCTGGACTATCTCTTGCCCAGAGATCAGTCTCAGTGCAGGCTCGGGCAGAATGTGACCATAATAGTCCAGTTCCTGGAAAGCAGGTGTTGAGTCATGTATGTAGGGAAATCCTTAATAGACCCAGTAAAGTCTCTGGAATATCTAGGTCTACAGCTAGATACAGTCCAGGTAAGGATACTTTTGCCGCTGAGAGGATCAGCAACCTCGAGGTGCTGATAAGCCAGGTGAGGGTGATGAAACACTCTTCAGCTCATTTGTGTGAGGCTGCTATGGAAGATGGTAGCCTCTTTCGAGGCAGTTCCCTATGCTGTTTCACTTCAGCGCGTTTCAGCGCAACATCCTGGCGGAGTGGAACAGGTAATTGCGGACTTTGGATTCCTGTATGTACTTGTCTCCCAGGGCACGAGGGAGTCTTGTCTAGTGTTAAGTAAACCAGAATCTGTCTCGGGGCAGATCTTTTCTTCCAGTGTTTTGGAAGATTGTCACCACAGATGCCAGTCTTATGGGCCAGGGAATGGTCATGGGGGACTTCACGGTCCAGGGGAGCTGGTCCTTGGTGGAGCAGAGATTGCCCTTCAACTTCCTAGAGCTACGAGCCATTCAGCTAGCTCGGAGGTGTTGCAGGACTACCTGTTAAGGGTACAAGCCATCAAGGCCACGATAGTGGCTTATGTCAAACATCGGGGGGCACCAAGAGTCAGTTGGCACACAGGGATGTTTACCAGGACCCTGCAGTTCACATCCCAGGGGTGGAGATTTGGAAGGCGACCTTTCTCCGCCACCAACAGATACACCCGGGACAGTGATTACTGCATCCTGAAGTCTTTCAGGTAAATTGCCTACACCTGGGAGATGCCAGAGGTGGATCAGCATCAAAGTCCAGCAGTTTTTTTCCCGAGCAGGGGATCCTCTGGCTATAGGAGTGGGCGCTCTGGTGACTCCATGGGCCCAGTTCTCCTTGATTTAGGTTTTTCCCCAAATCTCTTTTCTACTTAGAGATCGCAGGGTTTCAGGCCCTGTGTTGTGCACAATGGTAAACGCTAGGAAGCTAGTCACCAGGGTTATTTATCATAGGATGGTGTGAGGCCAGGAAATGACATCCCCCGCAAGTATGTGATTGAATACTAGCCTTTCTTCAAGCAGGAGTAGTCTTGAGGTTGGCTTAAACTACAATCAAAGGTAAGGGTTCTGCCTTGTTCATTTAATTCAGAGGCCTTTGGCTTTTCACTCTTTGATTAGAACTCGTTGTTACCACCTGTTAGATTTCCTTCCTGTCCATGGAATTTGAATATGGTTTTGTCAGTGCTGCAGAAGCAGCCTTTTGAGCCTATTGGGGAGATTTCCTTGGTTCTTTTGACTAGGAAACGAGTTATTTTTGCCATCACGTCAGCCAGAACGGTTTCAGAGTTGGCAGCTCTTTCTTATAAAGAGCCATACTTGAGATTACACCAGGATAAGGTGGTGCTGCGGCCTCTACCATTTTCCTACCGAAGCTAGTGTCAGCCTTTCATCTCAATTAAGATGTTTTTCCTTTGTTTTATTCTCAGCCCTCCTCATCGGAGGAGAGACCATTGCACTCTAGATGTGGTGCGTGCTGTTGAGCTCTATCTGAAGGGATCTGCAGATATCAGGAAGACTGATACCTTTTTGTTTTGCCTGTAGGCCCTAGGAGGGGTTAGGCGGCATCCAAGGCAGCTATTTTGCCTATGGATTCGCGAGCTGATTACCCAAGCTTATGGTGTAAAGGGGAAGGTTCCCCATTCAGGATGAGTGCTCATTCCACCAGGAGTGTAGGGACCTCCCGGGCTTTTGGCCATCAGACACTGCTGGCCGCTACCTGGTCTTCATGGCATGCATTCACAAGATTCTATTAAGTGGATGTTAGGGCAGCAGAGGATTTGGCTTTTGGCCCCAGTGTGTTAGGGGCTGTGATATAATTGAGCTTGTCTCCCTCCCCTCAGGGATTGTCCTTCAAAAGAAATGGATCTTACAGGTAAGTATGTATTTAAAAAATGTCAAATTTTTACTCACTGCAATTTATAGCATTTGTATCTTCTTTTTTTTTTTTTTCTGGTTGCCATTCTGTGTTTATCATTTAAAATACACCTATGATAAAAATGATACTGTTCATTTCTTTGTAAGTGGGTAAACTTACAAAATCTGCAGGGGCTCAAAGAATTATTTTCCCCACTGTAGATCTAAAAGCTACCCCCTGATATTTTGGTTAAGCGGGGCAGTTATAACCCTTGTCAGTTTGTTGCCATCTCTAGTAATATTTTTCTTCATTTTCTGTTGCATAACCAAGAGATGGAAATTGATCCAAAGTGAATTATTAGTGAGGCGAGAGTTCAAAGGGCTGTAGATAACCAATACCTTGAGTCTTGGGTGGTCCAAGAACGTATCCAGAATATCCGAATATTAGAAGTGGCTGAACAACGTGATGTAAAACCGGCTTGGCAAGGGTGGATCAAAGTGGCCATAATTTGTGCCAGCCTATTGGCGATAATTTTGGAGAGAAATTTAGAATCTAGATTCAACCGATTATCGGACGGTAGGAGCCTTTACCCTTTTTAGGGATAAGTTGGATATGAGCTTAAAATCCAGACGAAAGGTACTCTCCGCCTGAGAGGATTGTCTGGTATAAGGAAACCAGAGTCTGTGAGATGGTATTGATCAATAACTTATAGAATTCTGATGTATAACTGTTGGGGCCCTGAGTTTTTCCATTAGCCGGGGATGCAATCGCCACAAAGACATCTGCGTCCGTGATCGAAACGTTGAGCTGGGCTAAAACACGTGCGAGGGGGACTTGTTTCAAAAAGGCTTCTGCCGCCAGCGCGTCTATTGGAGTAGGGCCATATATTGCTGCATAGAATTTTTCTAGAATATAGTTAATGGCTTTAAGGGATGAAGTAAGTGCACCATGGGCTTCTAAGCATGGCGACGTATGTGGAGGTGTAAAGACCCTTGCTTAGGTGGGCCAGCAGCTTCCCCACCTTATTCCCATATTTGTGATACTGAAGGTCTAGATAGGACTTCTCACGGAGTCTGTCCTCAGCCCCCCTTTACAGCATAGCCCCCTTTATATCCGTGTTCCCAGTTCCCCTTCACATCACATCCCCCCCTTTACATCACAGTGCTCCTTTACATTATTGTAACACGGACTGCTCTGTAAAGGGAGGCACTGTAATGTGAATGGGACTGCACTATAAAGGGGCACACGTTTTGGCAGAAAAGCCCTTGGTCACAGCACAATTTTAAAATGCAAAATGAGATTAATTTATCTCTATCTATCGCTCTATCATAAACTCCACCTTCCAAATCATTCGCTCATTAGACCATACAATTAAAAAAATAAGCCTATCCGCTGTACGAATTCAGGGATCCGTGATAAAACACTTGTAGCAATTGATATGGGTAACACATCCTAGACAGACCTCTAAATGGAGAACAATCAAATAAAAAAAGAATATGAAAAATATATACTCAAGGTGCATTACTATTCTTTTAAGAAATAGATCTACATCGCAACGAGAATTTCTCATTCGTTCATTGACGGATGCAGCCTCTCATTCTTGACATGTGGGGTTTATGCACCTTTCACTAGGTGTGGACTAGGCAGAACGTAGTTCAGCTAAAAAGCAGACACAGCCCCTCCCAGGGGGCAGTCCTCACTTGGCATTACCCCTCCTGCCCTGCTCAGCAACTCTGTTTTTTCTACCTAGTGCAAGTAGTAGGACCTGGCTCCCTGCTGGAATCTGCGGTTCCCAGTTCTTTTCTTTTTTTCTCAAGATTCTGATGAAGAATGCAATTAAGTAGCCGGCTGGGTGACAGGCTGGATATCCTAAATCCAGGGAGTCTCCCTAGCGCGGCCACCGGATGCGAGCCGTCACGGGGTTTGCGTGGCCGGCAACTCAGCCCCCCTGAACCGGTGGGGTGGCAGGTCTGCCTCGGGTGGCTACCCGCTACGCCCCTCCAGAGGTATGCTTCTCACCCACCCCCCCCCGCGGGGGGCAGGTGGGTGGTGTCCCCCATAGGTGTGCTTGATCCATCCTACCCCTTACTATTTTGTCTCCCCACCCCCACACCTCCGGGGCTGTAGCTCTCCTGCCTGGCTGCGCTACCTCCTGGGTGGGCTGCGGGCGGACGGTATGTTGGTGCCTGGCCGCCATTTTCCCGTAGCCGGCTGCATGTGGTATCACGGCCACCATTTTCCTGTAGCCGGCCGCATGTAGTATCGCGGCCACCATTTGCGGGAGCCGGCAGCATGTTTGGCCTCTAGTGCACACGGCAGCCATCTTGGCGTTGTCCGACTTGTGCTGGCCTCAGATTTGCTGGCTGGATGGGGCGGTCCTGGGTGTCTTGGCGCTGTGCCGGATGAGCTTCCTACACGTGGAGGATGCGGAGCAGCAGCAGGGTGATTACGGGCAGCTACAGCGGCGCTAGCAGCAGCACCTCTCAGGGTCGGTGTGGTGAGTCCTCCTGGGGGCCCTAGTGCGGCAGCTTGAGTGGTGGTGTGGGGCGCCCGGTCCGGTCTGGCCTGTGGGTGTCTTCCGGGGTGCGGCGAAATGGCGGCTGAAGCATGTGCTTCCCAGCCAGAAGTCTCCGGTGGGGATCAGGGAGCGCTGGGACCTGTAGTTCCGCTGGACCAGTTAACGGCCATTCTGGAAGAATTCTTCTCCCGGGTGGAGCCGATCCGTGACCGTGGGGTGGCGAAGAAACTGCCACCCCATCCTCCGGTGAGGACTCGGAGCCTGAGGGGGGCTCTGCTGTGTCGGGGACCCCCTGGAGTAATCGGATGATGAGGATGAGCCCTCGGGCCACCGCGGCTCGCGAACGGGCACTGGTGGGCTCTTTAGCCTCAGCGGTCCGTGAGATGCTGAAACTGGGCCCGGCTGCGACACGCTTTTGGGTCGCATAGGCTGGCCCGGACCCCTAAGGTATTCGCTTATTTGTCGTACTTTGATCAGTTTGTTTACAAGGAATAGCAATGACCTCAGGGTTCATTCGCCATGCCTAAACTCTTTTCTGTGCATTATCACTTAGAGGATACCCTATTGCAGAAGTGGGCGTCTCCTACGGTGGACCCACCGGTGGCCCATCTGAACAAGGCGACCACTATTCCAATGGAGAGCTCTCCATCCTTTAAGGACCTGGCCGATGGGAGGACTGAGGCGGCGGTGTCCAAGGCAATGTTCCTGGTCGCAGGGTCGGCCATGCGGCCGACGCTGGTGGCACAGGCGCTTACGGAATGGGCGGCCATTGTGCACCAGGCTTTGGTGACTCTCCAGGCCCCTCCGGAACCTGTGCAAATGGCGGACCAGCTGATTCAGGGCCTTAAGTACCTCTGTGATCCGGCCCTTGACATTGCTCCCATGCTGTCGAAACTGTCCATGTTCGCAGTCCTCATTAGATGTCTGCTGTGGCTTAGATGTTGGTCGGGGGACCAGGCTTCAAGGGCCTGACGGACCTGCCGTTTGAGGGTGGTCGTCTTTTTGGGGCTTCCCTTATTGAGATCGAGGATTACACTGGGGGGAAGAGTACGTTACTCCCGGAGCCTAGAAGGGGTAAGGAGCCCCGGCGTAGGGCGGGTCCTTCCCTCCCTACTCAAAAGAGGTGTTTCAACCTGCTAAGGCCTCCGCGGGGGCCAGAAGCGTCCCTGGCAGCGTAAGGGGGAGGAGAAGTCCTCCTCATAATGGGTCGCCCCCGCCCATTGTTCGGGTGGAGGGGACGGCTCTTGCACTTCGCGGACCGGTGGACCTCTCGGATCTCTGGGTGCGCGAGTTGGTTTTGTCCGGGTACAAGAGTTCCGTACCCAGCCCCCGGACAGGTTCTTCGCCTCCAATCTGAGGCTTCCCCCTGGGCGACAGCATGCCCTGTTTGGGGCCGTGCAAGTCCTGCTCCGCCAGGGGGTGATTGTTCCGGTCCCCTCTGCGGAACGTTTCCATGGTTTTTACTCAAATCATTTTGTGGTTCTGAAAAAAGATGGGATCATGCCTGTCTTGGACCTGAAGGCTCTCAACCTCTTCGTGAGGGCACGGAAATTCAGGATGGAATCTGTCCGCTCTGTGGTGGTGGCGCTTCCTCACGGAGACTTCTTGGCCTCCTTGGACATCAAGGACGCGTATCTGCACGTGCCCATATGTGCGCGCCACCAGCGCTTTCTGCGTTTTGTGGTAGGGGATCTCCACTACCAGTTTGTAACCCTTCCGTTTGGTCTGGCCTCAGCCCCGTGGGTCTTCACCAAGCTCTTAGCCCCAGTGCTGGCTCTCCTGCGGCAGAGGGGCATAGCAGTGGTGGCCTATCTCGACGACCTCCTCTTGCGGGCGGAGTCGGCCTCAGCCTTGAGGGACAGTGAAGTCATCACCCTCGGTTCCCTGCGGGACTTCGGCTGGGTGATCAACCTTCCGAAGTCGGTACTGACTCCGTCACGCCGGTTGGAATATCTGGGCTTGGTCCTGGACACGGAGCGGGCGAAGGTGTTTCTTTCTGCCGCCAAGGTGTTGACCCTCCAGGTAGCGGTGCTGGCCCTGCTGTCCATGCGGTGGTCCTTTCTCAGATTTTGCATGAGGGTGTTGGGGCTGATGGTCTCCACCTTCGAGGCGGTGCCCAGAGTCACACCCGGTCCCTGCAGCGGGCAATTCTGCTGCGATGGAACAAGTCTCCGTTATCCCTGGATCGGGTGATCAGGTTGGATCACCGGACCCGAGGTTCCCTCGACTAGTGGCTGCGGGCCCTGGTCTTGGGGCTGGGGAAGTCGTTTCTACCCGTGGAATGGACGGTGATCTCGACTGATGCCAACCTATCCGGCTGGGGGGGTCTCGGGGCTGTCGTGCCGGTAATCTCCGCCATTCACATTCCGGGCGTCAAAAATTGGCAGGCGGACTACCTCATTCGACAGCGGCTGGATCAGAGAGTGATCCCTGCACCCGGAGCTGTACCGCCAAATTTGTCAAAAGTGGGGCACGCCAGATGTGGACCTACTGGGGTCCCGGCTCAATTGGAAGGAGCAGGCCTTCGTGAGCAGAACAAGGGATCCGTTGGCAGATGCGGCGCATGCCCTCGTGGCTCCGTGATCTCGGTACCAGCTGCTCTATGCCTTCCCTCCGCTCCCGCGCCTACTGCGCCTACCATTCTGGTAGCGCCAGATTGGCCTCGGCGTCCTTGGTACGCAGACGTGGTGCGGATGGTGGTTGATGTTCCCTGGTGGCTCCCGCTTCGCGAGGACCTACTTTCACAGGGGCCCATCTTGCACCCTGCTTTACCCTCGCTGGCTTTAACGGCCTGGCTATTGAGTCCCAGGTGTTAAAAGGATAGTGGACTCTGAGTCTGTAATTCCCACTATGCTTAAGGCGCGTAAGGCCACTTCGCGTAAGATCTACCTCCGCACCTGGAAGGCTTACATTCCGCACCTGGAAGGCTTACATTGCCTGGTGCGAGGCGGAGGGTTGGAACCCCTGTTCTTTCTCAGTGGTTCGGATGCTTAAGGGGCAGATTTCTGCCCTGGCGATTTCTTTGTTGGCGTCCTTTTGGCGACGCATTTGTTGATTCGTACCTTTGTCCAGGGGGTTCGTCATGTCGCTCCCCAGGTACCGGTGCCCTTGGCGCCTTGGGACCTTAATCTGGTCCCTTCAGTGCTTCAGAAGCCGCCTTTCGAAAATAGGGAAATTTCCTTGCAGCTGCTTTCGCAGAAGGTGGCCGTTCTGGTGGCCATTACATCAGCTAGGCGGGTGGCTGAGCTGGCGGCTCTGTCCTGTAGATCTCCGTACTTGGTCCTACATAGGGACAAGGCGGTTTCGCGCCCTTCTCCGTCCTTTTTACCGAAGGTGGACTCTTCGTTTCACATCAATGAGCATATGGTCCTCCCCTCGCTGTGTCCGGGCCCGTCTCATCCTAAGGAGGTTGCTTTGCACTCCCTGGATGTGGTTAGGGCTCTGCGGTTGTATCTGGTGGCCACGGCCTCTTTTCGGAGTTCGGATGTGCTGTTTGTCGTGGTGGATGGTCCGCGCAAGGGGATGGCGGCCTTGTCAGCCACTATTTTCCCTTTGGATACGACCGACGGTGACCCGTGCATATGCTGTTCGGGGCCAGGAGCCCCCCTTTCCGGTCACGGCTCACTCTACCAGGGCGATTAGTACTTCCTGGGCTTTCCGACATCAGGCATCGGTTTCTCAGGTGTGCAAGGCGGGCACTTGGACCTCGGTGCACACTTTTTTAAAGAGTTGATGTTGCAGCATCCTCTGATGCTGCTTTTGGCCGCAAAGTTTTGCATTCGGTGGTGTGAGGCACGTCTGGCACCTCCCGGAGAACGC
>BLSH010103599.1:692817-711419 GCA_018402905.1 Glandirana rugosa
AGGGACCCCAAAAGGGGAGGTTCAGGGTTACTCTATGCAAAACCATTGCACGGAGCAGATGAGTTTAACATGTTTTTCATTAAAATAAAAATGTACCTTTTTTTTTTTTTTATCACTTTAACCGGTTCCTGACCGGCTGGCGTATATTTACTGCTGCAGAGTGGCGCGGTTTCACAAATCACCGTCTATAAATGGTGGCTTGCGAACGCGTGGCTAGCACCTGATGTCCGCCGGCGAGGGTTAACCCCTAGAGCGCCCCCCATTAACCCCTTCACTGCCAATGACATTCATACAGTAATCAGTGGACATTTTACATTTCCAATCGCTCTATAAATGTCAATGGTCTCAAAAAGGTGTCAAAAATGTCCATGTCCTCCCCAATATCGCAGTCCCGATAAACGCAGATCACCGCCATTACCAGTAAAAAAAAAATAAATAAATTGTAAACTCCAGAAATGAATTCTCATGGTTTATAAGTGCGGCAACTTTTGCGCAAACCAATTAAATGCTGATTGCGATTTTTTTTTTTTTTTTTTTCTCCCAAAAATGAGGAAGAATATAAATTGGCCAAAACCGATGAATACATTTTTGTTTTTTGCCATTTAGTGACGCAGTGCTGTATTGCAAAAACTGCTCTGGTCCTAATATGGGAAAACCTGGGGCTGAAGAGGGTTAAGGGTGTGGTGGATATAACCAAAAAAAATCTTAAGCAAATCACATCATTGACCTGGGAAAGAACCCTAGGTACTACCAGTTTAATTTTTCCCCAAGTGACTTTAACCAGACTGCACTGGAATTGAAACTGAAATTAAAATCCGCTTTATTATCACAAAAATATAGCCAAGAAAAAAAAATCAATCAACAACCCTTAATAAAACCTTACCAAACCCTTCACCATAGCATTAAAACCGAGACAATTTTACCTTCTAACATCTCTACATACAGTGGAACCTCGGATTGGGAATAACGCGGTTAACGAGCGTTGCACAATACGAGCAGTTTTTTTCTTTATATTCTGAATCTGTTTGCGATTGCTGTCACGCATAACGAGTAAAAATTTGCCTTTTTGCATGCAATACTGCATTTGGCCAGGTTTTCGGGGTGCTGGTGAGCCTTGGAGGCGGCCGGAAATTTTCAGCATTCCTCGGAAATACCACAAGTGTAAACCGAGCATTACTGAGTGATCCTGACCCCCCCCCCCCCCCCCCCTTAAATGCACCAAAAGGCCACTTAACTAAAACTTACCTTTCTCTTACGTTCACTGAAAGACACAGCCCTTCATTGACAAGTGGGGTTTATGCACATCCTTTCAGGAATAGACTAGGCAAATAGAAAAAAGCAAGCTGACCCCTCCCAGGGGGCCGTCCTCACTCCAGCATATAACCCCCCAGCTCTGCATAGCATATCAGTTTTATTATGCCTAGTGTAAGGAGTTATACCTGGTTCCCTGCTGGGACCTGCTGTTCCCCTATTTTTTCTTCTTTTGGCTTTTCAAGCTATTTGAGGGGGTGTCAGGGCCTATTGGAGCCCGTGGAAGCGCAACCTGCGCTGGGCCCTCTGGTTCCCCTGGATCAGTTAAAGTCCATATTGGAGGAGTTTTTCCCCTGGGAGGTGCCGAGCCGTGCTAAGGGGGTGGCTAAAAAGCGTCCACCCCCCTCCTTCAGGGGAGGATTCTGAACCGGAAGGGGCCTCAGTGGTCACGGGGACCCCCCGTGGAGCTCTCAGATGGTGAACTGGAGCCCTCGGATGGTGAGGAAGACCAGGGGGCCTCTGTAGTGCGCGAAAGGGCACTGGTGGCCTCCCTGATCACCGATATCTGTGCGTCCTTTATGGCTGGACCTGGCCAGGGAGTCGCAGGAGACGGCCTACATTTGTGGGTCTTTTAAGCCATCTCGGTCCCCTAGGGCATATCCCTATGATCAATTTTTTGACCAGCTGGTCTATAAGGAATGGCAGCGTCCGCAGAATTCCTTTTCATTGCCCAAACGTTTCGCTGTGTGCTATCCTTTTGAGGACAGTTTTGTGCAGAAGTGGGCATCCCCCGCAGTGGACCCTCCAGTGGCTCGCCTGAATAAGGCAACGACCATCCCCTTGGAGGGGTCTCCCTCTTTTAGGGATCCGGCCGATAGGCGGACGGAGGCGGTGTCCAAGGCACTGTTCTTGGTGGCCGGGTCAGCCATGAAACCAGCTCTGGCGTCGGCCATGGTGGCGCAATCTCTTACGGAGTGTGCGACTGAGTTGCACAATGACTTGAGCTGCGGGTGTTTGGCTGAGGCTTCACAGCAGACGGACCATCTAATACAGGGTCTCCGGTATCTGTGTGACACAGCTTTGCACCTGCTTCCCATGCTGTCTAAGATGTCTGTTTTTGCAGTCATCATCAGACGGGTGCTGTGGTTACGCTGTTGGTCGGCTGACCACGCCTCTAAAAAGGGCCTCACAGATCTTCCCTTTCAGGGTGGTCGGCTCTTTGGGGCACAATTGGATCAAATCATTAAGGAGTACCTTTCTCCCGGAGCCCAGGCGGCGGGAATTCCGCCGTAAGCAGGGGCCTGCTGCTTCGGGTCAGAAGCATTTTTTTTCGTGCAGCGGGCAAGGGCTCAAGGCCCGGCAAGTCTGCCTCGGGGTCCTGTAAGCGGCCCTGGCAGCGCAAGAGCGAAAAGACGGAGGTAAAGTCCTCTTCCGCACGATGGGTTGCCCTCACCCGACTCTCGGGTGGGGGGCCGACTTCTGGGGTTCGCAGACAGGTGCACTGCCCGCATTTCCGACCGGTGGGTGCAGGAAGTGGTGTCCTCCAGATACAGGATAGAGTTCAGTACTCTACCCCCAGACAGGTTCTTCATATCGAACTTGAGACTCCCTCAGGGGCGTCGAGAGGCTCTCCTAGGGGCTGTTCAGACGCTCTCCGAACAAGGGGTGATTGTGCCTGTACCTCCGCTGTAAAGGTTCCGCGGCTTGTATTCAAATCTTTGTGGTGCCCAAAAAGGGTGGAGTCAGGCCAGTTCTGGACCTAAAAGCGCTAAACCACTTTGTGAGGGCGTGAAAATTCAGGATGGAATCTGTCCGATCAGTCGTGGCCACCCTGCACCAAGGGGACTTCATGGCGTCTCTGGATATCAGGGACGCGTATCTCCATGTTCCCATTTGTCTCCGGCACCAGCGCTTCCTGCACTTTGCGGTAGGGGAGCTGCATTTCCAATTTGTGGCACTTCCCTTCGGTCTGGCCTCGCCTCCTCGGGTATTCACCAAGTTGGTGGCTCCGGTGCTGGCGCTCCTGAGGCAGAGAGGCATTGCGGTGGTAGCATACCTTGACTACTTTTGCGAGCGTAGTCGGCTTCGCCCTCGAGGAGAATGTGGCTATCACCATAGCCTCATTGAGAGACCGTCGGCTGGCGGATCAATCTGCAGAAGTTGACGTTGGCCCCGTCCTGTCGACTGGAATATCTGGGTCTGATTCTGGACACAGAGCAGGCGAAGGTGTTCTTGCCTCCGGCCAAGTTGCTGACACTGCAGGCAGCGGTGCGAACCCTACTGTCACGCCAGTGGTCCCCCTTGCGGTTCTGTATGCGGGTGTTGGGGCTCATGGTCTCGGCCTTTGAGGCGCTACCTTACGCCCAGAGTCACACTCGGCTCCTACAGCGAGAGATTCTGTCACAGTGGGACAACTCTCCGTTGTCCCTGGACCAGCTGATCAGATTGGATCATCAGGCCAGAGGATCGTTGACCTGGTGGCTTCGGGTCCCTGCTCTTATGTTGGGAAAGTCGTTTCTTCCCCTGATCTGGTCGATAGGCTGGCATCCGTCATGACTATCGGGCTGGGGGGGGGTCCTGGGGCAGCTGTCTGCTCAGGGCCGTTGGTCGGCGCAGGAATCCCGCCTTCCGATAAATGTGCTGGAGCTGAGGGCAATCAGGCTCTGCCTCTCCCACTGGACATTAAGGCTGCACAACCTCCCGGTTCGGGTCCAGTCGGACAACGCCACGGCTGTGGCGTACGTGAACCATCAGGGTGGAACGAGGAGCTTGGCTGCAGAGGCGGCTCGCATTCTGAGATGGGCAGAAATTCACGTGCCGGCAATCCCCGCCATTTACATTTCGGGCGTAGAAAATTGGCAGGCGGACTTTCTCAGTCGCCAGACACTGGATCAGGGGGAATGGTCCCTACATCCAGAGGTGTTCCATCAGATTTGCCACAGGTGGGGCACGCCAGACGTGGACCTCATGGCGTCCAGGTTCAATCACAAGGTGCAGACCTTCGTGTGCAAAACAAGGGATCCATTGGCGGGCGCCACGGACGCCTTGGGGTCGGTACCGACTCCTGTACGTTTTCCCTCCTTTCAAGCTCCTACCACGGCTACTGGGCAGGGTAGAAGCGGAGGGGATCCCGACAATCCTGGTAGCTCCAGATTGGCCTTGGTGCCCTTGGTATGCCGACGTGGTGCGGATGGTGACAGATGTCCCCTGGCGTCTTCCGCTACGTGGAGATCTGCTGTCACAGGGACCCATCCTGCACCCTGCTTTACCCTCGCTGGCTTTGACGGCTTGGCTATTGAGTCCCAGGTGTTGAGGGATAGGGGCATCTCTGACTCCGTGGTCCCTACCATGCTTAAGGCACGCAAGTGTACTTCGCACAAGATCTAGATTGCCTGGTGTGAGCCGGGGGGATGGAACCCCCGCTCTTACGTTGTCCTTGGTGCTGGCATTCTTGCAGGAAGGCCTGGATAACAAATTGACATCGAGTACACTCAAGGGTCAGATTTAGGCTCTGGCGATTCTTTTTTAACGCCCTTTAGCGTCACATTCGTTGATACGTACATTTGTACAGGGTGCACGCCATGTGGCTCCTCCGGTACGGTCACCTTTGGCGCCGTGGGATCTGAATTTGGTACTTTCTGTACTGCAGAGACCGCCATATGAGAAGATCAGGGATATTCCCTTACAATTGCTGTCACAGAAGGTGGCCTTTTTGGTGGCCGTTACATCCGCTAGGTGGGTGTCTGAGTTGGCGGCGTTGTCATGTAGGTCTCCCTGCTTGGTCCTTCATAAGGATAAGGCAGTCCTGCGACCTTCACCTTCGTTCCTACCGAAGGTGGTTTCCTCTTTTCACATTAATGAGGATATTCTTCCTTCCTTATGTCCGCACCCGTCGCATCCCAAGGAGATTGAGTTGCATTCTCTGGATGTCGTGAGGGCTTTGCGGGTGTATTTGGCGGCTACAGCTTCTTTTCGGAAGTCTGATGCATTGTTTGTACTGACAGAAGGCCCGTGCAAAGGGTTGGCGGCCTCGTCGGCTACTGTCTCCTGTTGAATCAGACAGACCATGACCCATGCGTATACTGTTCGGGGCAAAGTTCCCCCTTTTCCAGTCACGGCTCATTCCGCCAAGGCAGTTAGCACTTCCTGGGCTTTCAGACACCAGGCTTCGGTGTCTCAGGTGTGCAAGGCGGCTACTTGGGCCTCGGTGCACACTTTTTTGTTAAGTTTTACAGAGTTGATGTGTCGGCATCCGCGGATGCTGCTTTTGGCTGTAAAGTTTTACAGGCTGCAGTTTAGGCGCGGCTGGCGCCTCCTGAGAGGATTCTATTGGGTACAGTTGTTTTTTTGTTTACCCACCCCTTGTGAATGACACTGCTTTGGGACATCCCCACTTGTCAATGAGGGGCTACGTCTGTCGGTGAACGTAGGAGAAAATAGGATTTTAAGAACTTACCGTAAAATCTTTTTCTCTGAGTTCACTGACAGACGCAGCACCCACCCCTCTGTGTTGCATTTGTACAGCTTGTTACGAACTGATATGCTATGCAGAGCTGGGGAGTTATATGCTGGAGTGAGGACGGCCCCCTGGGAGGGGTCGGCTTGCTTTTTTCTATTTGCCTAGTCTAATCCTAGTAGGATGTGCATAAACCCCACTTGTCAATGTAGGGCTGCGTCTGTCAGTGAACTCGGAGAAAAGGATTTTACGGTAAGTTCTTAATAAAATCCTATTTTCCTGATGCGAGGGTGGGGGGTGGCCTCCATGGTCCTATTCGATCGCTAGGATTCTGCCGTTCCTACAGCGTGGGTTGGATCAGAAGTTGTCGAGTTCTTTTAAGGGTCAGATCTCTGCGCTTGCGGTCTTTTTTTCAACGACCATTGGCTACGCTCTCGTTCGTATATTTGTCAAAGGGGTTTGTCATGTGGCTCTGGTGCCGTTTTGATCTTAATCTAGTTCTTTCGGTGCTTCAAAAACCACCGTTTGGGAACATTAGAGAGGTTCTGCTGCTCCCACGGGTACAGGACAGAGTTCAGCACTCTACCCCCAGACAGGTTCTTCCCATCGAACTTGAGACTCCCTCAGGGGCGTCGGGAGGCCCTCCTAAGGGCTGTTCAGGCACTCTCCGACCAGGGGGTGATCGTGCCACGGTTTCTACTCCAACCTATTCGTGGTCCCCAAAAAAGGGGGGGGGGGTCAGGCCAGTTCTGGACTTAAAGGCGCTAAACCACTTTGTGAAAGCACGAAAATTCCGGATGGAATCTGTTCGTTCGGCCGTGGCCGCCCTGCACCAAGAGGATTTCATGGCATCCCTGGATATCAGGGACGCGTACCTCCATGTCCCCATTTGTCTCCGGCACCAGCGCTTCCTGCGCTTTGCAGTGGGAGATCTTCATTACCAATTCGTTGCACTTCCCTTCGGTCTGGCCTCGTCTCCTTGGGTGTTCACCAAGCTGGTGGCCCCGGTGCTGGCGCTACTGAGGCAGAGAGGCATTGCGGTGGTAGCATACCTAGACGACCTGCTCCTGAGAGCGGAGTCTGCTCTGGAGAACGTGGCTATCACCATGACCTCGTTAAAGAACTCCGGCTGGCTGATCAATCTGCAGAAGTCGATGGTGACGCCGTCCTGTTGCCTGGAATACTTGGGTCCGATTCTGGACACGGAGCAGGCGAAGGTGTTCTTGCCTCCAGCCAAGTTTAATAAAATCCATTTTTTTTTTTTTTTTTTTCAAAATTGTCACGATTTTTTTTGTGTATAGCGCAAAAAACAAAAACCGTAGAGGTGATAAAATGGCACCAAAAGAGAGCTTGATTTGTGGGGGAAAAAGACATGAAATTTATTTTGGGTACAGCATACCTCGCCCGTGCAATTGTCAGTTAAAATAAGGATGTGCCGTATGGCAAAAAAATGGCCTGGTCATGAAGGTGGTAAAACCTTCCAGGGCTGAAGTGGTTAAAGAGCGTTTAAATTGCCCTGCATGCTGCTTTACCCCCAGGTGGTCACTGTGGAATGGGTGCATACAGTCAACTTTAATTCATTGTTTTCAATTATTAGCCAATTTTGGCTTCATATAGGGGATTTGTGGCCAAGATGTAGGTCCGGATTTGGATGTGTTGTATGTTATAAGACAATGTTGTCTGTTTTGTTATGTGAAGGGTTTAGTAATGTTTTATTGAGGGGGTGTCGCTTTGATTTTTCTTTGCTATATATATTGTGATAACGCTGATTTTTGTATTTACTTTATTGCCCCTTTCAAAATAAATGCAGTCTGGTTAAAGCCACAAGGGGAGAAATTAAACCGCTGCACTACCTTGGGTTTTCCCAGGTCAAGATTTCCTTTTTTTTTTTTTTTTTTGTTTACCCTGCCACTGCGCCAAAAAGTCCACTCCAGCTAGTTTTAGACAGAATGGAAAAGATTCAAAACCTGTCAGCTCATTACTACCATGGACTTCATGCCCCACTAATGTCTGCTCCCCTTGCTTCTTGCCCTGTCGGGGATAGAAAGATATCTCCCCAGCACTAAGCAAAAAATGATACAAGCATTATCTAACTGTTCTCTTCTGATCGTTCATTTGCAATGAATAAACCCAAATTTCTTCTGCAACTTATAAGGCAATTTGCTCCGTCTACACATAGATTCTCAAATTTGTATATCGTGATCTGCTTTAACTTGCTTGCTTAGTTTCATTTGGTAGAGAAAAATCCCTTTCCTTTTCAAACTGTAGCACTGTAATTTTCTGTAAAATTCAATGCAATATGGCAGTCTGGAGGCGTTATGTACACGGTTTGTGTACAGAATGCCCCCAGAAATGTCCTGCTTGGCAAGGAACTCTGCATTAATAAACCTGGTTTTAGGCATTAATAAACCTGGTTTTAGGCATCCTCTGCAACAAAAAAAAAAAAAAATTTTGGTGAGTTAATTGCTTCTAAAGGGATGCGGACACTGCAACTTCTCATCAGAATTTTCAAAGTACACAGCTGAATAAAATGAATTGCTGCATCCCATCCAAAACCTAAAAGCTTTTGCTTCAGAGCAAAAACAGATGGGAAGCTTTTTGTTAAAATCTCTGCAATGTACATTGATCACCCAGAGGGTAAAGTTGTTGTGTTTTTATTTTTTTATTTATTTTTTTTCTCAACAAAAGTGGAGTTACGCTAAACCCTGCTGGGAGTAATGCAAGATCTACAAAGTCAAATCTGACAGGGGCTCAGTTACCAACCTTGCAGCCCAATCCCAAAATCTCTTTAGTGCCAGTTCACACCACAATCTCGTCCTCCAGATCCTTTCTGGATGTGTTCCTGCATGCGCGTTAATGCATTTTATGATGCCTTTCCAAATGCATTTCAGATGCCGTTGGATCCCATATTACTTACTTTCCATGGGTTTCTGATGCAGAAAAAAAGGCACTGCATGTGGTATTAACGGGCTCTTAGGGATAGTGCAGTTTCTGCTAGCATGAATATGATCGCTCAACAGAAACCATATGATAGCCATGACATTGGTCAGACCCTCTGGGTCACATTTTAATGGTCAACCTTATAAAAGTTGGTTAGATTGTAACAGTTTTTACTAGCATTCTTTTTTTTATATATTTTGTTTACATATAGATTACTGTGGAAAAGTGTTAGGCAGGTATGAAATTCTGTAAATTAGTAATGCTTTCAGAAATAGAAGTTAGTTTTTTTTGTTTTTTTTTAATCCATTAACAAAATGAAAAGTAAATGTACAGAAGAGAAATCAATATTTGGTTTGACCACCCTTTGTGCATGTGTACCTAGAAGAATTGATGCTGTTTTTAAGGCAAAGGTTTTGAAGGAACTCTGCAGGTAGGTTGTTCCAGACATATTGGAGAACTAACCACGGATCTTCTGTGGATGTCAACTGTCTGAAATTCTTCTGTCTCTTCATGTAATCCCAGACAGACTATTAAGATCAGGGCTCTGGTGGGTCAAGCCAACACTTCCAAGACTCCTTGGTACTTTTTTACACTGAAGGGGGTTCTTTAATGACATTGGCTATATGTTTGTGGTTGTTTTCCTGCTGCAGAGTAAATTTGGGGCCAATTACATGCCTCCATGATGGTGTGGCATGATAGATAAATACCTGCCTGTATTTCTCAGCATTGCAGACACCATTGATCCTGACCAAATCTCCAACTCAATTTGCAAAAATGGAGCCCCAAACTTGCAAGGAACCTCCACCATGCTTCACTGTTGCCTGCAGATGTTCCTTATTGTACCGCACTCCAGCCCTTCGGTGAACAAACGGACTCCTGCTATATGCACTATTGCAAATATTTACATTTTTGACTCATCAGTCAAGCACTGGCTGCCTTTTTTTTCCGCACATGTTTCCAGGTTTTATGCACAAAAACATAGGAACTGGGGTACAGAAAAATGGCAGCAGATGCTCTGGACTTCAATCTAAAATCACATATTGTCTTTTGCGCTCAGAAATTCCATATGGAATCTATCGGGTCTATTGTCATGCCTCTACAGTAAGGAGGCTACCAGGCTAGATGATACCAGGATACCATGAAAGTGTTCCATATTTCTCATGTGCCAACTTTTTCTGGGTCCCTTCTCCTGGGCACGTCAGGTATTCACCAAGATGCTGTTACAAGCCCTGCTGTACCCTGAGCATCCTCCTAGTTGAGACTTAAGCATCTACACTAAGCAACGTGGATAGAGCATTTTTTACCCAGCTCCAATTTCATTTTTAGTTGAAGGATGTCAGTGGCAATTTCTGATGGAACTTGTGGAAATTCGCATAGTGTGTGGCCAGCTTTAGATGACCTCCGAGGGACAAGTCAACACAAGTCCTGTCAGACAACGTAGCTTTAACTGTCTCAACCTACAGAGGATTGGATGAATCCTGACGCTTCAGAAATCGGCATTGGAGTCATCTCTTTGCTTGACGTATCTGGGTATAGTCCTAGACACAGCTGACGCTAGCACTTTTCTCCCCAGGAGATGCTTCATACTTCGTTCCAGACTTGTACTCTTCAGTCCAAGAGAAGTCAAAATCTACACTCTTTTGCTTGAGGACCCTGGGTCTGGTGGTATTAAGTCATGGGTCAAATTTAGTTTAGTCTGTGTGCAGGCTAACTTGTCTAGCATGCAGGACCAGCAGTTACCTAGCATTGTGGTTCCAGAATCCAGCACTGTGTTTTGTCCATTTTTTCCTGTCTTGGAACACCCTTGCGATGGTTGCCAGTTTGTTGGGATGGGGTGAGTCTTGGGCACCCTTTCAATGTCAGGGATTTGGAAGTCAGTGCAATCTCCTCTCCCAATTAACATCCTAGAACTTTTGGGCAATTTTGGCTGTCCCTGTAGTGCTGAACTATCCAGCGTGGGGGGTCATCCTAATCCAAGTTCAGTTGGACAGTGGCATGGAACTTGAAGTCTTGCTATGGCAAGATGGGTAGAGTGAATCCTAAGCAGACTCTCATTCCAGCCATGTCCACAATTCACATCCCAGGTGTAAACTATCCCAAAATTCCTCAGCTGGCAAAGTCTGGACCTGGGGGAGTGGTAACCTGGACAGGTTTTTCTCCAGGTACAAGCAGTGGAAGGGGTGGTGACACAGTGAGATTTGTACACCCTGAGCTATGCCTTTCCTCCCTTTAAATGTATTTTTTTTTTTTTTTTTACATCTGCTTCACAGGTTCAAGAATGGAAAGCTTTCCAGTGATCCTCATAGATCCAGATTTCCCCAGACAGTTGTTGTTGTACTTGGACCTTGCAAGACACCTGGCGGGTGCTCCATGAGTTCTTACAAATTGTCTCAAAGACAGATTTACTGTCCTGCTTTAATCACTGGCTTTAATGGTATGGCTAATGAAGCCCACATTCTGAGACTAACATTGCGGGGAGAACAGAGGCAGAAATACCAAACGCTAGGAAGTTTCCCCTCACAGGGTGTCTCCCATGTGGCTCAGTCTTTGTTCCTTGTGATCCCATGAGATCTGAATCCTAGTTTTCTCCGCACTTGTAAGACCACCCTTTGAACCCATCACATGTTCTCTTTCTAATGCAGCCACAAGGTGGTATTTTTTATTTATTTTTTTTGTAGCCCTCATCGTTCCAGTACCAGGATAAAGCCGCCAGCTCAGACTCCTCTCAAACCTTTTTTTAGTCTTGCACAGGGACATGAGTTTTGAGGCCCATATCATCTTTTCTACTTCCTTCCTACCTAAGGTAGTTTTAGCCCTTCACCTCAATCAGGACAACATTGTGCAGTCCCTTGTACAGCTTCAGTTGATCATGTGCTTTTTTTTTTTTCTTGGCTATTGCTGCCATCATCCCAGATTATCCATTTACCTTACCAGATGGCCCTTGTAAGGGTGCACTAACCAACCTTATTGTCTCAAGTGTTGCATTCCACTTAACTTTTCTTTTTTTTTTTTTTTTTATTTCCCTTCCTTCTCCTCTAAAGGCATGCTTTGCTAGGTCTGTATGCACCTTTTGGGCTTTTTAGGCTAGCATTTCAAACATTTGCAAGGCTGACACCTGGTCTTCTGTTCACATGTTCTACCAGGTTAGATCTTCAGAACTTATCTGATGTCAGCTTTGGGTGTAGGGCCCTTCAGATGCCTCCTCTTATCCTTCTTATTGCTTCACAAATTCACACGCTAAATTGAAAGGTTAATTGTTTTCTTGGACCTGTTAGCAGGTGTTTGAGGTTTTTACTCCCTATAAAATCCTTTTCTGGGAGTCCACTGGTCCCACTCTGGGTTTATGATCAGGCTATTGGTGCTGCTTTGCTTAAGAACTGAGGAATGTTGGTAGTAGGAGGGGTTACTCTGGGCTGGCGTACATTTTTTGTTTGTCAGTGTTCCATTCCATGTCTGAACCTTTTTTGAGTGTGTACATGAGGATTGAACTGCAAGTATTTCACAGTGAATACAAAAATATGTAATTTGTAATTCAGCCAGTTCTGTGATCAGCACCACCTAATAGATGGCACAGGAAGGTCTTCACTGTCACATTTTTGTCTATTGTTGAGCACCCTCAGCTTGGGGGGGGGGAGCAGCAGCTGACATGTCTTTCAACTCTTCCATCCTGTCAGCAAACTCCTAGTGCTAAATCATTGCACCAACCAGAGTAGAACCTGCTGCCGCCTCTCCCAGTCTGACCTACTGTGCAGGGTTTAAACAATGCTGAAATATTAAGATTGTACTACCTTTTCTATATTTTATGATCTGTCTTTTAAATGTATTACATTTAACAGATGTCAAGTTGATTTTGTTTAGGTTTGGCTAGAGGCCAGATTTTAACACGATCATGAAATCTATACTTAATTTATTCTTTGCCTTAGAGCGGAACTAAACCCTCCTATGCTTTACAACAAATGAAGCCCTTATCAAAGGTTATACATTACTGGACTAGCCCTTTTTACATGGATAGGTTGTTTCCTGGGATAGTCAGTAAGTCATTATTGTGAAAATTGTGCATAATTGACTTGGAGAAAAGCTTTATAGCTTACAAGAAATTTCTGACCATTTAACTTTTTTGCCTTCTCTTAACAGGGAACCGAAATATGTCCTGAGGAGCCTGTTGCTGATGCAGATTGCTGTGTGGGTTTTTTTTTTTTTTTTTCAGTTAAAGTACACCTATGGTGTTGAATTATGTAGATTGGTTTTCTGCTAGTGGCCTGGCTGTACACTGAGTTGCACAGTAAACTGTTAGCAGTGGAAAGCTAGTCTCTACTATCTATCTGCGAGCAGTATTTTCACATTGCAAATTTAGTTCCACTTTGCATTTTAGCTTTGCAGTGGTTATTCACCGAACCATATAATGCACACATGCTTTACAGCGACTCTATGCTTAGTAAATACACAAGCTGAATTGAAAAGTCTTATTACAAAAAATGACACCACCTGGTGTATGCAGTTGTGCTACTTTATTTCTCTGCGCAATCTGTATGTTTGACGGTTGCCATATGACAGGAGTGTTCATGTATTTGTGCAGTTAAAATTTCCTTATTCTGTAGGGGTAAAATCATTTTAGAATTTAAAGGAGGAATGTATAAAATAAACACATTAAACACAAGATTTGTTTTTTTTAATAAAATGCTTTTTGTATCTATTTGTATTGCATATTTCCGTCACTGGTTGATTGTAATCTATGCACTAACTAAATGCCTTTTTTTGCTTAGCGTATCCAAAGAATACAATCTTTTCAAAGAAATGTATGATAGAGCATATAATATTGACTATGCATAATTGTTTACAGTTTATGAAACTTGTAAAAATTTATGCTAAGCACAACAAACTATATCCACTTTCTATTCAGCCTGTTTTTTTATGGTTATGTCAATATTTTTAACTTTGTGTGGTCTTATGTATCCTTTGTTTTTTAACGGCAAATTGTGTAATTTGTACTAGACCTGACCTTGGCTTTATATACTTGGTATACATTTTTATTTGTACAATTTACTGTACTATACTTCATAATAAAACTTTAACCCTTCTATGTTGGTTTGGATAAAAGTGCCATTTTTTTTATTCCAAAACTTTAGTACATTATGTGCTAGGGTTGGGAGTCTGCAATAAATAAATAGCTGTTACCTGCACATTTTATTAAGACTGGTGTTAAGTGGAGATCTGAAATGTGGGTGGCACAATCACACATTGATTTCTTTACACCAGACAAGCCCACGTCATGTACATTGTAGATATTATGGCAACTAGACTACAAAGCTGGGGAATTCTGTACCATCTGATCAAGAAGCTTTTTGGATGAATGGTGGAATATTTTCAAGAATTAACAAATTTAGTTGCACATAATACCACTGTATAACTGTATGGGCTCATCGTAAATTAAGGGACACAGGATGAAGTGAAATTATAAAGGTACGTTAGTTTGATGTTGGCTTTAGAAAAGATCAAGAGTCATTTTAAACTAGCAAGTATCCTCAGTTGTTGCAGAGCCAGAAGGTGCTGATCTTCAGCAATGTCATGGAGGCCATACTCATAACCTGCTCAGAAAAAGCAGGGCTGGCCTCTGTGTCAATTTGTCACTGCACTCTACTTTTAGATGCCTGCCTAGATACTTGGTGTCTGTGCAGCATGTGAGGAAGCTGCTGACTGCTTTACAGGTCCATGGCCCTAGTGCACCTATCTGGTGGAACCTTGTCCCTGAAGACCCCTTAGAGAGGGTATGCCTCTCAGTGGGGTGAATATTCGCAGAAAGGCGTGTTCCTTGACCCTGCCTCTTTTCCCACATGTGCTTGTTGGTGACTGCTGCGCCTTATAGGAGGACCTTGGCTGTGGTGAGTTTTGTCCTTCTTTACTGGGAGCATGCTGCTGGTCCCTTTTGGTTGCATGGCAGGAAGGGGTAGCTGCACCAGATTTGAATTTTGACATTCAAGTCCTAACTGCAGCTATGTGGGCTTGTTGCCCTGTGTTCCTGCAGGAGTCTTCCCTCCCCACCTGGGGGTCTGCACATTTGAAAGCCAAGCTTGCTGGTGCATATGAAGACCTAGTTTCTTTCCTGCCTTTTCTCTTCTAAGTTTGCATCTTCTGGATGTTACCTGGGTTCCCTGCTGCCTTCGCAACCTAGTTCATTACTCACACTGTTCCAGCAGTGGTTGTATGAGTACCCTTGTAGGCAATCTCACTCTGTAATTATGGTGGATCATAAGCAAGTGGCTCATAAGCTCACAAGGTCCCTTACAATGCTAGGGGGTTTTGCAGTGTTCACCCTAAAGGACCTGACACTGATAGCCTAAACCACTGTCCCTTGCCTGAGTCACAACTCGTGCCATCCTTAATGCCTTCAGGAGTAGCATATTCATTAAGCCTAGCACACACTCTTTTCCCCCCCCCCCAGCACATTGCTGTCCTGCATCTGCTGCTCTGCATCCGCAGCACACCTGCGTCTGCTGTCCGGTATCCGCAGCCTGCATCCACAGCACCTGCATCCGCGGTCTCGGCGTCACTTGCTATCAGCTATCCAGCTTGATCCTGCCATGCATCAGCTGCTACTACTTAAGCAAGAGACTTTGCAGGCACTCTTACCTCACTGTGCTCTCGTGGCCACTGTTGCAACTCCAGTGGTCCCTCCCAAGGTACGTGACTCCCACTTGATACCTTGATCGGTAATTCCATGGGAAGTCACCACTTGCTCCAGCACCAACAATGCAGAAGTAGATCAAGGAGAAGGGTGTGATTCATCTGACCTCTCCCAAGACCTTCAGTTAGCGACCTCGGGACTTCCACTTATCCTTTAGGGCTAAACCTCAGAGCCTATTTAACCCCTCTGAAAAGCCTTCTGTCTGAAGATGTGTCCCCATTTTCTTCAAGTAAAGGGCTAATTCTGTTAGGTCCTTTTTGAATGGCTTCTCTCCCACAAACCCTTTTTAGCCCACAGGAAAATCCATTGCCTTTCAAGTCCCATTCAGATGCTTCTCTTCTCCCCTGTGCTACTGTACAGGATGCTGCACCTACCCCAGTCTCCCTGGGTTCTTCCCACACCTGAAGCTCTTGCTCCAGTCTATATTTAAACATCTGGATTTGGGGCCATCAGGGCCTTTATTCCCTTTCCCAGGAAGTTGCTCCCTACCCTTGTGGTATATGGTACCTCTCAGAGTTCCTTCTATCGAGAGAGGACTCCCCAACGGTAGACTCTAGCTGCCACCTTCTTGGATAGTCCTGAATCCTCAGCATTGCTGAGGTACAACTGCTACTAAATCGGACTGTTCAGTCAGCCTTCCTGGGGCATCCCCATTGTGGGATGCTCACACAACATCCTGCAGAGTCAGCTTTAGGCTGCTTGTATTTTGGCACCTTCCTGAAGATCCTAACTCTTGCAAGATCTGGCCTAGCTGGGTTCTAGTTGGCTTCCAGGGTTGGCAGCTACCTGTCACCAGTGGGGCAAGGTGGTTCAGCTTAAGTCCTCCCCAAAGAAGCCCACATCTTGTGTGCTTTATCATTAGGCAGGAAGTTCAAAGGCCCTAATCCTTTTTTTTTTTTTCCCCTCCATCAAGAGTGTGTAGAATGTTGAGAGAATCCCCTTTGGGATAACCTCCACCTTTCCTATATTTTGCCACCTCTTTTTAGCCTCCTGCAGTTTTCGGTTTGGTTTCTGAGTAGGCCTACATCTGTGGACCAGGTAGTTCCTGCTGTAATCCTTCAGCATTTTTAGGCAACTAGAGTAGTTTCTTCTCACTGGGACTATCCTCTGATGAAATATTTCCCTTCATGTGAGGCGATCCCTTTTTGCCTTTTTGAACACTACCTAGGTGTTGCAATGCTTGCAATGGAATCAGTGGTAATCCCCCTTGTGATGGGGAAAAGTTTGACCCCTGTCTTGGATGATGCTGAGAGCGTTCACCTCGCACAAATTGCCCTTCCTAAGGACATGGCTTTGGAAACTGGCCCCGTCTACCCATAACATCCGCACCAAGGGGAGTTTTCTTGCACCTGACTACTCCTCAGATTCTACAGGGAGGGCGGAGATCATTGCTGGAGGGCCTTTTCTACAGGGATTGAGCCCCCGGCTGGTTCAGAGGACAAGTGCTGACATATGTATCGCTTCTAAGACACCTGGCTTCTCATCTATCTGTGGTGGGTCTTGTAGTAGTACCCCGGTCCGGGGACCCTCCTTTTGGGGTGGCCCTATGCGATCAGTCGGCACTTCTATCTACCTCTGGCCATTATGACATGCAGACTATTTTTTTCGCATTATTGAATATAAATCCCCTTTTGGGGTCGAACTATACCATTTCTACACTTCATATCGCCTCAATCCCGGCCTTATTTCATCTTGGAACTCCTACAGCCACTGCTCTTGCAATTGGCTCTGTTTTGGTCAAATCCTGCTTTCTTCTTTTTTGATATTTGAAACGCCACCTAATTGAGCTGATGTCTCCTGATCATTCTACTATAAATATGAAGTATCCGGTTCTGGATGATTGTCGTGTTTTTAACCATTGACCACTTACCCCTGAGGAAGATCTCTACTATTTAACATCGAAACGTGTTGGGTCCTGTTCTGCCCCCTGTGTGCGGCAGACCAGTGGTCTTTTATTTTTATCGTATTCTTGTCCACTTAGGCATTGGGTACAACATAGGATGTTCCCTCCTGCCATTCATGTATATTTGTCTAATGTTGGCTACATTTTGTGATATGTCTCTGAATACCAATTAATTTTTAATTCTATCAATAAATGCTCATTGTTTTATTATATATTTTTCTCCTTCTTGATGAGTTGGTCTTCTCAATTGAAAGTCCCATCTAGGGCTTTTTTTTTTCTTGTTTGTTTTCTACAGGGCAGATGCATATCATCCTTGGAGGGCCCCCTGGATTGTCAGCGGGCAGAATGCACTACCTTTTTTGCTGCAGGTCCTTTATGCTAGTGGTAACTACACAAAAAACAAGGTCACTGTCCCCCATCTAGAACTGGCCACTACAGCAAGAAGCTCTGGAAAGGCGGATACAGACAAAAGCAAAAAAACAAAAAAAAGGGTTCCGAGCTCAACTTGCAGACCAGTCTGCCACCAAGCCAAATTCACCTGTCTAACAGTCCAGCGTTTAAAAGACAGGGGATTGGTTACACACATTTGCAAGTGTATGTGTAAGCTGCAGGCCACGACAAGGCTCCCTGTATACTGCAGACCTAACTCTATATAAGAGGCTTCACAGTGGAAGCACATACAATTGAATAGATAGATGGACAGGTGACTGGAGAAGCCCAACCCTCCTTAAAGGTACATGACCAGACACCCAGCCGTGGCCCCATGGCGGCTGCGGCGCTGGCATGGCACCAAAAGTGGTAACTACACAAAAAACAAGGTCACTGTCCCCCATCTATAACTGGCCACTACAGTAAGGAGCTCTATAAGAGGCTTCACAGTGGAAGCTTGGTGGCAGACTGGTCCGCAAGTTGAGCTCAGAAACCTTTTTTTTGCTTTTGTCTGTATCTGCCTTTCCAGAGCTCCTTGCTGTAGTGGCCAGTTATAGATGGGGGACAGTGACCTTGTTTTTTGTGTAGTTACCACTTTTGGTGCCATACCAGCGCCTCAGCCGCCATGGGGCCACGGCTGGGTGTCTGGTCATGTACCTTTTAAGGAGGGTTGGGCTCCTCCAGTCACCTGTCCATCTATCCATTCAATTGTATGTGCTTCCACTGTGAAGCCTCTTATACAGAGTTAGGTCTGCAGTACACAGGGAGCCTTGTCGTAGCCTGCAGCTTACACATACACTTGCAAATGTGTGTAACCAATCCCCTGTCTTTTAAACGCTGGACTGTTAGACAGGTGAATTTGGCTTGGTGGCAGACTGGTCCACAAGTTGAGCTCGGAACCCTTTTTTTTTTTTTTTTTTTTTTTTTTTTTTTTTTTTTTT
>BLSH010103599.1:746004-778482 GCA_018402905.1 Glandirana rugosa
TTTTCATTTTTTTTTTTTCGCTAGTGTCAGACCTTGCGTTTAGGGGATTCCCTCGGTCCAGTTGAGGATACTCATAGGAGTTGACCTGGCTCCCTTAGGGGATTTGCGTTCCAGACTGTGATCGCTTTTTTTTTTTTACTTTTAATTTTGTTTCTTTACTTTTTTACACTACTTCTATCAAGCAACGAAGTCTGCTATCAAGAAGCCGGCCGGGGCATAAAGAGTCGCTCGGACTCTGTACTTTCCCTGGCCTGGCCGACCGATGCCAACCAGTTCCGCGGTATGGGGACCCGCCGCATCGTGCCCGTTCCCTGCGGGCGGCCTGGGGTGACCCCCATCTGTGCCCAAGTCCCGGATTGAGATCCGGTTCAGGCGATTTCTTCGGCCGGCAGCATCCCGTCCAGGCAGGGGCGGAAGGTCTGCAAACGGGTGGCTACCCGCTGCGCCCGACAGGAGTGGTGAGTGAGAGTTCCTCCCTTCCCCCTTTTCAGGGGCGGAGGGGGGACCGACGACCAGGGCCCCCAAGGCTTACCCCTATGATCAATCTTTTGATCCTCTGATCTATCGTGAATGGCAGCGTCCGCAGCACTCTTTTTCGCTGTCCAAACATTTTGCCGCTCGCTATCCCTTTGAGGAAAGCTTTTTTAAAAAATGGGACTCGCCTGTGGTGGACCCACCGATAGCTCGTCTGAATAAGGCGACGACCATTCCTCTGGAAGGGGCCCCTTCCTTTTAGGACCCGGCTGACAGAAAGACAGAGGCGCTGTTAAAGGCTCTCTTCCTGGTAGCAGGCTCAGCTCTGCGGCCGGCCCTGGCATCCGCCATGGTGGCGCAATATCTGTCTGAGCGTATGACGGAGCTCCAGAATGATCTGGACTGCGGCCGCCTGATGGATGCGCCGCAGAGGGCTGATTTTTTGCATCAGAGCATCAAGTACCTTTGTGACGCGGCCGTGGATTTACTGCCTATGTTGTCCAGAATGGCGGTTTTTGCTGTCATCCTTAGACGGGTTCTTTGGTTACGTTCATGGTCCGGGGACCATGCGTCTAAAAAAGGCCTCGCAGACCTCCCTTTTCAAGGTGGACGTCTATTCGGTCCACGACTGGATGAGATCATTAAGGATTTCACAGGAGGTAAGAGCACCTTCCTCCCAGAGCCCCGGAGGCGTGAGTTTCGCCGTAGACAGGGGCCCCCTGCCTCGGGTCAGAAGAGGTATTTTCACGCCCCGGGCGCAACAGGAAAAGGGACCCATTCTGGTGAGGCCGCTGCAGGGGCCAGAAAACGGCAGTGGCAGCGAAAAACTAAAAAGGCGGAGGACAAGCCCTCCTCCGCCTGATGGGCTGCCCCCACCCGGGCTTCGGGTGGGGGGACGTCTTCTGGGGTTCGCAGACCGGTGGCTTGCTCGCATTTCCGACCGCTGGGTCCAGGAAGTGGTGTCCACTGGGTACAGGATAGAGTTCAACACTCTACCCCCAGACAGGTTCTTCCCATCGAACTTGGGGCTCCCGCAGGCACGCCGGGAGGCCCTCTTTGGGGCTGTCCAAGCACTTTCGGACCAAGGGGTGATCGTGCCAGTGCCTCCAGCAGAGAGGTTTCGAGGTTTCTACTCAAACCTGTTCGTGGTTCCCAAAAAAAGGAGGGGAGGTCCGGCCAGTACTGGACCTGAAGGCCCTGAACCGGTATGTGAAGGCGCAAAAATTCCGGATGAAATCGTTGCGCTCGGTTGTGGCCGCCCTCCATCAAGGGGAATTCCTGGCATCTCTGGGCATCAGGGATGCGTATCTCCATGTTCCTATTTGCCCACGGCATCAGCGCTTCCTTCGCTTTGCAGTGGGGGACCTCCATTATCAATTTGTGGCACTCCCTTTCAGGCTCGCCTCAGCCCCTTGAGTTTTCACAAAGCTGGTAGCACCGGTGCTGGCGTTACTGCGACAGAGAGGCATTGCGGTAGTAGCCTACCTCGACGACCTGCTCCTGCGAGCGGAGTCCGCCGCGGCTCTGGAGGAGAATGTGAGAATCACCATGATCTCGCTGCAGGACTTTGGCTGGTTGCTCAACCTGCAGAAGTCAACGGTGTCTCCAGCCCGTCGCCTGGAGTATCTGGGTCTGATTCTGGACACAGAGCAGGAGAAGGTGTTCCTTCCTCTGGCCAAGTTTCTGTCGCTGCAGTCTGGGGTGCGAACCCTTCTGTCACACTGACGGTCTTCATTATGTTTCTGTATGCGGGTGCTGGGGCTCATGGTCTCGACTTTCGAGGCGATACCTTACGCCCAGAGTCACACTCTTCTTCTTCAGCGAGCGATTCTGTCTCGGTGGGACAGGTCTCCTCGGTCCTTGGACCTTCTGATCCACCTGAACTCCCAGACCAGGGCATCTCTGACCTGGTGGCTCCGGGACTCGGCACTGACACAGGGGAAGTCGTTCCTGCCCCTTCGGTGGGTGATCATCACCACGGATGCCAGCCTTTCGGGCTGGGGCGGGATCCTGGGGCGGCTATCTGCCCAGGGCCGTTGGTCGGCGCAGGAAGCTCGCCTCCCCATCAATGTGCTGGAGCTGAGAGCGATCAGGTTATGCCTATCTCACTGGACAGTGAGGTTGCAGGGTCGTCCGATTCAGATTCAGTCAGACAATGCCACAGCAGTGGCATATGTGAACCATCAGGGCGGCACGAGGAGTCCAGCGGCGGAGGCAGCTCTGATACTGCGTTGGGCGCAGCGTCACGTTCCGGCAATCTCCGCCATTTACATTCCAGGCGTGGAAAACTGGCAGGTGGACTTTCTCAGACGCTGGACCAGGGAGAGTGGTCTCTCCATCCGGAGGTATTCAACCAGATTTGCCACAGATGGGGGACGCCGGACGTGGATCTCATGCCGTCTCGGTTCAATCACAAGGTGAAGACCTTTGTGTCCAGAACGAGGGACCCGTTGGCAGTGGCCAGGGATGCTCTGGTAGCCCCCTGGGGCCATTATCGCCTTCTGTATGCCTTTCCTCCGATAAAACTTCTACCGCGATTGATACGCAGGGTAGTAGCGGAGGAAATACAGATAATCCTGGTGGCTCCAGATTGGCCTCGGCGCACATGGTACGCTGACATGGTGCAAATGGTGGTGGATGTACCCTGGCGGCTCCTGCTGCGAGACGATCTTATGTCTCAGGGGCCCATCTTGCACCCTGCTTTACCGTCGCTGGCTTTGACGGCCTGGCTATTGAGTCCCAGGTGCTGAGGGACAGGGGAGTCGCTGACTCTGTGATCCCTACCTTGTTAAAGGCTCGCAAGTGTACCTCTCGCAAAATATATCACCGCACCTGGAAGGCTTACATAGTCTGGTGCAAGGCGGAGGGTCATAACCCTCGCTCTTACGTGGTGTCTAGGGTCCTGACTTTTTTGCAGCAAGGCCTGAACAAAAGACTGACTTTGAGTACTCTCAAGGGCCAGATATCGGCTTTGGCGATTCTTTTTCAGAGACCTTTGGCTTCGCACTCATTGATTCCTACATTTGTACAAGGTGTGCGACATGTGGCGCCTCGGGTGAGGTCTCCGATGGCTCCGTGGGATTTGAATTTGGTGCTTTCTGTGCTTCAGAAACCGCCATATGAAAAAATCAGGGAGATTTTATTACAACTGTTCTCGCAGAAGGTGGCCTTTTTGGTGGCCATCACTTCCACCAGACGGGTGTCTGAGTTGGCGGCACTGTCGTGCAAGTTTCCCTACCTAGTCCTGCACAAGGACAAGGCGGTCTTGCGACCCTCTCCTTCTTTCCTTCCGAAAGTGGTTTCTTCCTTTCACATTAACGAAGATTTTGTTCTTCCTTTATTGTGCCCACGTCCTTAGCACCCAAAAGAGTTTTAGTTGCATGCCTTGGACGTAGTAAGGGCCTTACGAGTGTATTTGGCTGTTACAGCTTCCTTTCGGAAGTCTGATTCTTTGTTTGTGCTGACAGAGGGTCCACGCAAGGGTTTGGCGGCCTCGTTGGCTACTGTCTCTCGTTGGATTAGACAGACCATGACCCACGCATATTCTGTTCGGGGCAAGGTTCCCCCTTTTCTGGTCACGGCTCATTCTACCCGGGCGGTTAGCACTTCCTGGGCTTTTAGATACCAGGCCTCGGTGTTACAGGTGTGCAAGGCGGCCACTTGGGCCTCGGTACACACTTTCACTAAGTTTTTATAAGACTGATGTGTTAGCATCTTCAGATGCTGCGTTTGGCCGCAAAGTTTTGCAGGCGGCAGTGTAGGCGCGTCTGGCGCCTCCTTAGAGGTTCTGTTGGGTACAGTTGTTATCGTTTACCCACCCCTCTTTTTGACACAGCTCTGGGACATCCCCACAAGTCAATGAAGAGCTGCGTCTGTCAGTGAACGTAGGAGAAAAAGGGATTTTATTAAAACTCACCGTAAAATCCTTTTCTCCGAGTTCACTGACAGACGCAGCACCCACCCCTCTGTGCTCTGTTTCGGTACGGCTTGTATACGAGCATAGCTATGCTATGTGGAGGGTTTATGTGGGAAGAGAGGACGGCCCCATGGGAGGGACCAGCTGTTCTTTTCCCTGCCTAGTTAACTCCTAGTGGGACAAGCATAAACCCACAAGTCAATGAAGAGCTGCGTCTGTCAGTGAACTCAGAGAAAAGGATTTTACAGTAAGTTTTAATAAAATCCCTTTTTTCCTCTAGATCAGTGGTTCTCAACTCCAGTCCTCAGGACCCACTAACAGGCCAGATTTTAAGTATTACCTTGGGAAGATGCAGACTAGAATACTGCAATCACTGAGAAGCAAATGATATCACCTGTGATGTATTTCAGTCATCTTGCAAGCCTGGCCCATTAGTGGGTCCCAAGGACAGGAGTTGAGAACCACTGCTCTAAACGTGAAGAGTGCCCCCTTGTCCTTTGTGATGACCTTAAAGTGAATAACTCAACACCAAGTTCACTATATGGACCACTTATGTATTTGTACGTGTTGATCATATCCCCCTTTAATCTCCTCTTCTCAAGAAAGAATAAATTCAGTTTCTCTAATCTTTCCTTATTGCTGAGCTCCTCCATGCATCTTATTAGTTTGGTTGCCCTTCTCTGCACTTTCTCCAGTTCCCCGATATCCTTTTTGAGAACTGGTGCCCAATACTGAACTGCATATTTCAGGTGAGATCTTACTAATGATTTGAACAAAGGCAAAATAATATATCTCCCTCTGGAGTCCATACTTCTCTTAATACAAGAAAGGATTTTGCTTGATTTGGAAACCGCAGCTTGGCATTGCATGCCATTATTAAGCGTATGATCTACCAAAACCCCCAGATCCCTCTCCACTATGGATTCTTCCAGTTGTACTCCCCCTAGTATGTATGATGCATGCATATTCTTAGCCCTCAAATGCATAACTTTACATTTATCCACATTAAACCTCATTTGCCACATAGTCACCCAATTAAACAGTGCATTGAGGTCTGCTTGTAAGTTGGAGACATCCTGTAAGGATGCTATTCCATTGCATAGCTTGGTGTCATCTGCAAACACTGAAATGGTACTTTTAATCCCAGACCCTGAAGAGAGATGGCAGCTCAAGGTGAGATGTAAGAGTAGCTGATCCCAATGATGAATTTGCTGAATTAGATGAGGTGCACACCCTGTCACTGCATCAGTGAAAATGCAAGGAGAAAATCCGTAATGGCCGCACTCTTCATCAAAATTGGTGCAAATCGTTTATTAAATAAAAAGCATGAGAAGGGGTACAATCCGGAAGGGGACACAGTTGACGCATTTCACACTACGAGAGTGCTTTGTCAAAACCATACCGATCCCAGACCCTATATCATTTATAAATATATTGAAAAGTAAGGATCCCAACAATGAACCTTGGGGTACACCACTGATAACTTTAGACCATTCAGAGTCTGACAGCATGTACAGTAAGTGTGATTTATAGATTATAAATTAGGTTTAATACCGCAACGTAACCATATGATCCAAATCCCTTAATCTTGTAGATCTGAATAGTTCATTTTTTGATAAAATTTTACATGAGCGTACAATAAACATTTATAATTACGCTGAATATTTAATAAACACTTGACTGTCATAAAGTGCCTTAATGCTAAACAATGAGAAAATATTTTTTTTGCTTTGTACAAGTAAATTTACAAAGGATATAGCTAGCACTTTCCTAAATAACAAACTGCTTTTGATACAGGGATATGATCAGTTCCTGTATTTATTAATGCTGATTGGCCTTCTGCTTTGTAAGGATTATATAAATGTGTAATTGTATTTCACGGTTTGTGCCAACTTATCTATGTATCAAACAATTATTGCATAGTAGGCTAAAGCAACAAGCATCCTAAAACAATGTCCTTTTAGTCTACCAAGTAGGCATCATATCCAGAAACCATATTCTCCCAAGATGCTTTGAAACCTCAAAACAGATTTGCTCCAAGTTGTATTTGTTGTCTGGAACAAGCACTTCTTCCATAATGGACAGTTGAGTTAGTCTCCTTCCACATATTTTTACAAACTCAAGAAAAGCACTGCAGGAAACTTCACACTCTCCAAGGCCAATGGCCGTCAAATTTTTGCAACGGTCAGCAATGTGGATGAGCTCATCTTTCAAAGGCTGAAGTCCATTCGCACAAACCACCAGTTCAATCAAACGAGGACAGTTCATACCTATACCGCCCAACATAGCCTTACTTACAGCACGACCAAAGTAAAGATGAGTTACCAGTGTCTCTTCTCGGAAAAATGCATCAAATTCTTCTTCATACAGAAAGAAGTACATAACAATATTGACCTTGGGTGAATGCTTGATGAGTGCATCCCAGCTTTGTTTTTTTGTTGTGTGAAACTGTCTGACTGGGGTCTTCACTTACAACATCAATATGAAGATGCACATGTTTCTCCGAAGAAAGAGCCAATAGGAATTCATCACTTAAATCACAGAAGATGGTAGATCAGGGCAAGTTCTTGAAGGCCACATGCCACTGATCAGCTACACACAAAATTCCTGTTGGCAGTAAAGATAGTAAACAATAGATTATTGCAAGCATTACAAAAACTCAAAAATTCTATTAGATATATGCCTTTTAAATGAATTGATTCACTCCTTCCCAATCTGACTTTGCCTAACTTTGGAGGAGTTGAGTTTCTAAGCAGAGGCTAAAATTATACTTTTCATGAAAGAAATGAATGTTTGTACTTTGAATTAAAGAAGACAAAAAAATTGTGTACTTTGCACAGGTTCAACCCTTAATGTATATGTAGTACTTTAAGTCCTGGTGAAGGGGGATTTCTCTTAACTCCGTAACAAGTTGATGGTTTTGTTTCATGTCATCTTGCTTATGAATTAAAGGACTTTTGCTTTGGGCTCTAAGGACAACTGTTGTTGTGCCATCTTTCCCTTCTTTATTTTACAATTCTCTCATGACAAGTGTAATTATTTTTCAATAGTTTTTATAGAGTTTTAATAAAGAAGGATACAAAACAAATAATATTGGTGGTACACTCTGCATACAGTAGAAATTTCCTCATAGGATTACTGATATGGGTGCAAGCAATGCCAAGAGTCAAATTAACCAGGACTTAGTAGGTATTAACAGTATAAGGCTTACAGTAGGTGTGTTGCTCCCTATCCTGGGCACACCCTTGGGAATGACAAGTGTAATTAAAGGTACTTAATATTGGGGAGGTAGTTTTGTTGGGAGGCGTCAGAGTTTAGAAAGAAGATGCAGTAAGTATTTGAAGAGTATTTCCTAAATTGGCAGTGTAGGAAGGTTTAGAAACAAGCATGGCCAACTATTTCATCTGAAATGCGTAAACCTGATTTCTCTTTCGTTCATTGACGAACGCAGCATCTTATTCATGACATGTGGGGTTATGCCACCTTTCACTAAGAGTGGACTAGGCAGAACACAGTTCAGCTAAAAGCAGGCACAGCCCCTCCCAGGGGGCAGTCCTCACTTGGTATAACCCCTCCACCCTGCTAAGCAACTTTTTTTCTGCCTAGTGCAAGGAGTAGGACCTGGCTTCCTGCAGTTCCCTGTTTTTTTCTTTTTTCAAGACATCTGATGAAGACTGCAATCAAGTAGCCGGCTGGGTGGACTCCCCAGTGCGGCCAACGGACGCAAGCTGATTTTAGCTCCGAGCTGGGTCGGCCGCGTCGGGCCCCATTCCGTGCAAGGCAGCCAGCAGGTTAAACGTCCCACCAGTGCAATTAGGACCGGGTCCTAGGGCTCGCGTCATGGGTGTCGCATGGCCAGCAGCTCCCCCCGGAGTAGCGGGGTGGCAGGTCTGTCTCGGGTGGGTGACCCGCTACGCCCATCAGGATGGGTAAGTATGCCCTCCCAAGGTGTGGTAGGGCAGACGGGTTGTTTCCCCCTGGGGTGTTAGGTGGGCCTCCTTCCTTCCTTTACCCCACCCTCCACCCCCTTTCCTCATCTGCCTCTGGGGCTGCGCTGGTCGCCCCCCTGACTGCATTCCCCCCCCCACTCAGAGGGAGGTGGGGTGCATCCTCGAGCCTGAGGCAGTCGACTGCTCGCAGCGGCGGTCTGCACCATTTTTCAGCGGACTGGCCTCCATTTTCTTGTGGTCGGCCACGTGCTGTAGCGGTTTGGCCTCTAGTGCATATGGCGGCCATGTTTGCATGGTCCGCTGCGTTATGGTACCTGGTTAGCTGGCTTGGGGGGCAGTCCCGAGTGTGTTGGCGCTGTTCCTGTACACGGAACGCATTCAGCACGTGGGGGCCGTAGTGGCAGCAGGGTGGCACGAGGCATCGGCAGCAGCAGTCTGGCAGCACTCTCCCGGGGTAGGAAGAGGGCGTTGTAGTGAGACCTCTTGTGGGACCCTGTGTGGCAATTTTTTTTTTTTTGCGGTGGTGCGGGCGCCTGGTCCCGGTACACAGGCCTCTGCAGGTGGTGGTGGGTCCGGGTGGGTGGTGCAATGGCGGCTGAAGCAGGTGCTTCCCCCTCAGAGGTCTCCGGTGGGGCTCCGGGTGCGCTGGGACCTGTGGTCCCTCTTGATAAATATTTCGATCCTGGAGGAATTTTTCTCCCGGGTGGAGCCGACCCGTGACCGCAGGGTGGCGAAGAAATGGCCACCCCCTCCCCTATCATCTGGGGAGGAATCGGAACAGGACGGGGACCCCCCTGGAGCTGTCGGATGGTGAGCTCGGGGACCCCTCCGATGATGAGGAGGAGTCCTCGGGGGCCACCGTGGCTCACAAAAGGGCACTGGTGGGCTCCTTGGTCTCAGCCGTCCGTGAGACGCTGAAGCTGGGGGCGGCACAGGAGGTGGTGTACGCTTTTGGGTCGCACAAGCCGGCCCAGGCCCCTAAGGTGTTCCCTTATTTTCCGTATTTTGATCAGTTTGTATATAAAGAATGGCAACGGCCCCAAAGTTCTTTCGCAATGCCCAAGCGTTTTTTGGTGCGCTACCCCTTTGAGGACGCCCTGTTACAGAATGGGCGTCTCCTACGGTGGACCCGCCTGTGGCTCGCCTGAACAAGGCAACTACTATTCCGATGAAGGGATCTCCATCTTTTAAGGACCCGGCCGATAGGCATACCGAGGCGGTGTCCAAGGCTATGTTCGTTGTGGCGGGGTCCGCCATGCGACCGGTACTGGCCTCGGCGCTGGTGGCGCATGCGCTTACGGAATGGGCGACCATTCTGCACCGGGATTTGGGCGGCCTTCAGGTTCCTCCTGAATCAGTGCAGCTGGCAGACCAGTTGGCCCAGGTATCTCTGCAATGCGGCATTGGACATGGCTCACATGCTCTCGAAGCTGTCCGCCTTTGCAGTCGTTATTAGGCACCTGCTTTGGCTGAAATGCTGGTCGGGTGACCAGGCGTCAAAGAAAGGCCTGACGGACCTGCCCATCCAAGGTGGTCGTCTCTTTGGGGCTTCCTTGGATGAGATCATTAAGGATTTCACGGGGGGGAAGAGCACTTTCCTTCCGGAGCCCAGAAGGGGTAAGGAGCCCTGACGTAAGCCGGGTCCCTCTTTTTCTACTCAGAAGAGGTTTTTTTCATGCGCCCATGCAGCGGGCAAGGGCTCTCAGCCCACCAAGGCCGCTGCGGGGGGCCAGAAGCGTCCCTGGCAGCAAAGCCCCGAGAAGTCGGAGGAGAAGGCCCATTGCTCGGGTGGGGGATGTCTCTTGGGCTGGGTACAAGATAGAGTTCCATACCCAGCCGCCAGACAGGTTCTTCGCCTCCAATTTGAGGCTCCCCCGGGGCGACGGCAGGCCCTGTTAGGGGCTGTGCAAGTCTTGCTCAGTCAGGGGGTGATTGTTCCAGTTCCCTCCGCGGAATGTTTCCACGGGTTTTACTCCAACCTCTTTGTGGTTCCAAAGAAAGATGGGGTCAGGCCTGTCCTGGATCTGAAGGCGCTCAATCTCTTTGTGAGGGTGCGGAAATTCAGAATGGAGTCAGTCCTTTCTGTGGTGGCGGCACTTCGCCAGGGAGACTTCCTGGCCTCCTTGGACAACAAGGACGCGTACTTGCACGTCCCTATATGCTCTCGTCACCAGCGCTTCCTGCACTTTGCGGTGGGGGATCTACACTACCAGTTTGTGGCCCTCCCATTTGGTCTGGCCTCCGCTCCCTGAGTCTTCACCAAGCTCTTTTCTCCGGTATTGGCCCTGCTGCGGCAGAGGGGCATAGCGGTGGTGGCATATCTCGACGACCTTCTCCTGCGGGCGGAGTCGACTTCGGCTCTGAGGGACAACGTGGCAATCACCCTGAGCTCCCTGAGGGAGTTCGGCTGGGTGATCAATCTCCCGAAGTCGGCGCTGACCCCGTCGCGCCATTTGGAGTATCTGGGCTTGATCTTGGATACGGAGCAGGCGAAGGTGTTTCTTCCTCCAGCTAAGTTGCTGACGCTCCAAGTGGCAGTGCGGGCCCTGCTATCGCAGTGGTGGTCCTCCCTAAGGTTTTGCATGAGGGTGTTGGGGCTTATGGTGTCCACCTTTTGAGGCGGTCCCGTATGCCCAGAGTCACACCCGGTCCCTGCAGCGTGCAATTCTGCTGCGGTGGGACAAGTCCCCTTTGTCCCTGGATCAGGTGATCAGGTTGGATCGCCAGACCCAGTTCTCCCTCGCCTGGTGGCTGCGGGCCCTGGGGCGGGGCAAGTCGTTTCTCCCCTTGGAATGGACAGTGGTCACGACGGACGCCAGCCTAACCGGCTGGAGAGGGGTCCTGGGGCTGTCGTCGGCCCAGAGTCGCTGGTCCCCGGAGGAGTCTCGTCTCCCCATCAATGTGCTGGAACTTTGGGCCATCAGGCTTTGTCTCTCCCACTGGTCGGGGAGGTTGCGAGGTCGGCCTGTACGAGTTCAGTCAGACAACGCCACAGCGGTGGCTTACGTGAATCATCAGGGCAGAACGAGAAGCTCGGCAGCGGCGTCGGAAGTGGCTCACATTCTGAGGTGGGCAGAACTTCAGGTGCTGGCAATCTGCCGTTTACATTCCGGGCATCGAAAATTGGCAGGCGCACTACCTCAGTCGCCAGAGGCTGGATCAGGGAGAGTGGTCCTTGCACCCGGAAGTGTTCCGCCAGATCTGTTAAAAGTGGGGCATGCCAGATGTGGACCTACTAGCGTCCCGGCTTAATCAGAATGTGCAGTCCTTCGTGAGCAGAACAAGGGATCCGTTGGCAGATGCTGCGGACGCCCTCGTGGCTCCGTGGTCCCGGTATCGGCTCCTCTATGTCTTTCCCCCTCTCAAGCTGTTTCCGTGCCTGTTGCGCAGAATAGAGGCAGAGGGGATCTCAACCATTCTGGTAGCGCCGGATTGGCCTCGGCGTCCCTGCTACACCGACGTAGTGCAGATGGATGTTCCCTGGCGGCTCCCGCTACGCTAGGATCTGCTGTCTCAAGGCCCCATCTTGCATCCTGCTTTAACCTCACTGGCTTTAATGGCCTGGCTATTGGATCCCAGGTGTTAAGGGATCGGGGGGTTTCTGAGTCGGTGATTCCCACCATGCTCAAGGCGCGTAAGTCTACTTCACACAAGATATACCACCGCACCTGGAAAGCTTACATTGCCTGGTGTAAGGCGGGAGGGGTGGAACCCCTATTCTTTTTCAGTGGCTCGGGTGCTGGCCTTCCTTCCACAAGGCCTAGACCACAAGCTGACATTGAGCACTCACATTTCTGCCCTGGCGATTTTTTTTCAGCATCCCTTGGCGACAAATTCTTTGATTCGTACCTTTGTACAAGAGGTTCGTCATGTCGCCCCCCCCAGGTACGGTCACCATTGGCGCCATGGGACCTTAATTTGGTCCCCTCAGTGCTTCAGAAGCCGCCTTTTGAAAATATCAGGGAAATTTTGTTGCAACTGCTTTCGCAGAAGGTGGCCTTCCTGGTGGCTATCACATACGCCCGGTGGGTGTCTGAGCTGGTGGCTCTGTCCTGTAGGTCTCCGTATTTGGTCCTACATAGGGATAAGGCGTTTTTGCACCCATCACCTTCCTTTTTACTGAAGGTGGACTCTTCTTTTCACATAAAAGAGGATATTGTCCTTCCTTCGCTGTGCCCGCACCCGTCTCACCCTAAGGAGGTTGCCTTGCACTTCCTGGATGTGGTCAGGGCTCTGCGGGTGTATTTGGCGGCTACGGCCTCCTTTCGGAGGTCGGATGCGCTTTTTGTCGCAGTGGATGGCCCGCGCAAGGGTTTGGCGGCCTCGTTGGCCACGATTTCCTGTTGGATCAGACAGGCGGTGACCCATACGTATACTGTTCAGGGTCTGGAGCCCCCTTTTCCGGTCACGGCTCACTCTACCAGGGCGATTAGCACTGCTGGGCTTTCTGACATCAGGCATCGGTGTCTCAAGTGTGCAAGGCGGCTACTTGGACCTCTGTGCACACCATTACAAAGTTGATGTTTCAGCATCCTCGGATGCTGCTTTTGGCCGCAAAGTCTTGCAGGCGGCGGTGTGAGGCGCGTCTGGATTCTCACGGACAACGCTTCTGTTGGGTACAGTTTGTTGTTGCGTTACCCACCCCTCGTTTTTTGACACTGCTTTGGGACATCCCCACATGTTATGAATAAGATGCTGCGTCCGTCAATGAACGAAAGAGAAAATGGGATATTTCGACTTACTGTAAAATCCTTTTCTCTGAGTTCATTGACGGACGCAGCACCCACCCCGCTTTTCTTGAGTTTGTACTGCTTGTGACAAACTGAGTTGCTTAGCAGGGTGGAGGGGTTATACCAAGTGAGGACTGCCCCCTGGGAGGGGCTGTGTCTGCTTTTAGCTGAACTGTGTTCTGCCTAGTCCACTCCTAGTGAAAGGTGGCATAACCCCACATGTCATGAATAAGATGCTGCGTCCGTCAATGAACTCAGAGAAAAGGATTTTACGGTAAGTCAAAAAATCCCATTTGTATCAAGTTTTGGTTGTAAAAAGTGTAAAAAGATAGTGTGCTAGCTATAAAAAAGGAAAAACAAAGTAAAGCACATTAAATAGCACAGGTAAATCATGTTTTAATAAATAAAATTATAAAATCGCACTTGTTAAACTAGGACTTGATCAGGACACTGTGGAAGACCAGGTCACATCAACAGTTGCCTAAAGCACTCTCACTAAGCAGCCAGCAAAAGGAAAAGTAAAAGCAGATGCAGTATCTCTCAAAAGTGAGTACACATTATTGTAAATTCCCCAGTGCCAGCAGCACTAATGCAGCCACAGACCATGACACTCCCACCACCATGCTTGACTGTAGGCAAGACACACTTGTCTTTGTACTCCTCACCAGGTTGCCGCCACACACGCTTGACACCATCTGAACCAAATAAGTTTATCTTGGTCTCATCAGACAACAGGACATGGTTCCAGTAATCCATGTCCTTAGTCTGCTTCTCTTCAGCAAACTTGTTTGCGGGTATCATCATGTTTCTTGTGCATCATCTTTAGAAGAGGCTTCCTTCTGGCACGACAGCCATGCAGACCAATTTGATGCAGTGTGCAGCGTATGGTCTGAGCACTGATAGGCTGACCCTCCACCCCTTCAACCTCTGCAGCAATGCTGGCAGCACTCATACATCAATTTCGCCAAAGAAAACCTCTGCATATGATGTGGAGCACGTGCACTCAGCTTCTTTGGTCGACCATGGCAAGGCCTGTTCTGAGTGGAACCTGTCCTGTTAAACTGCTGTATGGTCTTGGCCACCATGCTGCAGGTCAGTTTCAGGGTCTTGGTTATCTTCTTATAGCCTAGGCCATCTTTATATAGAGCAACCATTTTTTTCAGATCTTCAGAGTTCTTTTCCATGAGGTGCCATGTTGAATTTCCAGTGACCTATATGAGAGCGAAAATGATAACATCAAATTTAACACACCTGCTCCCCATTCACACCTGAGATCTTGTAACACTAACGAGTCACATGACCCTGGGGAGGGAAAATGGCTAATTGGGCCCAATTTGGACATTTTCACGCAGGGGTGTACTCACTTTTGTTGCCAGCAGTTTAGACATTAAAGTGTGTTGAGCTTTTTTTGAGGGGACAGCACTGCTATACAAGCTGTACACTAACTATTTTACATTGTAGCAAAGTGTCATTTCTTCAGCGTTGTCACATGAAAAGATATAATAAAATATTTACAAAAATGTCAGGGGTGTACTCACTTTTGTGAGATACTGTATGTGGCCTCTGAAGTAAACAATGAGGGCCAGTTCACACCTGGATTCCCGCGCATTCCCATGCAGTGTAGTTTTGCAGCCTATTCATTTCACCGGAATGCAGAAAAAGCAGTGCATGCACTAGTGAATAATTATGCTTTTTAAAAATGTGCTGCACCAAATTGCATGGTGCTGTGACACTGCATTTGCAATCTGCCTTTGGGGTGCTGTTAACATGTTTTGGGACCGTGCCCCTTCATCAGAGTGAAGAAATAAGGTACTAAGAATTATCACTGGTGGTAATTCTTGTCTTCATACTAATAATTGTCATCCCCAAAATTGATTCACAATATTCAGTTCTGTGGATTTTGTAGAAATGTTTCCAATGACCAAGATTAAAGTGGTATTAAAGCAGAACTCCAGGATTTTCAAAAAATTCCCCATTAGTACAGCCCCCTACACTAAACAGTTATTACATTTGTGATATTCCTTACCATTGAAGAGATATTCCAATCTAGTTTACAAGAAGTGGGCTCTCTCGCTTAAATGATGCATCATGTACTTAGCTAGGAATACTCTGTTAGAGAGAGGAGGAAATGATGCAATCAGTCTTCTGTTTAGACTTAATTTCCCATTTCAATGAATGTGGGAGGTACACTAGCCTGTACATGTAAATGTGAACAAGCCCCCTTCAACATGAATCACACCCCTCATTCTGCAGCCAGGCCCGCTAACCAGTGACACACAACATGTCTTCTCTCCTCTCCAGACACAACAGGAGATAAACATATTGCCCTTACTTTTTTCGTTTTCAAAAAGTTTTATTAATTTTGTAAACACGGATACAGTCACACATAGAATAAAGGTTATCTGAAAGATCAGGTCTGTGGTCCAAAAGGACCCTATCACTGGTAGCATAACTCAAGTTTGTAGCTTAAAAACTATCACAGAAAGGCTCAGAAAAATACTTGACCACCAGAGAAATTACTGTTACGTGAACCAGTCAGGGCAGAGGGGCAGGTAATTACCGACCTGTCCTGGCACCCCATTGGGAGCAAACCGCGCCTGGACAAGGTGGCGATCTCAAATAATTTGGTTTCAGTCTGCAGGTCCTGACTGGGGTTGATATCTGACAAAATACATAGTGATCATTACAGGATTGGCCTCCTAAGAAATAAAGAGACCTCTAGGGTTAAACAGCTTACAGGTAACTTTCCGCGTCTAAGCGGCTGGTGAAAGCGGATGCGTAGTAAATTAGAGACCTTGTCGTGTATGGAATAGGCATTCTAGTGAGATAGACTAAAGGTAGTAGGTATAAAGAGAGAAGGAAAGAAGTAAGAAAGAAAAAGGAAGGGGGGGGGGTATCCTGGGGCGGCTCGGCACTTCACAAAAGAAAAATCGCAGGGGGTAAAGAATCTAGAGTTTAAAGTTATCCTCCATGGTAGCATTCAATGCGTTCAAGGGGTAAGAAGATTATGGTCGTAGTTGGAGGGCACAAAGTGCTCCATCCAGGGTATCCACATCCTTTCCTGCACTACGGTTTTGTCCAGGATGATAGCTTCTAATCTGGCGTGGATCATAGCTCTCGTGACCCTATTCTTAGTTTCAGTAATACTGAGAAGAGGCTTTTCCAAGCCTTCACTATTGTCTGCTTTGCTGCCGTCGTAACCTGCAAAAGAAGTTTGAGTTGAGTCTTAGAGATGCCGGACGGTTTTTTGTTTAGGAGGGCAACCGTTGGTTCGGGGTGAAAGGGGCTCGTAAAAAAGGTTGATAAAATCTGAAAGATTTGCCCCCAGAAGGCTACCGCTAATAGACACGTCCACCAAATGTGGAGGTGTGTGCCTCGTTCAGAGCAGCCTCGGAAGCAGAGAGGGGAATAGGCAGGAATATACTTTGCGATGCGGACAGGAACAAGGTACCTCCGCATGAGCACCTTGTAGTTTGTTTCGACTGCCACTACCGATTGCGATGATGATTTGGTGGCCTCCCAAATGTCGGTCCAGTCCTTGGGTTCTAGAGGCGTCCCTAAGTCTTTTTCCCAATTTGCGGCATGCGCCATAGAAGAAGGGAGCAGGGGGTCTAAGAGCTGATTATAAAGAGAGGAGATTAAGCCTTTCGAATGGGGGTCCTTATGATATATATGTTCGAAGGGGGACAGGTCTGGTTTTGAGGAGTCTGCGTATACATGAGGAGAAAAAAATGCTTAAGTTGCAGGTACCTAAAGATTTCTGAGCTAGGTATGTCGTAAGATTAGCAAAGGGCCGGGAAAGACTTGAATGAGTCTGGGGTTGTGATTGAAAGGGCTCGGAGGAGGTTGGCTCTGGTCCAGTTGCTAAACGAGTTTAGAGATGCCTACGCCGGGTAGAAGGCTGGATTTTTTAAAAATGAGAGTAGTGGGTTATGAGGGGATTGAAGGCCGTGTTTAATTTCAGATTGTCCCAGAGGCGTAGGCCATGTGCAGTGATGGGGTTACTAATGCAACTACGGTCTTTCGGTCGCAACCAGAGCAGGTTTGCTACAGATAGTGGATTGCATTCCACTGATTCCAGAGAGACCCATAGCAGGGTCTCCCTTGTGGCGTGATACTTGGGGAGCTGGGATAGCTGTGCCGCTTGGAAATACTTAGTGAAGTTAGGGACCCCAAGGCCCCCCTTGAGTTTAGGGGAGAAGAGGATATGTCTTTGTATTCTGGGTCTGACCTTCCCCAAATGTACTGAAATGTGCGTCTTTGTAAAATGCGCAGAAAATGGGGGGGAACGTTAACTGGTAGCACCCTGAAGAGGTATAGGATCTTAGGTAATATAGACATCTTGACCATAACTATTCTGCCCATCCAAGTGAGGGGGAGCTTAGACCAAGACGCCATAAGGCCAGTCAGATGTGCCAGTATTGGGGGGTAGTTAGCAGAGTATCAGCTATGTCTGCCGTGAGATGAATACCTAAGTACGGAATGCTGCGCGTGGACCAAGTAAAGGGAAGAACTTGCTGCAGTTGAGCTAGAAGTGTTGGGTCGATGGAGACGTTTAAGGCCCTAGATTTGTGAGGATTCACAACCAAACCTGAGATCTTACCGAACTCTTCCAGGACTTTGAGAAGATTTGGGGATGAGATTATGGGGACTGTCAAAAATAGCAGTATATCGTCTGCAAATAGGCATAACTTGTGATGGTGGCCGCCCATTTCAATGACTTTAATATTCGGATTGGAACGTATCATTTGTGCCAGTGGCTCGATTGCGAGGGCGAGAGGGCATCCCTGGCGTGTACCTCGACGCACCAGAAAGGGATCAGATTTATAGCCCGCATATTTAATGCAGCCTGAGGGAGAGTGATAGAGAGAGGTGATCCAAGAGAGGAAATGTGGGCCAAAGCCCCAAGTCTTAAGGGCAAACGTTAGGTATGACCACGACAATGTATCAAATGCCTTTCTTATGTCTAGCGAGAGGAAGCATGTTGGTATCTTTCGCGTTTTGGCTACATGTGCCAGGAGGGCTGCCCTTCTGATATTGTCTCCAGCTTGCCGGGAGGGGATAAACCCCACTTGGTCCCTGTGAACCAGAGATCCAATGATTGGGTTCAGACGAGTAGCTAATATTTCTCTTACGTTCACTGACAGACGCAGCCTTCTCATTGACAAGTGGGGTTTATGCACATCCTACTAGGAGTAGACTAGGAAAAAAAGAAAAAAAAGGCAAGCTGACCCCTCCCAGGGGGCCGTCCTCACTCCAGCATATAAATCCCCAGCTCTGTATAGCATATCAGTTTTTTTATGCCTAGTGCAAGGAGTTAGACCTGGTTCCCCTTGGGATCTGCGATTCCCCATTTTTCTTCCTTTTGCTTTTCTCAAGCTATCTGATGAAGACTGCTATCAAGTAGCCGGCTGGGGCATAGAGGATACCTTGAATCCTGAAATTTCCCCAGCACGGCTGACGGATGCGAGCTACCCTTAGCTTTGGCAGGGTCCGCCGCATCGTACCCGTTCCATGCGGGGGGGGGGGCTAGTGGGTGAACCCCACTTGCGTCCGAGTGACCAGGCTGCGCTCGCGTCCAGGGGCGTTTGGCTTGCAGCATCCCTCCCCACCTGAGGGGAGGAAGGTCTGCTACCGGGTGGCTACCCGCTACGCCCGTCGGATTGGTGAGTGACCCCCCCTCCAGGGGTACGGAGGGCGACTAGTGGTACCATTTCCGTCCGGTGGAGGGTTCAGGGCTACAGGTCCCTTTTGTTATCCTGTTCTTCCTCCTTCCACTCCCGCGCTAATAGTACCGCCATGCGGCGATCCGCCGCCATTTTGCCAGCCGCGTTCGGCACCCATTTTGCTGTAGCCGCGGCCATTTTAATGGCTGTTTTGGCCTCTTGTGACCGCTCGGCGGGCATTTTGCCTTAGTCGTGGCCATTTTGACATGTGTTTTTGGCCTCTTGTGACCGATCGGCGGCCATTTTTTGGTATGCTTTCCCAAAGAAAACATGCGTGTCTACGCCGTTTCCTCCCTCTTCTCTTCTGGACAGCGGTGCAAGCACAGCGGCAGTAACAGCACAAGGCAGGGGCGGACAGCACTCCTACTGGGACACAGCTCTAGAAGGGCACTAACAGCAAGTATAGCTGACTCTCCCTGGGGTGTCGGTGGCGGTGGGCACAGTCCTCCTGGGCATTTACCCAGTTGCTCTGTGGGGCAGTTGGTGGGGCTGCATAGCGGGGGTGTCATGGCCTATAGGCCTAGCAAGTGTTCAGGTGGCACAATGGCGGCTGAACCTGTAGGTTCTTCTCCGGAGGGGTCAGTGGAAGCTGGGCTGGGACCTCTGGTTCCCCTAGATCAATTAACTTCCATTTTGGGAGAGTTTTTCGCCCGGGGGGGTACCGAGCCATGCTAAGGGGGTGTCTAAAAAGCGTCCACCCCCCTGCGTCTTCTGGGGAGGAATCTGAACCAGAAGGGGCCTCGGTGGTCACAGGGACCCCCGTGGAGCTCTCAGATGGTGAAATGGAGCCCTCGGAAGTTGAAGAAGACCAGGGGACCTCTGTGGCACGCAAAAGGGCGCTGGTGGCCTCCCTGATCACCGATAATGTGAGTCATTGCGGCTGGACCAAGCCGGGGAGTCGCAGGAGACTGCCTACATTTGTGGGTCCTTTAAGCCGTCACGGACCCCTAAGGCATATCCTTATGCCCAATTTTTTGACCAGTTTGTGTATAAGGAATGGCAGCGTCCACAGAATTCCTTTTCACTGCCCAAACGTTTCTCTGTGCGCTATCCCTTTGAGGATAGTCTTTTGCAGAAGTGGGCATCCCTCGCAATGGACCCTCTGGTGGCTCGCCTGAATAAGGTGACAACCATTCCTTTGGAAGGGTCTCCATTGTTTAAGGATCCGGCCGATAGGCGGATGGAGGCGGTATCCAAGGCATTGTTCATGGAGGCAGGGGCGGCCATGAGGCCAGCTCTGGCGTCAGCCATGGTGGCACAGTCACTTACGGAATGTGCGACAGAATTGCACAATGATTTGGGCTGCAGGTGCTCACCTGAGGCTTTGCAGCAGGCTGACCACCTGATACAGGGTCTCTGGTACCTGTGTGACGCAGCCTTGGACCTGCTCCCCATGCTGTAGAAGATGTCTGTTTTTGCAGTCATTATCGGATGGGTGCTGTGGTTGCGGTGTTGGTTGGGTGACCATGCATCCAAAAAGGACCTCACGGACCTTCCTTTTCAAGGTGGTCGGCTTTTCAGGGCACAATTGGATGAAATCATTAAGGATTTCACCGGGGGGAAGAGTACATTTCGCCCAGAACCCAAGCGGCGGGATTACCGCCGTAAGCAGGGTCCTTCATCATCGGGTCAGAAGCGTTTTTTTTCGTGCGCCCGGTTCAGCGGGCAAGGGCTCAAGGCCCAGCAAGTCTGCCTCGGGGTCTGGTAAGCGCAAGCCCGAAAAGACGGAGGAAAAGTCCTCCTCCACATGATGGGTTGCCCCCGCCCGACTCTCGGGTGGGGGGCCGACTTCTGGGGTTCGCAGACAGGTGGACTGCCCGCATTTCCGACCGGTGGGTACGGGAAGTGGTGTCTTCCGGGTACAGGATAGAGTTCAGCACTCTACCTCCAGACAGGTTCTTCCCATTGAACTTGAGGCTTCCGCCGGGGCGTCGGGAAGCTCTCTTAGGGGCTGTTCAGACGCTGTCCGAACAAGGGGTGATTGTGCCGGTTCCTCCGTTGGAAAGGTTCCGCGGCTTCTATTCAAACCTCTTTGTGGTGCCCAAAAAGGGTGGAGTCAGGCCAGTTCTGGATCTAAAAGCGCTAAATCACTTTGTGAAAGCGCGAAAATTCAGGATGGAATCTGTCCGCTCGGTCGTGGCCGCCCTTCGCCAAGGGGACTTCATGGCATCTCTGGATATCAGGGACGCTTATCTGCATGTTCCCATTTGTCTCCAGCATCAGCGCTTCCTGCGCTTTGCGCTAGGAGACCTATATTACCAATTTGTGGCACTTCCCTTCGGTCTGGCCTTGGTTCCTCGGGTCTTCACCAAGATGTTGGCTCTGGTGCTGGCTCTATTGAGGCAGAGAGGCATTGCTGTGGTGGCATACCTCGATGACCTACTTCTGCGAGCGGAGTCAGCTTCGGCTCTGGAGGACAACGTTGCTATCACCATGGCCTCGATGAGAGACTTCGACTAGCTGATCAACCTGCAGAAGTCGACGCTAACTCCGTCCTGTCAACGGGAATATCTGGGTCTAATACTGGACATGGAACAGGCGAAGGTGTTCCTACCTCGGGCCAAGTTTCTGACACTAAAAGCAGCAGTGGGAACCCTGCTGTCACGTCAGTGGTCCTCCTTACGGTTCTGTATGCGGGTGTTGGGGCTCATGGTCTAGACCTTCGAGGTGATACCGTACGCCCAGAGTCACACTCAGCTCCTGCAGCGAGCGATCCTGTTACGGTGGGACAAGTCTCCGTTGTCCCTGGACCAGCTGATCAAATTGGATCATCAGACCAGGGGTCATTGACCTGGTGGCTCCGGGCCCCGGCTTTGACTTTGGGAAAGTCGTTTCTTCCCCTAAATTGGTCGATAGTCATGACGGACGCCAGCCTATCGGGCTGGGGAGGGGTCCTGGGGCAGTTGTCTGCTCAGGGCCATTGGTCGGCGCAGGAATCTCAACTTCCGATAAATGTGCTGGAGTTGAGGGCGATCAGGCTCTGTCTCTCCCACTGGTCGGCAAGGCTGCGCGGCCTCCCGGTTCGGGCTCAGTCGGACAACGCCACAGCAGTGGCGTACGTGAACCATCAGGGCGGAACAAGGAGCTTGGCAGCAGCTGCGGAAGTGGCCCACATTCTGAGGTGGGCAGAACTTCACATGCCGGCAATCTCCGCCATTTACATTCTGGGCGTAGAAAACTGGCAGGCGGACTTTCTTAGTCGCCAGACACTGGATCAGGGGGAATGGTCCCTACATCCAGAGGTGTTCCGCCAGATTTGCCTCAGGTGGGGAACGCCAGACGTGGACCTAATGGCATCCAGGTTCAATCACAAGGTGCAGACTTTTGTATACAGAACAAGGGATCCGTTGGCGGCCGCCACGGACGCACTAGTAGCACCTTGGGTTCGGTACCGGCTTCTGTACGCCTTCCCTCCCCTCAAGCTTCTACCGTGGCTACTGCGCAGGATAGAAGCGGAGGGGATCCCAACAATCCTGGTGGCTCCGGATTGGCCTCGGCGCCCTTGGTACGCCGACGTGGTGCGGATGGTAACAGATGTTCCCTGGCGGCTCCCGCTTCGCGAAGATCTGCTGTCACAGGGACCCATCCTGCACCCTGCTTTACTCTCGCTGGCTTTGACGGCTTGGCTATTGAGTCCCAGGTGCTGAGGGATAGGGGTGTCTCTGATCCGTGCTTCCTACCATGCTTAAGGCGCGCAAATGTACTTTGCGCAAGATATATCATCGCACCTGGAAGGCTTATATTGCCTGGTGTGAGGCGGGGAGTTGGAACCCCCGCTCTTTCGCCATAGCTCGGGTGCTGGCTTTCTTACAGCAAGGCCTGGATAACAAATTGGCTTTGAGTACACTGAAAGGCCAGATTTCGGCTTTGGCAATAGTTTTTCAGCGTCCGTTAGCGACGCATTTTTTGATCCGTACATTTGTACAGGGTGTACGCCATGTGGCTCCTCAGGTACGGTCGCCCTTGGCACCGTGGGATTTAAATTTAGTACTATCTGTACTGCAGAAACCACCATATGAGAAGATCAGGGATATTCCCTTACAATTGTTGTCACAGAAGGTGGCTTTTTTGGTGGCCATCACATCTGCTAGGTGGGTGTCTGAGTTGGCGGCCCTGTCCTGTAGGTCTCCCTACTTGGTCCTTCATAGGGATAAGGCGGTGCTGCGTCCTTCTCCTTCGTTTCTGCTGAAGGTGGTTTCCTCTTTTCACATTAATGAGGACATTGTTCTTCCTTCACTGTGCCCACACCCGTCTCACCCCAAAGAGATTGCTCTACATTCTTTGGATGTTGTGAGGGTATTGCGGGTGTATTTGATGGCTACAGCTTCTTTTCGGAAGTCTGATGCTTTGTTTGTGCTGACAGAAGGGCCGCGAATGGGTTTGGCAGCCTCGTCAGCTACTATTCCCCGTTGGATCAGACAGATGGTGACCCATGCGTATACGGTTCGGGGGCAAGAACCCCCTTTTCCGGTCACGGCTCATTCCACCAGGGCGATTAGCACTTCAGACACCAGGCCTCGGTATCTCAGGTGTGCAAGGCACAGATGGGCCTTGGTGCACACTTTTGCTAAGTTTTACAAAGTTGATGTTTCTGCATCCACGGATGCTGCTTTTGGCCGCAAAGTTTTGCAGGCGGCGGTGTAGGCGCAGTTGGCGCCTCCTGAGAGGTTTCTGTTGGGTACAGTTGTTATTGTTTACCCACCCCTCTTTGAATGACACTGCTTTGGGACATCCCCACTTGTCAATGAGAAGGCTGCGTCTGTCGGTGAACGTAAGAGAAAATAGGATTTTTTAACTTACCGTAAAATCCTTTTCTCTGAGTTCACTGACAGATGCAGCACCCACCCCTCTGTGTTGCGTTTGCACGGCTTGTTATGAACTGATATGCTATGCAGAGCTGGGGGGTTATATGCTGGAGTGAGGACGGCCCCCTGGGAGGGGTCAGCTTGCCTTTTTTTCTTTTTTGCCTAGTCTACTCCTAGTAGGATGTGCATAAACCCCACTTGTCAATGAGAAGTCTGCGTCTGTCAGTGAACTCAGAGAAAAGGATTTTACGGTAAGTTAAAAAATCCAATTTTTTGCTAGAAGTTTAATGTCCAGGTTTAGCAATGAGATTGGACGAAAGTTAGTCCATGAGGAACCATCTGATTGGGACTTGGGTAGCATGGAGACAATGGCAGAAAGGGACTCAGGTCTGAAATTATTTCCTTGCAGGATACTATTAAATACCGAAGTCAGCATAGGAGATAGTAAGTCTGAAAAATGCTTATAGTATATGGCAGTGAAGCCGTCGGGGCCGGGTCGTTTGTTGGTACGAAGTGACTTGATGGCTGCTGCTACCTCTGCCTCTGTAATTGGTTGCTCAAGGGAGGTTCGTTGCGCGGTGGATAAAGAAGGTAAGGTAAAGAAGGGAATATTGGAAAAAAGTGTCGCTGCGTGAGCCTCGTCGAATGTTGTTTGAGAAGAATAGAGGTCTGCGAGGTGTCTACGAAAGTGGGCTACTACCTTCACAGGATTACTGGTGTAAGTATTGTGAGACACTTTAAGTCTGATATGCCTGTATGGTTGGTCTAACTTTCGTAAAAGAGGGCTAAAAAGGAGTCCGGCTTATTACTTTTCATGTAGAACTTATGCCTCGTGCGTCTCAGGGTCTTGTCAGCTGACTCTGATAAAAAGAGGTCCAGATCAAGTCTCGCCTGGTCTAGGGTCGTTCTGGAATTTGGTGTGGGCCTTAAGGAACAGGTCCTCTAGTAATTTGTGTTTCACCCACCTCTCCCTTTTAAGGTAGGACGCCTTACTTATAAGCATGCCTCTAAGGACGGGCTTGTGTGCTTCCCACAGGGTCAGGGGGGCGACGTCTGTGAAGGTGTTGTTGGCGATATACTCTTTAAGGGCCAGCGAAACATCCATCCTATGGGAAGGATTAGTCAGAATTGAGTCGTTGAGGCACCAGGTTCGGTCTATCTGTTTAGGTACTAAAGAGGCCAATGATGTGAGGACCGCGTCGTGGTCTGACCACGGACATGGTGCAATAATAGAGGAAAGAAGGGAGGGCGTAGTGCACATGTCAATCAAGATATGGTCTATACAGGAGAGAACTTTGTGGGGGTGAGAATAGTGGGTGTATTGCCTAAGTGTTGAGTTTGCTTCTCTCCAAGTGTCAATATGAGAATGCACTGACAACAGGTGGCCAAAGTTCAGTCTCTTGGGGCTTGAATCTGGTGCGATTGGGGATTTGTTAAGGAAGGGGTAAATGACTTGGTTAGAGTCTCCTCCTATTACAAGTGTGCCCTGCCTATGCTGCGCTATAACTTGCAGCAAATGGGACATGAAAGAAATGGGTCTCCGGTTAGGGGCATAATACCATACTAACGTAACCTCAGTCTCGAGCAGATGTCCTATTAGGATAATGTACCTGCTTTCGGGGTCTTTGATCTCTTTAGACATTGTGAATGGGGCTCTGCGGTGAAAAGCTATCTGTACCCTTCTCTGCTTCTTATTGGCTGAGGCAGTAAAGACCTGGGGGTAAGATTGGTGGAAGAATTTAGGGGTATGCTGCTGGGAAAAATGCGTCTCTTGCAGGTATACGACATGTGCATCGAGGGAGGCGAAGGAGCGGAAAGCTTTGGTTCTCTTTTGGGGTATATTGCACCCTTGAACATTGAGAGTGAGGAAGTTCAGAGGAGCCATCACGGGGGTCTGTTATGTATAGCCCCTTGAGATATGTGAGGGGTGGGGAAGCGAGGAAGGGACAGAAAGGAGGGGGAAGGTGCTCGTAGATTAGGTATAGGAAGAGATTGTAATGAAAAGACATAGTGGAAGAGACAGGTATAGCGGAACTTGCCGAACCGAAATGAAATGCGAGAACAGAATAGAAAGGAGGGATAAATAAGTAAGAAAACCTAAGCATCCTGAAGGGTCGAGAGACCCTGGGGGACTGAAAGAAGCTAGTCGGGAGGGTCTGCTCTAGGCCCCACCAATTAGTGGGGGGGGGGCTACAATGGTAGCCAGGGAGTGCCAGCGGCTGTTTGACAAACACACGATGTGTACAGGCAGTCCTTGTGTATTGGAAAAGACTGTCTGCAGCCATAGGGGATAAGTTAATTTTGGAATACACATATAGGGGTAATTAAGTGTCTACCAGGGGGGATGGTGCTAGGTGTATGTAGTAGGATTTCTCTAGGAACATGGGTTTCCTGGAATTAAAAGGAGGGGCAGCTACTCGTGCCTATACAAAATTCAAATCAGGAATAACATTAAACAATCAAGTTAATATGAGAAGTTATTAGGACAATCAACAGAGCAATAACTAAAACAATTTGGGATAGTGTAAACCATGGTCATGCGGTAAGATACCCATTTTGCAACTCAGCACTAGTCCCCCAGTGTAAACAGTGATGCCTCAATCCAGAGTCTGGAGGGGTAACCAGGGAACACAGAGCCATTGCACGGGGTGTCCCCAGAGGAGACCCCCACAAAAAAAAAGGAAAAAAGGGAGGGTATCAGATGGCATAGGACCGTGCATGGCCCCTGAGCAGTTTCTAACTTCTGCAGGGCCAATGGCAGGGGGCATAGTTATACCCAGATAGTTAGTTCACGCCGGAAGTCATTCCAGGGGGTATGTCTTTTGTCGGCCCCTTTTTAATGTGATCCCTGGGCCAAATAGGAGATTGAAGTAGTTGGGGATAGGGGGATGCAAGAAGGCCCTTACTTTTTTAATCATTACTGATCTGTACACACATCCCATAATGACATATTATACTCCCTGGATTCTGATGTAATTGAGATCTTTCTAGCAGCAATCAGTGCTGGTTTGCTGTATGAGAACATCCCCAGCCACACCACAGAAAGAGCCGGGAAGTTTTACATCAGCATTGGGGGCAAGTAAATGTCAGCATGAGAAAATACAAAAAAGTGCAGCGCTAACTTACTAATCAATATCACAATAATGGTGGAACCCTCTAATATAAATCTCAATAATCTTCAATATTACCACAATACCGGCCTCTGTGATATGTAACATCACATATAACACACATCACACTGAAAATAAGACATAAAAATGAAACTTTGCAGGGATGGTTGAAACCCCTCCTACAGATATTTGGTGTTTACTGCTTATCAGTGTAGCCTCATCAGTGCCCACAAGTGCAGTTCATCACTGCCCATCAGTGCGGCTGATCTGTGCCCATCAGTGCGGTCATACCAGTGCCCACCAAGGCCGCTTATCAGTGCGGTCATACCAGTGCTGCTTATCAGTGTTCACTAGTGCCTCTTATCAGTGCCCAGTACCGCTTATTAGTGCCCAGTGCTGCTTATCAGTGCCCCCCGGTGCTGCTTATCAGTGCCCACCAGTGCTGCTTATCATTGCCCATTGCGGCTTATCAGTGCCCATTGCTGCTTATCAGTGTCCATCAGTGCAGGTATATCAGTGCCCATTATCTGTGCCCATCAGTGTGGTAATACCAGTGCCGCTTATCAGTGCACAGTGCCACTTATTGCCCATTGCCGCTTATCAGTGCCCACCAGTGCTGCTCATCACTGCCCCCCCAGTGCCGCTCATCAGTGCCCACCAGTGCCGCTCATCGGTGCCCCCAGTGCCGCTCATCACTGCCCACCAGTGCCGCTCATTAGTGCCCACCAGTGCCGCTCATCGGTGCCCACCAGTGCCACTCATCAGTGCCCACCAGTGCCGCTCATCAGTGCCCACCAATGCCGCTCATCAGAGTAGAGGAAGAGAGAAAGGGAGCTGGGTTTTCACATAACAAACATTCCAGGCATGCCAGGAATTTCTGGTATGCCTGCTACACTGCAGTAACCGGTGATCCCCATCGCTGCATTGTAATAGACAGCGCAGAGTGCACTGTTCTAATGTGGGGATAGGAAGAGAAAGATCAGTGTTTTCACATAGCATGCATACCAGGAATTCCTGGTATGCATGGAATGTCTGTTATGTGAAAACACAGAGGGAGCAAAGGAGGAGAGTAAACCACCTCTATGGGCGGCACAGACCAGGGGCTGTGAGATCCCCTCCGCCCACTACAATGACCAGGGCAAGAAATACAAGTCCCTGCTGAAGCTGTTCGAAAAACTACAAGTGGGCGTGTCAGACCTCTGCTAGCACTACAGGATGGAGAGGCTACAGCGGTCGTGCAAACAGGAAATCACAGGGGAAAAACGTTTTTTCAGCAAGTTCAGCAGGCTATTGCAGAGGAACTACAGAGCTCAGCAGAGGATGGATGGCATAGTTGGTGAAGGTAGGAGATCAGCAACAAGGACATGGAAAAAAGTTTTTTTCCGGAGTTCTGCTTTAAACCCAAAAGGAAACATTTATTATATTGCAGTTTACCATTTCTTAGATCTGATGGCTGCATTCATTTTCTTTGTTAGGTTTGCTTGGAATAAACTTCCAGCAGAGGTAGTGAGACAGTCAACAGTAAATGGCTTCAAACATGCTTGGGACAAACATAGATCTATAGTAAGACAATAAAGTTAACGAAAAAGCAAAACAAAACAAAAAAAAATGGGAAGACTCGAACTACTCTGTCTTTTTCTACCGTCACTTTTCTATCTAGTGATCTGGTCAAAAAGTCTGTTTTTTTTTTCTTTCAAAAGAACAAGTTCTCCAGCAGAATGTATCCATTATAGAGATGAGACAAACCATTTAACACTGGCGGGGCTGCTTACAATGATCAGATTTTATGTAAAACTTTTATCTCAAACAGAAAAATAAACAGTTTGCTGTAACTGCTTATAAGCATGAGCTGGAGTTTAGCTTCAATTTGTTAGTGTATTTAAATCTGTGTATAGTGTATTTATATCTAACACTCACCTCTCCCTAAGCTTACAATGCTGCCCTCCTGTTCCTCCTGTGCTCCTTCATCCAGAAGAGGAGGTTTGTTACTGGCCAGATCTCCAGGTAAAAACGGGGAAAAGTCTATAAAAAAAGAAAACGGATGCAGCCACCACATCTAATGACTTGCAATATATGACATGTTTGGTTTTGGGTTTAATACTGCTTCAAACTTTCCAAGGAGAATTATTATTAGATACAGTTAGAAAAAAGGGCTATAAGGAATTCATCTTTACCACTGCCTTTAAATAAATCTTGCTTGGTCTGACAGTCAGTCACATGGAAGAGACCAGCTTTAGATTCTGTACAGTGTATAATATGAAAGCCAATCTTATTGGCCATATTCTGTATAAGCATTGGGGTATAGTTTAAAGGGACACCATTTGAAATGACATTTTATCCTGTTACACCCCTAAGGGCTTGTTTACACACACATTAGCCCTCTGAAGAGCTATCTGTTGTGGATAGCTCTTTAGAGGGTGTTTGATAGGTGGGGAGGAGGCAATATGTCACCTGCTGCCTGTTTTAACCAGTAAACACCTGCACCTCCGTTCTGCAATTGTGTGCATTACATGCGGTTGTTGGGCGGCCCCATTCAGATGACTGGTTAAGTTCTGTGTGCAGTACTGCCCCCTGAGCGTGACAGCGGGTAAACTTTTTGCTGTGCAGCAATGGCCTTGGCATGAGAAAACCCCCGCCTGTTGGCGTTGCAGCCACATCTTTTTATCAACCCCAAGCACAAGTGTAAACGAGGCCTGAAAGTTTTTGCAAGCCTAGATGTTTTACTGACAAGTTACGGATAGTACATTTGAAGACTTCAGGTATAACAAAATGGCTGGCCAGACATCATTTATTTGTTGATTCAGTGGAATGCGTACTTAATGGTTTTGTTTTCTTTCTTAAATATTTCTTACGTGCAGGTGAAACGTGGGGACAACTGAACTACTGGTGTGTCATCGATCTATATTGAAGACAATAACTTTGAGTTGACAAAGACTACAGTCAGTGCTGCTACGAAGTGAGACTACAAGAAAATTTGCATTATTTAATTTATTTGGTTCACTGTGATGAAATAATATTATAAAGATATATACCGTATAATATCTAATGAAAAAAACACTCGAATGGAATAGAAAGTTTGTTCTGGGCATTGCAGAAACATATGAGGGGTTTCATTGCTGACCTGCTTCTGAGAATACTGATTACGTTACTTTAAAGATGACACATAAATATATATATGTATATACACAGTATCTCACAAAAGTGAGTACACCCCTCACATTTTTGTAAATATTTTATCATACCTTTTCATGTGACAACACTGTAGAAATGACACTTTGCTACAATGTAAAGCAGTGAGTGTACAGCTTGTATAACGGTGTAAATTAGCTGTCCCCTCAAAATAACTCAATACACAGCCATTAATGTCTAAACCGCTGGCAACAAAAGTGAGTACACCCCTAAGTGAAAAGGTTCAAATTGGGCCCAGAGTGTCAATATTTTGTGTGGCCACCATTATTTTCCAGCACTGCTTTAACCCTCTTGGGCATGGAGTTCACCAGAGCTTCACAGGTTGCCACTGGAGTCCTCTTCCACTCCTTAATGATAACATCACGGAGCTGGTGGATGTTAGAGACCTTGCACTCGTCCACCTTCTGTTTGAGGATGCCCCACAGATGCTACAAGCTGTACACTCACTACTTTACATTGTAGCAAAGTGTAATTTCTTCAGTGTTGTCACATGAAAAGATATAATAAAATATTTACAAAAATGTGTGTACACTCACTTTTGTGAGATACTGTATATAATATTTGCTTGTGTTAAACTTTTTTTTTTTACATTCCTTACTGGTTTCCAGACCTAGCCAGATGATTTGATACATCCTAGGAGTCTTCAGGAGGGGAGGAGGGGTTTTCTCAGCTAAGCACACCCTCCTGCTTGCATGCCTGAGCTAAGGGCAGCTGGATTCCAGGAAGTAAATGCTACATGGATCATCTGCCCATAATCAAGATAGCCACAGCCAGAAGTACTAGGGGGTGTTTTCAAAGCGATTTCTCTGCAATATAAAGCATGGAGACATGGATGAATGCACAGTACTGACATCCTGAGTACAAAATTGTGCAGCACAGTATGGCACAGGGAGCCTCTGGGTCTCTGTAGTCATTCAAGCTGGGTTCACACTATTGCGAATTGGAGGCAGGTTTTCCCGCCTCCAATTTGCATGTCAGGAGACTGTGACCAGCTGTGGTTCGGTTCACACAGCTCCGGAATGACTGCGGAGCGAATTGCACAGAAGTCCTGTGCGTCTTCTGGTCTGTTTCAGGTCGGCATTCAGCCAAAAATTCGGCCAAAATCTGACCTGAAACGTTGAACAGGGATGCACCTGACCCCTTCTGTGATCTGCTCCATGCGGCAGTGTGAACCCAGCCTTAGACTTGCAGTGCTTGGTTGACAATTCAGCCAATACTCAAGTTATAACAGTAGGTCTGCTAAAAACCTGCCATGCTAATGTTAACTGTTTAAAGAATGACACATGCATTAAGGACAGCTTTTCTTTTCATATTTATCTTGTTGCTGAGTCAGAGCTCTCCAATCAACAGGGAGTCTAAGCTCTGCTGATTACAGAGCTATATGTCTGAATCCCAGGAGCATGTTGGACCTCTGCATAAAACATGGGAATCACTAGCACCAGGCATTTATGGCTTGAGAGCCCTGGTCCCGATGCCAGGACCTCACACATTTTTTTTCCAATTTGGACACTTAGGCAGCTGCCGACTACTGTCTCTGTTCACCAGTCCACTTGCTGCCTATCAGGCCTGTAGCACAGAGCCAAGGAGGAGTCTCAGAGCATGTCTCTCTGCTACGTGCTACAGGCTTGATAGCCAGCAAGTGGGTGGAAACACAGTTATTACACTATACAGATGAGACCTGTCACTTGCGACACAGAAAAGAAAGCACATTTTGTGGGTACAATGGCTGGGGCATATGTGTGCCTTGTATACAGTGAGTAGGTTTTATATAACCATACCCCTTTAACCACTTGACCACTGGGCATTTAAACCCCCTTCCTAACCAGACCAATTTTCAGCTTTCAGTACTCTCACATTTTGAATGACAATTACTCACTCATGCAACATTGTACCCATATGAAATTTTCATCCTTTTTTTTCCCACAAACAGATCTTTCTTTTGGTGGTATTTAATCACCATTGGGGTGTTTATTTTTTGAGCAATAAATGGAAAAATACCGAAAATTTTGTAAAAAAATGCATTTTTCTTTATTTCTGTTATAACATTTTGCAAATTAGCAACTTTTCTTCATAAATGTTGGCCAAAATTTATACTGCTATATATCTTTGGTAAAAATAACCCAAATTAGTGGATATTATTTGGTCTTTGTGAAAGTTATAGAGTCTACAAGCTATGGTGCCAATCACTGAATATTGATCACACCTGATGCACTGACGGCCTATCTCATTTCTTGAGGCTCTTAAGCCTCGTACACACGGGACGACGATCGTCGCAAATCATAAATAGCATACTGACGTGCACCCGACGGTCGTACATACAACTTGCGGCCGGCGAACGTGATGACGCGAACGAGCGTATAAAGAGGAAGTGCTGGTATCGTAGCGTCACCCTTTGGGCTCCTTCATCTAATTTCGTGTTAGTTGAAGTGGACTTGGCGCATGCGTGTTTAGCACAATACAACTTGTTGTACCCAAATGCTCTACACACGATACAACGGTCGTATGCGAGCTTGTTGGTACGACAAAGTTTTGTAGTCTGCACATACAACTCCCATGTACGACCGTCGTATGTTCGACT